>OX578139.1:26359998-26637498 GCA_951213105.1 Amaurobius ferox | reverse complement strand
AAATAAAATTTGCTATTAACTTTTAAAAGGACTCTGTAGTCTACCCAACTCTATTCAATAATAATTCTGGCTATGCTTGCATGCATTTTGCTTAGTGTTAAGAGAGCTGTTGACTGAGTGTTGTGGTTAGCCCATCATTGCATGTGTCCCCATAGCGGGTGCATGAAATCAGTGTACGTTACATGTTATTTATAACTGTACGCCATGCAATGACGACCAAAACTTAATTTTCAAGATTTAATTATCTTCTTTAGGTAATTGATATAAAATGATTTTATATTCATAAAATAACTATCGATTTTGCACAGCATTTCCCAGCTACTACAAAACTGCTCTGCACTGCTACAAAACAGCAATTTTTCCTGCTACAAAACTTAGTTTTCTACCGCTGACAGAGTGTTTGGCATTGGTCAGAGTAAAAACATGTCTGCATCTACCTTTACAAAGAAAACATTTTATGCATTTATTTCGAATTATATAATTAAAATTTAAGTTACTTAATTATAAATTATTTGGGTAGACGTTGTCTACCTTGTGTCCCCTGACACTTCACCACTGTTGAGCTCTAAAAATGGAAAAAGTATTTTGGAAAGGGCAGACCAAGCAGTACGCGATTATTGTTCCATCAGAATACCTGAATATAAGGTTCCTCTTAACTTCCTCATTCATAGTCAATTTAGACTCACTTGTATCATAATCAGTTTTAGAATGAAAAAATAATCTTTTTATGAACTTTTGTTCACAATTTATAAGATTTCTTTAAATATAAAATTCTAATTTGTGAGAGGCCAGTCATGTTAAATCATTGCTTCTCTATGAAAATTTTAAATTTTAAATAATTTGCTATTGTTCTAATCATGGAAATTACAAAATATTCTATTTAGTTCTAGTCATTTACGGAATGCATTAGCACATAAACTTTCATAGTGATATGTACATTTGTTCTCAAATTATGTCCACCGACATATAAATATTCACTCATACACACAGACTGACATGTTTTCTAAACCTATTTAAAATATTGTCCAGAAGTCAATGTACTTTTCTGTCAGGATATCGAATTCAAAAAATTTGGGGGGAAACTATTTTAATAGTATAAGAAAGTAAAAATATTAAGAACTGCTGTTTTCAATTTATACAATAATATGAGAAAGTAAAAATATTGGGAACCAATTATTTTCCATTTTATACAACAGTATGAGAAAGTTAAAATATTGGGAACCACAGTTATTTTTCAATTTATACAACAGTATGAGAAAGTAAAAATATTGGAAACCACTGTGTTTTACAATTATCTATCATGTACGTACATAGCTTTCCAAAAGTTAAACATGTGACAGCAAATCAGACATAACTCAAAAGTTTTGCTTTGATTCACTCCAAATTTCACAAGAACGTAGTCAATTGAGTAGTATATTCTTGAGTATAATAATAAAATAAAAAAAATATATTTTTTACCCTTTGCAGACAGCTGCATTCCAGAACTGCCGTGGCCCAGCGCTTTGCTTCTGAACTGTTCCCAAAGGATGGCTAATTTTTTGCGCTAAGCCTAACTCTCGAAATAAATTCACTAAAAATTGCCTGTTCAACACAGCTATCTACTTTTTTCAGGAATAAACGAAGTGCTTATTTTCTATTTGATATATATTTTTCATACAAATCTCAATAGAAAATACTTGTTAGTTGCTTTTACTATAAATTTTACTAGTTCATCATCCAAAAATATGCTAAAAAAATCAATTTCTTTATCTAAATTAGGCGGTATAATATTGTGATTGATTCCAAGTATGCTCAAAAACTCAAAAGAATTCAGATATTTCAAATCTCTTGTCCAAACATCATTCACAGAAACAGCTACTGAAGCTGTCAGCATTGTAGTAATAGTACGCTCAGAATCTGAAGAATCACTTGCATTTTCAGATTTAGCATCAGAAATACCACAGTTCCGCGAATATTTACTATTTGCATCACTTTCATTACTGTCTGGTTTGTTTATCATACGAGTATATTCTTCCACAGAAAGAAAACTTGTTGGCCCAGCCATTCTTTTATCCGAAATAACCTAATAATTTCACTGCTTCATATTCCTCTAAAACCCAAACGAATTCATTAAGTTAAAATCAAAACAAGAACCGAAACTCAATTATAAAATAGCAGAGTCTATGAGAAGTATTCTGTTTGTTTATATTACAAAACCATCTTTCACCTCTCCAGATGGAGAAATGATTCATTAGATCCCCTCAAAATACATTGGAGTTGTTCGCATGGACATTTAATGTCATCTAGTACACAAATAAATTCAAATTAAAATGTTCCATATGAAAACGCATATTAGTGTCTGACGTCCTTAAGGGTAAATTTTTTTTTCCATGCGAATGTGTGAGTACCGTCTTTGAATACAAGTTCGCAGTTGACGCACGGGCACGTCTACTGTCTGCAAAGGGTTAAGTGCTTACTTCACACTTAGTACATTTGAAAAAAAGTTTTGTATCCTGTACAAACAAAACAAACCTTAATATGGGATGTGACATCTCCTGACTTGAACACAAGCTTTTTATACCGGCCACACAGAAAGCTACTATTAGCCTATGGGTTGGTCGTGTGGTCTGGGCTTTCTACAAGCTTTTTATAGATATTTCATCCCTTCAATCAGGTGATCCAGTGCAGCAGAAAGCAATAATGTCCATTTCTGTAGAAGGGCAGTTTTTAGCTCTTGGAGAGTTGTTGGCAGGGTAGGGGATAGGCATGCAGAAACAGTTCTTCCAAGCCATTCCAAAGATTTTCGATGTGATTGAGGCCCAGAGAATATGCTGGCTACGGCATATGAACAATACCTTCTCTCTCAAGGTATTTGTTAACCAGCCCTACTCTGTGTGGATGAGTGTTAAAGTCCATCAAAAGAAAATCTGCACCCACTGTTGCAGCATAATCTCACAAAGGGTTCAAGGACTTTATCCCAATACCTTTCCGTCGTCACAGAACCCGGTATGAGCACGTGCAGGTCTGTGCAAAATCCCAAAGAAAATCCTCCCCATACTGTAACACTACCACAACACTACCAAGACATGGTGTTCAGCAATGTTCTTGGACTGGTTTCATGTTCCTTATTCTTTCCAGATCCTTGCACATTTGTCTGAAACTAGGACAAATTGTGACTCATCTGTAAAGAGTACATTGGACCATTGCACTTCTGTTCAAGTTGCATGCTGATGACACCATTTTAATTGTGCTCCTCTGGTCTAGTGCTCAAAGTCTCATACCCAGGCATAGCATTCTTTGACATGTAACCTTCATCTCACAGTACTGCTGGATATCAAATTTCTTATTGTAGTGGTCATTAATCGGAGAGCTGGTGTTGTCGTTTGGCAGTTTCTGTGGTTCGTTCATTACATTTGACCAGTAATGCATGTCATCAGAGGATGTTGTAGTCCTCTGATGACCTGGAACAAGTTTCACAAATTTGGAATTATTTTCATAAACGAGAAATGACAGAATTACCCTCAGGAAAAAAATTAGCAGTTTCTTTAATGGACTTTCTCTCAGCAGCACGCCAGCATTAAAGATCTTCTAAACATATTCTTTATGTCATTATAAAGCTAATCTAATCCAAAATCAACCCTAACGCTTTTCGAAATATTTTCTTAAGAGCATTGAAACTGTTGGACACAAACGAGTTGTTTCCCTGATGCCTAATTTTTAAATTGTTTAAGGAGCAAATCACTATTGGACACATCTGATATTTGCATATCCCCAAAGACTACAACAGTAAATTTCACCTAATAAAATCCAAGGATGTGTTCGCTATTTGAGAATTTGCATTGCATGCTTAACTTTTGGAAGGTAGTGTACATTGAGTATTTCATTTGTTTCTAAATAAGTACAGTATAACAAGAAGCTACTGTAAATTTTATCAGTTAGTTCACTTTATTTGATCTAGTTTTTTAATCAATAAAATTTTGAAAACATATTTGGGAAACCGAAGAAACTCAGAATTTTGTTACGCTATATGAGTGGCAACCCTGCTTAATGTTAAAGTTAAAATTGTGGATGTCTCACATCTACATTAAAAGCTTAATTTTTAAAAAGGTGTCGCATGTCTAAAACTGTAAATGACAAACAAGTTGGTAAATAGAGTGGTAGTTAATGTTTTGATAAAAATGCACTATAAAGTTGTATACATTTGTAACTAGAAGCTGTCATTGCATTTTGACTATTCTGTAACAATAACTTTTAATAAGCTTTTATGGAATTGTCATAGATATTGCCCCTTTAAGAAAGCTAGATATCAGCTTTACCAAAGATCAGATTATATTTGAAGCAATTGGACTAATATTCAATGTAAGAATTTACTGTTAGGCAAATGAAATGGAAAGAATGGTTTGATTTTTATCATTTAAAATATCCAAGGTGAGCTAAGACAATATACACACAATATTTTTAGTTTTAAAGTCGCTACACTTTTTTTTTTAAATTGACATTAATAGTAATTTAAAAAGAAAAACACTATTTTTTTTATGTTGTAGTTTTTAGAGGTGTAGTAGAACCCCTCTTAACCGACCTCTGTTTAACGAGCTCTCCTCTTAAATCGGTTTCAATTTGATCTGTAAAAGTTTAAAATCATCGTTTTTAAAAATTGCCCATTCCAATGGAAGTTTTTTTTGTCACATGATCTGCAGATATTCATTGGTAGGCTGTAATGATATTACAGAAGTAGATGTAGAAAAATGGTTTAAATTTGACAATGACAGACCTTGAAATGCTGTCTGATGAAAACTGTTGTCATTGAGACTAACTATTACTGATGTGCCTCAAAATGACAAGATTCTTATGACACAGATTCACAAAGAGGCTTACCGAGTTTCACATACTGATGTAAATCTTTTAGAAGTGGTTCTTGATTATATTAAACAACAATCAACCTGCACTTTAATAAATTTAATCTTAATAAAGAAATTGAGGGACTTTCAACAAAAAATCGCTATTCAAGTTTTAGAAAAAAATTCTTTAAGGAAAAGTAATGTTATTATAACATTTTATTATGAGTTGCTACATGATTATTTTTAATTTTTAATTTTCTTGTTAGTATACTAAATTTTTTGAATAATTGATTTACCTAGTAATTTGTTTAAATACTTTTATAATGCACTATTTTTATTAAAGAGCATCCAGCAGAGGTAAGAAATGTAATGGATTTAACATTTTTAAAAATCACTTTCCGTTTAACCAGATTTTCATTAAGCCAATTAAGAGGTGTTCTACTATACTCTTCATATATTGACATACATATTGCACCATTATGTTAGTCTTTTCAGTCAAGTCACAGCTCAGCAATATGCATATGGTAAGAAATTTTGGTATTTGTGCAGTCTACTGACCTCCAAATATTTATAGCCAAGAAAAATAATTAGTTAGTTATGATGCATGGCACTTTCAGTATATGAGATTCATCATACTTTATGTGCTGTTCAAATCACAATATTTCTACATGTGATATCATTGTTTGTCTATGCAAGAGCCGTTATGTATGAATCTGATGAAAATATGGGTTCAAACTACCTAGATTCTTACATGGATAAATTTATGTGGCATCGACTAGTAAAAGGTGAAATGTTTGCAGGTGAATTCAGGATTCCCACTCTTTACAATTGACAGAAGAGGATTTTTTAAACATATGCATATTTCAATGCACCTTAAACAAGATTTTATACAATAAAAATAATAAAATATTCAATCTACTAAATTTTCATACCATTTTCTATTTAAATGTTCATAGTAACTAATTGGTGAACAACAAAAAAAAAATGAATTTGAGCAAATGCCTAAATCTATAGCACTGACAGCAAGATTAATAAGTACGTATGCAGATCACCTACACTCATACATCTGTAAAAAATTTTTATAATAGGACTCTAAAAATATCAGTTTAATTGGCTGCAAGTTTTGCATTTCATATTTGGCTGAGACGATTCTTTCATCGAAGTCGATCAACTTCATTTCTCAATGCTTTTTTCTCAATAGCTACATTAACTGTTTCATTGGCACTCCATGTGTTATGACAAATATAACTAATTTCCTTTCTTAAAGTCATCTCAAAATCAATTGGAAACATTAAATTAAATCATTTTGGTTTTAATGAGTAAATAAAAAGATTCATTTTTAAATATTTGTTTAGCTCCTTGATATTCAGCAAGAATATTTAGAAAGCTTCATAAAACAACATATCATCCCTTTTTTTTTCAATTCTATGTATTAAACTATATAATTTAAATAAGTAAGAGTTATTTTAAATGTGAGGCTAAACTTGTTGCCATTCGGCAAATGATAATTCTGTCCTTTTTTTTGCATTGTGTACCTAAGAAAAAAAAATATAGAGAGAGAGAGATTATATTGAATGTAAAGAATTATAACCTCTAATTTGAAGAAATTCATGTGTTATGTATTATACAATTGATCAAAGGTAGCAAAGTAGCAAAACAGAAACCAAGAGCATACAGGTATATGGCAAATGAATAGTTGGTGGCAATTTGGTTTATCTGGCTATTGTATTCGTTTTAAATCACTGATTTTTTCTAAAATTGTTATTTTTCCTATGGAGAAGAAATGGCTAGTTTTGTTGAAATCGTTAATTTTCCACGATGGGAAAAAGACTTAAGGACCTTTGGGAAAGCAATTCCGTACTTTAAAAACCTTTGATGATAAATAATCATTTTTAAAGACCCCCAAAAATGGAAAACAAAAAATAAGGATTTTTTCAAGACTGCGGAAACTCTGTATTTTATTTCCATTGATGAAATTTTGCCCCCAAATTCCTAATATTATGGTTAATTACAAGAATTTTTTTCTCTCTTCATAACAAAACATTTTAAAATCGAAATCATTTAAAAAACAAATGTCAACATTTTCAAATTGAATTATTAAAAAGTAAATACAAGATTTTTTTAATTTTAAATTATGGAAAAGTAAACAAATATCTTTCAAATGTAAGTTATTAAAAAAAAAACACTAATAAAAACTTTTAAAAATTTAAATTATTAAAAAAAGACAAAAGATTTTTTTTTTAAATTAAAATAATAGAGTTAAACAAGATTTTTAAAAATTTTAAATTATTGAAAAGAAAAAAAGATTTTAAACTATCAATGTAGTGTATTTTCATCTATTTCCACTATTTTGTGTTTCATCACATATCTCTTGCAACCATGTAGTTTCTGACTGAAAGAGAGAATGATCGGTAAACTGCACAAGTAACAAAATTTTCTACAACTGAGATTTGAAACACTTCCTTAAGCCTGGTTTACATTGGTAGAGTGCACAGATGAGTACATTAGCTTATCAACTATCCTCCATACTGTACTGCTTTGAGGATAGTGATGTGCTGTGCTGTTCACATTTATTTGTTTATTATAAATGACAATTTTTTGCTAATCAAAGCTCTAAATAACTTTGTCTTGTTTTTGAATTTTATCCTTGGATAATAGTTTGGGTTTTAGTACTATGCTTATTGATAATTGCACTGACTTGCGTGCACCCTCTATTGTATATTTATATTCTGATCTTTTTTTATTCTAATTAATAGTTTGAAATTTACATTAAACCTTTTTTTTTTCTAAATTATAACTGTAATTCTACTCAAGTCAATTTAGAAATTAGCAAGGAAAAGGATAGAATTCACTAAAGTAAAATAAATTTTGAAATTAGAACAATGTCAGCTATTTAAAATTTAGCTTTCTTAATTATTATCATGACAATTTTCTAAAAATAAACAGTGAACTATTTCTACAACTCACTCTGCACAATATTTCAAATATTTACAATGTTAAGTTATTATACATCAAGTTGAATTTTCTTTTTCAGATAAACATTTTTTGAATATTCTGTTTAAAAAAGTGTATTAATACTTTATTTCCATGAATGTGATTATTTGAAGTTTTCAGACATATTGGTGATGATTCTTTTGTCAGTGCTTAAGTGGACAAAACCTTTCAAGTACACATTAAAAGAACGTGAAGTTTTCTGAAGCACAATTCTTCCCCTGTGTCAATGCAAGGTTTACTTCAAAAGCAACTTCCTCTGTGAAACATTAAATTGAATCCCTGTGAGAGAAATGTGATAAAATCATCTATTATGATGTTTGTTTGGTTTTTTACATAATAAATTCAAAGTATATGTTGCTTTCAGATAATCTTTTATTGAATTTCTCACACAACTCTATCTTTGGTAAACAGGACTAGACTACTTAATAAGCAATCTAAGCACATGCTTAGGGCTAAATTTTGCAAAAGTTAATATAATCACTAAATAATTATTTACAGAATTATTTACTTCTTACAGCTTTGCTGAAATGCCCCTTCTCCGTAGATTTTGCTTGATTTCCTCATTCATTCTGCTTTTTGGTATGTTTTTTTTTCTTGAAGGAATACAATATACACACTCGATGTCTTTGCACTTGCAGAAAAAAGTATTTAGTTATAAATAAATTTTAAATATTAAGGCAACTGCTCTATTAATACATTGGTGTCCAAATTACTCTTTACATACATAAAAAGAATATTTCATGAAATACCCAACCAATCTGATTTATCTTTCAGTGGAATGAGTAAGAGGTAAACCTAATTTTAATTATCCAATCCAATTTGATCAAACTGTTTCTGATATGCAAATAATGGTGTTACTTCATCCAAAGGTAGTGCAAGCACTGTGCACAAAGTTTATTTCCCTACGAACTTCTGCAATTCAGGATGCGATTTTGGTGTTTATCAACTGAAAACAGTTTTCTATGGCTCGGAACTATTATTTAGAAAAATCTTTGAGGTGGTGAACTCTAGGTTGTTTAGAGGCTTGGCAGACATTGATGGAAGTAGCAAGATGGCTGAATGTTTAACAGAAAGTTTCTGACCTCTGAAAACATTCAAGGCTCAAACTGTTGCTAGGAAGCCTGGGCAAGGCCGTAGCAAACTAACTACTGCTTTTCAAGATCAGTATCTGTCTGTAACTGCAGGCCCCCCACATTCAATTTTGGGGCCGGGTACTAAGTCGAGCTGCGGGCCCTAGATAAAAACAAGGAGGAGGGGGGTACCTTTTTTTTCTGTGTAAATCATTAGTGATCCCAACTCTCTGCAAAATTCGTTGCTGAATACATATCGGTCATTATCTAAGCTATTCCTACAGCCAATCCTGAGAAATAGGTATTGTAAAGAAAATTATAATTATTTTAATCGGAAGTGACATCTGTTGAACCAGAAGGGGAAATCCTTAATGAATTCTCCTAACCCCTAAGCAATTTTATACTGAATCCATATCAGCCATCATTTAGCTCTATCTATAGCCGATTTTGAGAAATAAATGTTTGAAGAAAAATGATTTTTTTTTATCCAGTATTGGGAAAAGAACTGGAAGTGAAAATGCTTAGTAAATCCTCAAGTCCTACTCTTACTGAAATTCGATGCTAAATTCCTATCATTCATCATCTAAGCTCTATAGTCACTCAAAATATACGTTTCAAGGAAATGTTCTGAACCGTAAGATGAAAAACCGCAAGTAGAAATCCTTAGAAAAGTAAATTCCAGAGGGGGCAGGAGGTTCCCTACTTCCTCTGGAATATAATGCTGAATCTATATCGGTCATCATTTAAGCTCATCTTTAATAAGAAAGATCAATCATGCATAAAGCATTGATTATGAAACACTTTCCAACTGCAATACAATTTTATTTAAACATCTCTAAATTGCGATACATTCAGCGACGATATTTTTGTGATTATCACAATACTACAATAATTTATTATATTTGAAAACTTCGTCAAAAAAAAAATGAACTTTATCAAATGACGTCCTTGAAATATAAATTGCCTGGCTCTCTATGAAAAATCAGTAAAAATTTCATTCATAAACTTTTATTCAATTCCTTTCATCACGATACTACAATAATTTATTTTACTTAAAAACTTAAAACCATAGAGGTAAAAGTAATTTAACTCTGTGCTTAAAACTTCACCGAAAAAGTCTGATATAAAATCGTCTGTTCTCTATGTAAAATCAATGACTGTTTCATTCATATCAACTATATTGCAGACTCCAGCGCTAAATAATTTTGCGTTAAAGAAATCCAGCAATTCTTATACAACTCATCTTACAGCTTGATGTGTTTACAATCTCCATAAGTGAAAATTAGGCTTCGTTGTAGAAATAATCAAAAATATCATTTAAACCCAAATATATTGTAATTGCATTGTTTCAGAACATTGATGAACAGAAATTAAGCAAAAATAAAGCGGTTTTAGGACAGACACAACACTAAATACAAATTAAAAAGAACTTTTAAAATCACGATTTTGACACAAGATGGATGCAATATTTTACTTTGAAGTGGGTCACGTGATCTCTTTATATAATGGGTGTAATTATTATTTTAATTTTTATTTAAAAAACTACGGAATATATTTTTCTGAAATTTTTTTTATATATTTTATGGGATAATTTAAATATTTCCTAAAACTTTTGAAGCAATTTGTAAATTTTAAATTCGCTTAAAAAATATTTGAAGAATTAGGTCCCATAGGGTTTAATGTATATGATTTCATTTTTTCAGCCCGGTTTCAATCCAAAACTAATTGGGTGATATTGTTTATTTATATTCCCATAGGTCCCACAGAACGTCTGAACAATATACTAAAATTTAATTTTGATAAAGTCATTTTTACGGCAGTTATCGTGCTAAAGGCACAGACAGACATGAACAAAGTCATAAACACTTTTCAACTATGTTGTAAAGTGTTAATAAAGGAATGTGACTAAATAAGATTATTAAAACAGATTCCTTTTTTTTTCTTTGTTTCTATTTTAACTGTCTTTTGTTGAAAAACACACTTTACAAATGGTCAATAAAAGCCTTCAATGTGTGTGTGTGTGGGGGGGGGAGGGGAATAAAACCTGTGGATTAAAATTCTTAAAATGATTAAAATGTTTAGCTAAAATGAAAAAATTCATGTTGCAAGGAAAATATAAATTTTTTAAATCGAATTGACACCTTCCCACAACCAGAAGTTGAAATTCTTAGTGAATTCCTCTACCCCCCCTCCCCCCTCCTTCGAAATTTGATACTGCATAAATCATCGCCTAAGCTCCATCTTTAGCCAATTCCAAAAAATAGATGACGTAAGGGAAATTTTTGAATATTTCTAGCAATTGCCAAGTTCAACATAAAATCATACAATATAAAGTGAAAGTTTGAAAAAGCATTATAAACACAAAATAATCCATTTTCCTTTCATAATGCAATATTTTCTCAGAGATTTTTCTACGTATTTAATTATAGTTATTTTAGACGATTGAATTTACAAAACAGCATAGAAATTTGATAAAATAAATTTTAATTAAATCTAAAATTAGCTTTGTTTAAGATTAATAAATCTGAAAATAATATTTGAAAACTATAAGAAAATGATTTTGAACATACCTTAAATCTTAGATGGTAGCATTGGGGTTTGTTTCAGCGAATCATTTTTTTACAAGATTTAGTCATGTGTTGAGAGTTGCACTAGCAACTAGCACTGAAAACGCATATGAAATTACAATATAATTGCATGAGAAATTAAAATAAACTTGCTTTTTTCTGCTTTCTAATATCGGCTATCTCGGAAATCAAAATGGGAAGCAAGTTCATGCCAGGAGGGAGAAACAGAATTTTTCTTTCTACATCATTCAGTCCAACACCCCGTCACGTTAATTGGTTTACGACCTCAAAGAGCAGGAAGATAAATAAGATCGCCCCTTCCAGGCTAGCTCTTTGGATCGCCCCCTTCCCAAACTGATAATTTCACAAAAGAAACTTCTAGACTGGTCGTTTCAGTAGTTAGCTGGACGTGATTGATATGAGCTGTAAACATGAATGAATGAACAAGAGGAAACTTACCCACTAGGGTCATAAACGTATCTGTTTTGGTGCAATTCTAGAAAATTTCTCCGGGATCGGTTTTTATGGCCTCAGATTCTGAACACAATGACACTGAAGCTATCTTTACCCAGACGGTTTGTATCAAAGAGCTAGAACCACTACAGGTAGCCTTTCCTTTCTTTAGCTATCAAAAGCATGGCCACTGGCCAGTATGTCCCCCTTCGGTTCTACAAATGATTGATTACTCTTCAAAGGCTTGTATTGAAGGAAGGGGCCCTTCTTTGAGACTCTTTTGACTATTTCAAAAATGAGACACAGAATCCAAACATATGTTTACAAAACGTTTTGTACTTTTCTTTCATTCAAACTTACAGATTGTGTTTAGGCTTTATATATAATTTATATTTGTAATTTTATAATTACACATAATACGTAAATTTCAAAACCTTCAATCATTTTTTGAAAAAATATTAAAAATTATATATTCATACACAAATGTATAAAAATTTTATCTGCAGCAATATTCACGGACCCCTAACAATCACCGGGCCCCAGTACTGTAGTACCAACTGACCCCCCCCCCCCCCTTTGTGGGGGCCCTGTGTAGCTGCATTGAGCGAATAATCTGGCTGGCCAAATATCCTGATTTGAACCCGAATAAGGATTTGTGGAGAACCCTTGGAAGAGCTATTGCACAGTGAAATCCTTCTAGATATCACAACGCCTTGAAGACCACATTACTGGAGGAGTGGAACTTACTGCCCCAAACTCTAATTAACCAACTTATGGAGAGCATGATTTCATATTGTGATATGTGTATATGAGTTAGGGGAGATTACATTCCATATAAATGTCAAAAATCTGCATTTGTTTACAAGTTATGCAATTATTTCTAAAATCTCCTTGTCACATATTATGCCCATTTTAATTATTTGATCAGTTTCATATCATATCGTATGTACTCATATTCAATTTTTCAGTTTGTATTTAACATGTTATGATGAGCTATATAATCACCCCTTAAAAATTAATTTAATTATATTGGAACAGCTGTTGAGAAATCAAGTGTTTTTGTGCATGTGAAAATAATTTTGGATACCAGTTTACCAAGACACAAATGGACCCTTTAATCTAAGATGTAATTGCATTTCATTTGTTTCATATATAGAACTATAGTTATTAATAAATCCAAATTTTAATAACATTAAAATGTTAAAACTTAATTTTCTTAAAATTTCAATTGAATTAATGAAAGAACAGGGGCACCAAATTCATTCCTTAGGGCATTAATCTTAATTTTGTCCTTCTGGTAATACAGTATAGGTCTAATTATTCATGGATCAAGTCTGATTTGGCCAAAGTACAAGGGAAAATCTGCCAAAATAGGGAATCAAACAAAATTTTTTATATAAATTTATTATACAACAATTATATAATAAAAAATATAAAAGATGGTATGGAGGACACGCTCTCCCATTTCAGATACTAGCATCCATGGACTGGTTTCACATTTATTATGCACTCAGCATAGAATAGCTGATATCTGCAATGGTAGCAAGAAACTTATAGGCAACAATTTTGCTGAGCTTTTATGGGAATTGACAATTTTAGTGTTTCCACATGGGTGGCATAAAATTTATTTTCAATTTAACTCAGGCCACACAAAGTTGCAAAGGCAAAATTCATAAAACACAAAACTCGCCTATAAAAGCATTCCCTAAAATATGAGAATGTCTTTTATAGGTGAGTTTTGTGTTTTATGAAAAAATATGGTGTTATAATGTGTGATAAATTCATCCGTTCGCCACAATTTAGTAACGTATGCCGTCGCTGGATATCATTTTGTAATGAATTTACCATTCTCTGCTGCTGGATACTATGCCTCTGCATGGTTGTTGACTCAGTAGCGTTATTCCGGTCCGCGCACATAAAGTGAAATGTGCCGACCTAAATACCAGTAACCGTTCCCTTCTGAATTCGTGAGTTCGAATCAGTGATAAGATCATGAAAATAATGACTTTCTCCAAGTCTAGATAAAACAGGCATCGTTGATAAAGAAAATAAGCTTTTATTATAGCATGACGAGGAATATCAACAAGTTACAGAATAACATTCTGGTGAGGGCGAGAACCTGTGCATCAGGAGCACCAACCGTGCGACCTGTCTCTACGAAAATTGTCTCGCCTCTCTCGAAAAGCGTCCCTTTCGTGTATATATTCTGGTCCAAAATCTGAGGACCACCCTGACAAAGCTCTGGAATGTCTTTTTCCAAGCTCTGCATCTCATAGACCACCTAATGTTCCCCTCTGGGATTAGTTCTCCCTTCTCTGATGACGGCTCAAATTGGGTGCATTTCTCCGAAATCAGACTGTGATGACAGAGTTTTATAGCCTTGTTTTCCAAAAACTGCAATGCAGGCGGTCTTAAGGTGTATGAACTCTGAAACTGTTCTGAAAATGGCTGAAAATAGGCTTGAAAAAGTGACGGGTTCGTCACATAATGGAAAATAAAAAAGCTAGAAATATATGGCTTATATTGATGCAAGATTGTACTGGTTAGCAACTCAAACTGCTTTCTAAAATACTAATTTTTAGACTTATAGACAGTTGAATTTAGGTAAGTTGCTTTTGCAACATGCTTTTAGGGCCTTTTTTAGCTAATATCCCCCCTCCCTTAAAAAAAGATAGTATTCAGTATATTTAAACTCCTTGGGATACAACACATAAAAGTTTTTTCCTGATTTTTCAAGGGCATCCACTAGTCAAATATAATTTTGCTAATATGAAAAATGCCTTTGAGCTTAGCCAGAATGATACTTAATCATCTCTGTATGTGCATCCAGAATCCAGCAAGATTGTGACCATCTACCTTTGTTATTGCAGGTTTATAAAAGTGCTGGTCATGAATAGATCAGACATTATCCATTGAAAGTGCTGTTTAGTCGGGATTTACCTACTTACCATGTGATTTGATGTTTGGACGACCATGTGATGTTTAATCACCTGATAATATGTTCAGACTTACAGACATGGATGTAGGAAGTTCATTGTTTCACTCGTGAATTGGTCAACATTGCTACTAATAGAATGAGGTACCATGTAAAACTAATAAAGGGCAATTTCAGGAAGGTGACAAAGTGTGGCTGTTCAAACCTCTGTGACAACCAGGATTTGTGCAGAAACTACAGCACGACTGGAAAGGACCCTATGTCATAAAGTGTTATTCATAAATAGTCTTCAACCAAGCCAAAAGTCATTCATATTGACAAATTAGACTTTGCCTAAAATGTGCAGTCTTAAGGAAGGAGCAGTGTTACAAATATGCACAATGTTCATTGTGCTTTGCTTCCTAGCATGGAAAACATTACATGTAACTATTGCATGAAGGTAGAGTTGCCATACTTTGGGTAACATTTTTTAGACATGTGTGCCAGATTTGACAAAATATCATCCATTTAGCAACTTTCCAAAAGAGATAGAACTTTCCTGAAATATCCTCTAGTTTTGATACTGTCCTCTTTCTAGAAATGTCTATGGAGACTATATAAGGAAGTCATCATTCAGTTGAAGAAAATTGATGTAATACAAGTCGAATTGAATTTTGAGATATGCTATTTTGTGAATTAGTTGAGCATTTAATTGCTGTTTTATTGTACTTGACAGTTGTTTAGTGATCTTGTAAGATTAGATAGTATTTTTAGCTATACATTTATGATTACACTTATTAGTACTTTTAAATGAAAGTGTTAGTTATTCAGAAATTTAGATTCATTTTTGTATTCTGAGAGTACACCCACAATTTAAGAGGTTATGTTGTAACAATTTTAATTGCGAGTTCCAAAGGACAGTGACCCTAATCTCTCCTCCATGGGAGAAATGAATGATTTCTAAGACGACTTCAATGGCTTCTATATTAATAAATATTTTTAATAAACAAAAGTTTCCAAGTATGGCATATTAAAACTCTTTGGGATACGCAATATAAGATAGTTTTCTGTGATTTTTGACAGGTACCTATTTGTATTTATAACAACTGATGAAATGAAGTTCAGTACAACTATACATATTATCCCATATTAACACTACTGGCTATGGTTTCATTGCCTACAGCAAAAAGGCTGACTAACTTGAGTGCAGAAGATTCTTGCCTAATATTCCAGCTCAGCTTTGCTTATCGTGTGAGATGCTGTAGCGGTAATCCCGAATAATGTTATGTATACCCTATAATATCAGTATTGTCACTGTAATCACTACTCAAAGAATAATTAGAACACTCCGACAAAAGAATCTAGAAAAATTTCCTTGCTTTCATTATCAGGATTCATTTTGTATGGGTTTTGGATCAAGAAAACTAAAAATTATTTAAATCTACAAGGACACGTGGTCAACACTCATGTCGTCTTGAATCCACTAATGAAACTACACATCTATGCTTTAAAAGTTACTGAAAAAGAAAACAGCACTTGTAAAAGCCTAATGCAAAAGTTGATAAGCATTAGCACCTAAAGACCTATTTTTAAGGTAAATAAGAGTTGGCATCAAAAAGCATATTTTTAGGCTTGCGGCAGATAGTGTTAATAGCCTTAGTGCAAAATCTGTTTTATATTGCAAACAGAAACTTGACAGAACTTTGACATGTATGTTATTCTTTACAAAAAAAATTGCAGGTAGTTTGACCACTAGTCCACTTGACATGGGATAACCAAACTGCTTTAGAATGGAAAACTCTTTAACCAAGGTTCTTACACAGGAAAAGTACTATGAAAAGTGAATTACTTTTGTATTATAAAGTTTTATTAATATATAAATATATCATTCATGTGATTATATATACATATGACATTCTAGAAACATCATTTGCCTGTACAAGAAATTTTTAAGGAATTCTTATAAAAACTTCTGAAATAAATACATTAAAGTCAATGAAAACATATATTGCTTCATATTAAAAAAATATATCAAAACATTTAAACAAAACAGATTATGCTTAATATGTCAACATTTTCTGCTGTAAAAATGTTCCATCTCTGTGCTTTTATTTAAATAAAATTCCCCTGTGACACCTCTTTTTCCCCAAAAAGAAGTGAGCAACTGTTACTTATAGATTGATATAAAACATCACTCTTTCGCATATTTTGGATGGGAAAAGTTTGTGTGTAATGATGGTACCTAGAGAAAGGTTTGAATACTTTCAGGTATTTTTATTTTATTTTTAATTAGTATTTGAAACGATTAATAGAATACCATTTAGTTCAGAATCCGACCACAAACAACTAAGCTAGTGATTATGAAACTATGAAATGTTTGCATTATTCCACCAGGTGCACAAGCAATTGGCAAAAGCAATAAGAGCACACTGGTGTATAGCACAAATGATGTAAAATTAAATTTAATAAACACAAAAGGTGTCTATATAATAATCAGAAGGAAAATTACATATTGGGTTATCTTAAGTTCATTTGATCCAGACTGTCCAACCTACCAGAAGGTGCACGGTATCTGATGGGACGGCCGAGACAGTGCCACACAATTAAAGCTGGAACTCAGTGGGAGTGACATCCACAGGGACTGAACTCTCCTTTACCACCAACCTCTTAGAAGGATTTACGGACCCATATATTTAGCATTCCCTAAACACAGGGATAGTTTGGACAGAGCCATGAATGCAATCCCCACACCTTAACCACTGGGCTGTCCCACACCCCTTTGAGTTCAGTAGTGCAAGTATAGTAACACTTCCATTACATAATTTTGTTTCATCTCTATCAGATTTCTTTCATGATTTACTCCATACCTTGTACCCTATAATGCTTTATATAAAAAATGGAATAGAATGTAACAAATTCTTCTGAATTTATGGGATGGAATGGCAATCATGAAATCACTGTCAAATATATGTTTAGCATGTAAAACTTAGAAATGCCATCACTGGTAAAAATGTCTCCAAATTTGAGCAAAATTTACTTTTCTTTTTACCGATTTCAAAATGTTTAGCAGACTTTTGATGATATTAATTTTATGAGAATGATCATAAGTAAAAAAAAAAAAAAAACAGCTTTAATCTAAGTACTTGGGATTTTTTTATTAGTGAATAAAATAAAATCTGAAGAAAATTTTTCTGAATGGAAGATTAAGCAGTTATGGATATAATGGCAAACTAAAATAAAATAATATTACACAAAAAGGCTCTGCAATATTTCAGGGAGACTCTTGTTTATGAGTGTTGTAGGTATCTGGAATCAGGGTTGGATTTCTTCTAGGATAACGAAAAAAATGGAATCTGAAACACCTTTATTTTTTTTTTTCACATGGTGATAGGAAAAACTGTTGTGGCAGTTTCTAACCTGATCATCACTCTTGGATGCTAATTGTTTTTTTCTTGCACCTATTGTTTTTAACACTTTACAACAAAATTGAAAAGTGTTTATGACTTTGTTCATTCTGTCTGTCTGTCTGTTAGCATGATAACTGCCGTAAAAATGACCTAATCAAAATGAAACTTTAGTATGTTGTTCAGACGGTCTGTAGGGACCTATGGGAATATAAATGAATAATATCACCCAATTAGTTTTGGATTGAACCCGGGATGAAAAAATGAAATACATTGAACTCTATGGGACCTAGTTTTTGAAACATTTTTTAAGCAGATTTAAAATTCACAAATTGTTTTGAAAATTTTAGGTAATATTCAAATTATTCCATAAAATATATAAAAAAAATTTCAGCAAAATATATTCAGTAGTTTTTTTTAAAAAAAATTAAAATAATAATTACACCTCTTATATGAAACGATCACGTGACCCACTTCAAAATGAAATATGGCATCCATCTTGTCTCAAAATCGTGATTTTTAAAGTTCTTTTTAATTCATATTGAGTGTTGTATCCGTCCTAAAACTGCTTTATTTTTGCTTAAATTCTGCATCTATATACTGAAACAAAGCAATTACAATATATTTGAGTTTAAATGATCATCCAAATTTGATTATTTCTACAACGAAGCCTATTTTTCACTTATGTAAAATGTAAACAGCAAAATTTGTAGAATGAGTTGTATAAGAATTGTTGTATTTCTTTAAAGCAAAATTATTTAGCTCATGGAGTCTGCATAGCTGACATGAATGACATATTCATTGATTTTACAGAGAGAAGGACGATTTTTAATTACTTGTAGCTCCATGATCTTAAGTTTATAAATAAAATAAATTATTATAGTATTGTGATGAATGAAATGAATGGAAAATGTTTATGAATAAAATGCTACTTTTATAAAGAGAGCCAGGCGTGTTATTTTTTCTATGACGTCATTTGAATGAATTTCAGTTGTTTTCGATGAAGTTTTCAAATGTAATAAATTATTGTAGTATTATGATAATTTTAAAAATATTACCGAGGAATGTATCGCATTTTAGAGATGTTTAAACGAGGCAATTTATATTTCAATGCCATCATTTGAATGAAGTTCATTTTTTTCGATGAAAGTTAAGTTTTCAAATATAATAAATTAATGTAGTATTGTGATAAGTTTTAAAATATTACCGAGGAATGCATTTCATTTTAGAGATCTTTGAATAAAATTGCATTGAAGTTGGAAAGTGTTTCATAATCAATGCTTTAAGCATGATTGATCTTTCTTGTTATAAACTGCACGCTTAGTGTTATATCACTACAGAAAAGTTAGTTTTGAGGTCCTTAAAAATTAAAATTAGCGATTAAACAGTTGTTAAAGACCTAAGCACCCTATCAGCTCACCACATATACACATGATTTTTTTATTGAGCATATAATACACAATTATAGTCATGGTAGGCATAAAGAATGTTCAGTTGGTTAAACATTAACATGTTAATTAATTTTTTAAAAAACCACCATAACAAAAAGTGGAAATCAATAAATATAAATACATCAACATACAGATTTATCAGTAAATGCATCAACATACAGATTTATCAGTAAATGTATCAACGTGCAGATTTATAAAATTTCATTAAAATATTTTTTTCAGTATACTTACAGTTGCACATAAGAGTACAAATAAGATATTTCAATTTTAATTATAAATTTTCATTGGTAGGATAAGGAGGAAAGAGGGGGAGGGGGGGAATTATCAAGAAATATTTGATTATTCTACAATTTATTTTATAATTCCCTGGAAAATCAAAACATTTTGAGATTACAATCGCCATTAATTGTAAAAAAAAAAAACATTCTGACTAAAGTTGGAGATAATTGGTTTTGCAATTTTGATTTTATGTAGACAAATTGGAACACACATTTCCATGAATGCTATTATTTGGCATATTCTTTAGTTATTTTCACAAATATATGATATGTAGTCAAAGGTTGTTTAAGTCAATAAAGTTGTACTTTTTCAAATGGCTTTGGAAATCTTCCCATATATGTTTTCAACTTGCACAGGATTTCTAAATAATAAAAAATAAAATAAAAAAAAAATTGTTATTTGACAATAAAATATATTCTTATAGTAAATTTTCTATGCTCATTAAAACAAGTAAAGTAAATGAAACTTTGTGACTTTTGCATTTTTATATAGAATTTCATCTTAATAAGTATGAAAATGTTTCACATACATTTGGCTTCCTATTTATTGTACTAAAATTTTAATAAAATGCATTGCCAGTCACATACAATAGAAATAATTATTTTTTGAACATTTATCCAAAAGTCTTTTTACAATAGGTGGCAAATGCATTTTAATTCAAATTGTTACTATTTTACCATTTATCCAATACAATATGAATTCATAGACGTTAAAAAGTTACTCTTTTAGGGATTCTGTTTTGCAATTGTTGGAAACCAGTGGGCATGGAAATTTTGATGAGTTTGTCTGAAAGACGGTTTGAAGGGGGGGAGGGGGGGGGGGTTATGGTACCCCAAAAATCCCAAAAAATTTCAATTTTTTTTTATTATTATTAAAAAAAAAAAAATTCATCTTGCTACGTTAAATAGAACTGATTATATTGCAATGTTAAAAAATTGAACTACTTAAGTTGTCATAAGTAACTTTTAAACTTTAATGCTTTTTTTCTCAAAGATATGATTTTCGACATTTTCATACATTTAAATTGATATAAGTCAAATTCTACTGCACCGATATGAATGAAATTTGGAACAATTGTTATATATATATACCTTTCTTTAATTTGTCATCAGCAATTGCTATATGTGTTTGTTTTTTTATTATGATTTTCGAAAACAATATTTGTGGTGTAAAATCACATTTTTTTACATTATTTTTTATTAAATTTTTTCTGATTCATATTTACAAAAACTGTGAAGACAATTTATTTCTTACATATTTTTATGTTAAAAAATGATCAAATTAAAATTTTAGAAAAATTATTTTTCTACTTATATCAAAAAGAAAACTTGTCAAATTTTTGAAATTTTAATTAAAAAAAAAATATTTTTTAATTTTTAAAATTTTGAATATCACATTTTGTTTACTATACTTAAAATCTACCTGAATACAAAAAAAATTACAACTATAATTTCAAAATTGAAGATTTCAGCAATTTGGTTACCATACCCCCTTAAATCCTTTACTGAATGCCATACCACAAAAGAAGTCGTATCCTCTAGATACGAAATTTTATAAACCGTCTGGCAAATTGGATAATTTTAATTTTCATTCAATATTTTCTATCTTTGTGACTAGTAAACAAGAGGTGCAAACCCTATACACCAATTTGATATTATGTGAAGTACAACTATAAAAATGATATGCTCTTTCTCTTTGGCCCAAGTGCTTGTAGTACAAACATTACCTTTCATGTGGGAATAATAAGTTTATATTTTTTGGCAAACAATGAAACAAACAGTAGAGATGGGCAAATAACACGTTTCTTAAACTAACTTGAATATTCCAATACCCCCAATAGTTATTTCAGATTGTTAATAAATAATAAAACATTTTGACATAATAATAAAACATTTACATTTATTAAATGTTATTAATTATTAGTAAATAAATTAATACAGTAAAAAAATGAAAATTTAGAAACATAATTTTTTATTTTAAATTTTAATTATTTTACAGCAGTCTTTTTTATTAACACTTTACAACATAGTTGAAAAGTGTTGACTTTGTTCATTCTGTCTGTCTGTCCGTTAGTACAATAACTGCCATGCCATAAAAATAGTTAAAATAGTTAGTACAATAACTGCCATGCCATGTCTGTCCGTTAGTACAATAACTGCCATGCCATTGACTTTATCAAAATGAAATTTTAGTATGTTGTTCAGACAGTCTGCGGGACCTATGGAAATATAACTGAATAATATCCCTTAATTAGTTTTGGATTGAACCTGGGTTGAAAAATAAAATACATTGAACCCTATGGGACCTAATTTTTCAAACATTCAAACATTTTTTAAGCGAATTTAAAAGTCACAAATTGCTTTGAACGTTTTAGGAAATATTTAAATTTCAATATCCCATAAAATATATAAAAAAAAAATTCATTAAAATAATAATTACAAACTTTATCAAAAAAAAATATGGTATCCATTTTGTGTCAAAACCGTGATTTTTAAAGTTCTTTTTAATTCATATTTAGTGTTGTATACGTCCTAAAACTGCTTTATTTTTGCTTAAATTATGTGCATCTACATACTGAAACAACGCAATTACAATATATTTGAGTTTAAATGATCATCAAACTTTGATTATTTCTACAACGAAGCCTAATTTTCACTTATGGAGAAAGTAAACACCAAAAGATGTAGAATGAGTTGTATAAGAATTGCTGCATTTCTTTAACGCAAAATTATTTAGCTCATGGAGTCTGCAATATAGCTGATATGAATGAAACATTCATTGATTTTACACAGAGATGAAGACGATTTTTTTCGATGAAGTTTTAAGCATAAAGTTAAATTACTTGTACCTCCATGGTTTTAAGTTTTTAAATAAAATAAATTATTATAGTAATGTGATGAATGAAAGGATTGGAAAAATGTTTATGAACGAAATGCTGCTTTTACAGAGAGAGCCAGGCGATTTATATTTCGATGACGCCATTTGAATACAGTTCATTTGTTTTTGATGAAGTTTTCAAATATAATAAATTATTGTAGTATTATGATAATTTTAAAAATATTACTGAGGAATGTATCGCATTTTAGAGATGTTTAAACCAGGCAATTTATATTTCAATGCCGTCATTTGAATGAAGTTCATTTTTTTGATGAAGTTTTAAGTTTTCCAATATTATAAATTAATGTAGTATTGCGGTATTTTTAAAAATATTACCGAGGAATGTATTGCATTTTAGAGATGGTTATATAAAATTGCATCGAAGTTGGAAAGTGTTTCATAATCAATGCTTTATGCATGATTATGAATGATTGATCTTGATTTGAAAGATCAAAACAAGAAAGATATTGATCTTTCTTGTTTTAGATAATCTTACCTACAATAATTGAATAACAGTAAATGTTTCTTACCTACTGCAGATTTTTATTTAAGAAAAACAAGTATTAGAACTTCTTCGAGGTACTTTTGAATTTCTTTTTTTGGAATTTCCCGATTTCTTATTCCAAAACCTGCTGTTAATCATGGCATGCTATTCGCGGTATTCGAATTTCTTTGAATCATGCTATTATATTCAAGATCTTGAATCCTCAATACTGTCTAGTATTCACTCATCTCTAAAAACCATACAAAAAGAGACTCATTTCCCCCAAAATATCAGCATTTACACCGAACTCCTATAAATAAGAATCTTACTGTTTTGGCAGGTAACAGCAAAGAGGTGAGAATCACGGAACAGAGAGCCATTGGATTTTGAAGTATGGGGTTGGATATGATATTATCCTGGAAGAAAAAAGAAACATATATCATTGGCATTGGTATTTTAGAGTTACTACATGACAAACTTGAATTAAAACTAAATCCTTGGTACAGGGCCGGCTCAAAGATATTTTTCAACCTTCTGGCAAATTGGCTAGTTTTAATTTTCATTCAATATTTTCCACCTTTGTAACTAACAAATAAAAAGTGCAAACCCTATACACCAATTTGATATCATGTGAAGAACAAAGAAAAATAACAAACATCATAATTCTGACATCCCCTTTCCACACACACACAAAAGTGAACATGGTAACTTAACATAGCCTAATAATATGTTGAACAATAGCCTAATATAGGCCATAAATTAGGAGTACACAAAAAATATCCAACATTTTATCTCAATATTCTCACTTTATTTAAAAGAAATTTAATTGTATACAAATAATTGGTACTTTTCCATTTCGCCGGCCGCAAATGGAAAAGTACCCAATTGCAATCTGCAAAATTAGCTTAAAAGTTAAAACTGAATTACAATAGTTTAAAACAAATAACAATTATTAACATAGAACTAACATTAACATTTTTTTTTATGTGTATACTGTGTGTTGTTGCTAATAAAGTCTGCTTGGTGAAATTTGCAGTGAAATGGAAAAGTACCAAATATTTTTACCATTTTAGATTAAATTGTTCAAAAGAGTGTTTCCCCTTCAGTGTTTACTTATATAAATTTACTGCACAATTACATCTATTAAGTCTTCAAAATGTTACAATCAGAAGTTCAATTAATTATAAACAAATATGCTTATTTTTGTAGATTATAAGAAACAAGTAAGTAATCTGGTTTAATGACCATCTACATAAATTTTCTCAGAAATTGCAGCTGCAGAGATCTCATGATATCCCGCTTAATCTTAATTAAAATTATTTATGGTTTTATTTACAAAATGTATTAAAGTTAAAAGAGAAAATACTACTATTACTTATTAACAATTGATTTTGGCCCCAGGGTATGGCCTAGCAGGCCCAGCTGCTTCTACTTGCTAGTAATAGCATACATAAGGAGTAGAATAGTTTACTATACTAGGATTACTATAAATAAAAACGTCTTATTCAAGAATTGGGCAGAGTATTAGTCAGCTAACATAAACTACTTGCTAGAGAATTAGCACCAAAAAAACACAATATATTTAAAATGAAATTTTATTAGTAATAACAAAATCATACTAAGTTGGCAAATATAAAATTTAAACAGACTTTATACACTGCATTTATGTCCACTGATATACCTCACGGCTTTTGTTTTAAAATAGCAATGGTCAACAACTTTATCAGGGTTATGGTTCTATAGATCAAGTCCATTAAAATTTATCATCAATAAATTTCATAAAGGGTCTACTTCCATTCTGTTTAATTCTTTTTTTATTAGATTCAAATGTGAAAACCATCTCTCACATGTAGCTATGGAAATAAAAGATCATCAAACACTTTTTATAGACTAGTTCTAAAATGTACAGAGTAATATAGACTAGTTGAAAACCCTGTTTATTATTATTGTCATGGGTTTTAATGTTTAAAAATTTTTATTTAACCTATCTTGGTTTATTGAATTAGAGGGTGGGTTTCATCAGTAAAAATAATTGAATTTCAGTTCAAATTCAATTTCAGAAACTGTAAATATGAAAAATAGATAAACATAATGGATAAACATAAAATATTAACAGTATAAAATAGATGCCATTCTATAGAAACAAAAACAGGAAAAATTGCAGGAAAAATGAAGAAGAGATTTCAGAAATGTGCATATTACAGCTAAAATAAAAAGAATGTTGCACATACCTTTTCTCCTAGGTTGGAAATGGAAATGCTCAGCTGTTTTTCCTCTATTTTCTTCACATTCGAAATTTTTTGAGCAGCTTGCAACATTCCAAATGGAGTCTCAGTCTCCACAACTTTTGGGGCAATATTTCTCTGAAAAGAAAGTCCTAGTTAGTTATTATCATGAAAAGGTGTTCATCGAGTAAATATATAAAAATATACAATGAGATTTTAGTATGATTCATACAGTTTTTCAAAATATGCAGCCATAACTCATGATTGAATGGAAACAAAAACATTTTTTTTTCAACATCAGGCATTTATATATATTAATTATGTAATATGTTTGTGTCTTTTCAAAAGCCCCCTCGTCAATGACCTACAAGACTAAATATTTGTACATTTATAGTATGGACCATGAGACAAAACTTGGATTTTCGATTTCCTATCCTCCCCTCCTCAGGGGGCGGGGTTTGAAAAGTTTTTTTAAACCTCCAGAAGCCCCCAGGTGTAAGTCAAGGCTGAATTTTTGTACATTTACATCTAGTTTTCACCAAAAGCAATGTGTAACAAAGCAACAAGGGCAAGATTGACCAGCCAATAGGAACAGAGAGAGTACAGGAAAAAGATGGGTTATTTTAACACTAAGGAAACTCACGTGTGCCATATCTTCCCATTGGTCAGTTGATTTTGCCTTATCACTCATCACATTTGGTAAATTCCAACATTATAGTATCAACAACAAGAGACATCAGAGAAAGATTTTCAATTTTATCTGCATGTGCAACCAAAATAAATGATCGAAAAGCCTTTTCCGACCCTTAAGAAGTTAACCCCCCCCCCAGTGACAAAGAAGGATGAATATTTTCATGCTTATAATAAGAGTCACAGGACAGAACCTCACTGAGCCAATTTTTGATTAAGATTACTATTTTTGGATGCTAAGCATCATACATTGTTAAATAAAATATAACATATTTGAAACAAAAAACTTGAGGGGCTGTAATGGAGGTATGTCTGCAATGTAGAATACGTCTTGTCACATAGATGCTTGCAAATAAAACAACAGTTTACATAATTTTATTTGTTTCTACAAACTGCCAACAGTGGTCTATGATATAAGAAATAGGCTATAAAGTTAATTATTATGAAATGTTAATTAAATAAAAGAATTAAAAAAAAATAAAAGCATGGCAATTTAATTATTGCTTGGTAATTTTTATCTTATCTCATGTTCGGCCACATTCCTCTCTCGAGTGTGTCACCTTATTGAGTCATCCCTCATAACACATACATTTTCGATTTAAGACTTAATACCACTGCCATCCCCTTAGACTATTAGAAGCCGAGCTACAATCTTTCCTTTTTTGTCACACTTCATCCGCTGACATGGTCCTCTCAGCAGATGCCAATAATGATGTTATTTTACACCAAAAATTGGAATTTAATTTTTAAAGTGTTGATTCCCCCATCTTTGACCAGTTCAAATAGAGAAGTAAACCAGTCTTCCCCATTGCACCAAACAATATGACTGCACCGTTATGGACAAAAAAGGGGATTACAAGCCACTGCAAATATCCATGCATACTCTAAGCACTCTCCTTTATATCCAAGGAAAAAAATAATGAGTTGAAAGATATTTAAACTTCATTCATATAATTTGTTTGTAGTATGAATGAATGAATGAATGAATGAAATGAAGGTGGGTGGCTCCGGAAGAGCCCAGCACATCGACCAGAGGTCTATTGTACTACCCCAAAAAGTGAAGGTCCCTAAAAAAAGAGACCAGTAGCCAATGCGAAAATAAGCAGGCACTTAACACGAATGTCGTTCAGCTCCCAGGGTTCAATCACATGACATTGTTTGTAGTAGGTATTCAATATGATAATTTATTACAGAAAAACTTATATTTTTGATGACATTTTCCTAGCAATGACAACTTTCATCGTTCTGCCTTTGTAGACTAATGATCATTTTCTGCACAGTACTAATTATAGTTTATATCAAAACATAAAATAAAGTTTACCTTTTCAGATATTATTTCTTCCTCTGGCTCAGATTTTGACACAGTAAACAAATTCTGTAAAAATAAACAAAATAGATCAATCAGGCATAAAGCATTGATCATGAAACATTTTTCAACAGGAAATGCAATTTTATTTAAACATCTCTAAAATACGATACATTTACCACTCATATATTTTAAATTATCACTGTACTATAATAATTTATTATACTTGGAAACTTCAAATGTCATAAAAAAAGGCAATGCTATGAATCGTCTGCTTCTCTATGTGAAATCAATGAATATTTCATTCATATCAGCTTATATTCCAGACTCCAGAGATAAATAATTTTATGTAATAAAAATTCAGCAATTCTTATATAACTACCTTACAATTGCTTCATTTATTTACATTCTGCATGCTATAGAAATTAGGCTTCGTTGTAGAAATAATCAAAGTTTAGTGATCATTTAAAATAAAAAATATTGGAATTGTGTTGGCTCAGAATTCAGGTACACAGATAATACGCAAAAATAAAGTGGTTTTAGGATGGATACAACACTAAATATAAATTTAAACGGTATTTAAAAATCCCGATTTTTACACTGCAAATTAAAATGGATGACATATTTTATTTTGCAAGGAGTCACGTGATCTCTTCATGTATCATCGATGTAACTATTATTTCAATTTTTATTTAAAAAACTATCTAACATATTTTGATGAAAATATTTTTATACATTTTATGTGATAATTTGAATATTTCCTAAAATTTTTGAAACAATTGGTGAATTTTAACTTCACTTAAAAAGTGTCTGAAAAATTAGGTCCCATAGGATGCAATGTATTTCATTTTTTCAACTCTGGTTAAATTTGAAATTAATTGGGTGGCGATATTCATTTCCATTATCATATGTCCCACAGACCGTCTTAACAGCATATTGAAATTTCATTTTGATAGTCATTTTTATGGCAGTTATCATGCAAATGGACAGACAGACAGAATGAATAAAGTCATAAACACTTTTTAACTATGTGGGAAAGTGTTAAAAAAGTTGAAAACAACATCAATAAAGATGCATTATGAAATAGACTAAAGCATTCTTCTAAAATACAGACAAGAAGCAAATGACACATGAACAATATGTATTGAATCTCAGCACTACCAATAACTTTAAACAAATGATATTTTGAACAATTTTCTAAAAAAAATCAATGGTTCAAATTAAAAATTTTTTTGATAAAACTGTGGGATCTGCATAGTTGTCCATATGCTGGCTGAAAATGCAAAAATGGAATCTCCCAATAATTAGTAGTAATTGAAAATGCCAATCAGAAGGCTGTCTTAAATCTTGTTTATAATTTTCCACCCTAGTATTTCTGCAAAGAAAAACTCAAATTAATTTTGGGAATAGATTAAAAAATAAATGTCATTTTCAACGTTTAATGACACAATTTTGGCAGATACAGATACAAAACTTTTTTTCAGTCATCATGTAAAAATTTTGCATAAATTATGTGCTACAGCGTATAAATATGACAAATGTAATAACCATTACTGGAAACCAATGTAAATATTATAAATGGAAACCAAGTTTTGCAAAACTTTCTTCAGCAATTTCATCAATAACAAATAGAAAGTGAACAGACTAAAATGGGCTTAGGACAGTGATATACATACAGGCATGGCATTTAATTTTTTTTACTGAGGTATCTGCTGACTTTTTTCCAGTGCATTTTCAACTGTAGCTTTCATACTATTGAATCCCTTCTCCAGGCAATTCTGGTAAGTTAATTTTAGCATAAATGGGCTAAGTTTAATAGCTAAATATGGAATTTACTAACCAGTTCAGTAATAATTAAATTCAAGCTATATTAAAAGCTGATAAACAAAAAATATATTATGTGATACAACAGTTACGATAACTAAGAGATTAGCATCATCTCTTTATATTAAAAAATATTAGCTGACAAAATGAATAATGTTCTTTGCTGAATTTCACATCCCTCATGCTTCTCTGTCTCTCTTACTAACTAATAGCATACAAAAACTATATCATATTATATAGTTTTTGTAGGCTATATACAAAAACTATATAGTATGATATAGTACACAAATACTTAGAGATACAAAACTATAGCATACAAAAATACGAAATTTAATACATTTGTAGAAAAATGCTAGGGGGACACGCTGAAATTAACTATTTTTTTAATTTAAACCTTATTTTAAGAGATATTTAATGGCAAGTCAAAGAAAGAATATTTCAGCTGTGAGTTCGTGTCCTGGATAGACTAATAATGGCAGGACTATGAATTTTTGCAGGCATGTACAATTGTATAATAGAATAAATAATAATTATAATATAATTTTTTGCATAATGGAGGCCCCCACTTTTTTAAATTTTGAATTAGTTTATGAGTTATTCTCATCTTTTAGGCAATTTCAAAATTAAAATTCGAGAACATTATACAAAATTTAACACTTTTATAGTTGCCATTAAAAATATATATATTTAAATGTCAACAATTTAAAAATAAATGTATTATTATTTAGAGATCTAATACTTAACCTATAGTAGGGACTTTCATTATACTTGAACGAGATCTAACAAGATTTTTTAAGTGATTAGATAAATATGTCCCCGATGAAAAATAAAGTCTTAATCTTTACTTGTTTTCTATTCTCGTTATGTTTACATATTTGCTGTAAATTAGTTAAATACAATTTATGTAATTGATTACCTTAATTTGATTTATTTTCTAGGAGAATCTGTTATAAAACAACTCAACCCCAATGAAATGCAATGTTAAATTATATTTTCACTTTTAAGCTAATATTATTCAACAAAAATTGAAGGTTAAATCATTATATGTTTTTCATTCCCTTTAAGTTATTGGCCATGAAGATAAAAATTAGATTCTATTTTCAGAAAGTAATGTGTACCCCTGGGGTTGGCACACGATAGCAAGTAGGGAGCACATCCTTCTAGCATTGAAAAGAAAGGGAAAATATTCATTGTGTGCATAATGTGAAAATGACCAGTATCAGTCAATAAATATTTAGAAAATTGAATTACTGGAGAAAAATATTAGGAACCCTTACACTACATAAAAATGGACTTAAAACTTACCTGAGTTTCATTGATAAAATACAATTGTGAATTATCATGGAAACAAACTACTTCTTCCTCTAAAGAATGGGTGGATGGCACAAAAATTGCAGACAGGACTGGGGTCTCACTGACTTTTTCAAAAGTATGCAATGGGTTTGGGTCATCAGGATTGAAAATGATCACTGAAAAGGAAAGAAATAATGCCTGTCGAATTTGAAGCAAAAAGTATAACACACTTAATCAAAGGTCACCACAAAAAGAAAAAATTAAAAGCAAAAAACAAATTTAATTACAGTACCTCCCCCCTCCCTTTTAATATTTGTATGTGACTTAAATGCATGTATTAAAATGTATGCAACTTTAATACAATGGCACACCAAAATTTGACTATCTAGTTGTTCCAGTTCTCAAGTTATTCCCAAATGAGTGCATTCCCATGAAGGTACAATTCAAAATAAAAAAAATTTAAATTTACCATGAAAGAGATGCTACATTTGGACTTTTCAGCTGCACCAGTTCTCAAGATATACCCTAAAAACGAGTACATTCTAAAGGTGGACCCAAGATGGGATAGCTCTATAAGGATCAAAATCCAAAGAATAAAAATATACCTCAAAATACAATGACATGCTAAATTTGGACATTATAGCTGCTCCTGTTTTAGAGTTGTTCCTCAAAAACGAGTACATTCCTATGGCAGATCCTGGATGGACAATTTTCTATCTTATTGGGGTAGCCCGATAAGGTTAAAATTCAAAATGATTAAAATATACAGTAAAAGACAATGCTAAATTTATACTTTCTAGCTGCTATGGTTTTTGAGTTATTTTCAAAAGCTAAGTACAAAGCCATAGAATGAAAATATATCACATAAGACAACAACATACTAAATTTGGACTTTCTATCCGCTTCAGTTCTCAAGTTATTCCTCAAAAATGGGAATACCCAGATTTTATAGTAATATATGCAGATAATTTTACAATTAAAAAATATAATTTGGTGAAATTTGCTTTTGTATGATATTGTTTGAAACAAGTTTTTGCACAAAGTGACGTATCACGCCACATGATTCGCAATAAGTACAAGTTTCTTCCCTCAGTCATTTACTAGTGCAGGAAGGCCGATGAGAAGAAATATTTTGTAACTATAACCTATCTTATGATAGGTTATAGTTACAAAATACCCTTCTAGTTAAAAAATAAATAAAAAATAAGAATACATGCCGCCTTTGCATGTTGGTAAATGCCAAAGAATTTGAATAGATTTTATGAACACTTACAACTTTGATCTCTGCAAAAGGCTGCAATATTACTCGATGACACATCCCCTGCCAGCACAGACACTTCAGTATGAACAATCCAGGTAACTATAAGGAAATAGCACAATGAGTTCCCACAATTTATATATTAAAAATGTTTTGTACTGTGGTAACAAAAAGTAAAATTAAAGAAAATAAGTAAATAATAACAAGAATAATATATATATATATATATATTAATAATTTACTTTTGTTCATATTTAATTACTATATATATATGTATATACACAGCAGTACCTCACATAGTCTGGATAATCGGTTCCTCCAATATCCCAGACTGCTTGATTAAATACATACAAAAATAATAATTGGTAAAAAAAAAATCTCCCTGTTTCTCAATAAATAAAATGCAGCTAATAAACTCATATGTCTTTATTAGAAATAATTTTAAAAAATGCACATTTTTGTAATTCCTCTAAAAATTGCAATATCGATGTCTGAACATTTTTCTTCTTTGGACTTTTCTCTTCATGCATTTCTTTGTAGCAACGAATTGCATTGTTCATCGTTCGGCAAATTGTAAGGCTACGCTCAATATTAGGATCAATTTCCATAATATGCTCTGACAAGGTTTCTAGCATTCCAATAATTTTTTATAGTTGTTCAGCTGTTAATTCTCGTACAGTCACTTCAGCACAGTCGTCGTTGTCTAAGTTGTCCTCCCGTTCTTTATAAGCCCGTTCTTCATCTATGTTAACAAGTGTTTCATTATCTAGTTCATTAGAGTTTGATTCGATGCATTCAATTACGTTGATGGAATCTAACTCTTTGAAACCAAGTTGCTGTCCAATTTCCAGTATATTATTAGTGACTTCAGCAAAATGAATTTCAAAACCAATGAAATCATTTGCACAATGTGGTATGATATGTTTCCATATTGCCCTCATATTGCTTGCCTTTAATTCATGCTATGTTTCACCTATATTTATGATAACGTTTCTGATGTTTCCATTCTAACGTTTCTGTAGCTCTTCCAGAATTCCATTAAAGTAGGCTCATTTTCTCCTGTTGTAGCTTTTATGGCTTGCGAAAAAGTGCGGCACAAATAATAGGCCTTAAATGTCACAATGAGACCTTGATCCATTGGTTGGATCAACAACAATGTATTTGGAAGAAAAGTTATTTATACATTTTCATTTAAATCACAAGAGACCAGTCGGATGAGCTGGGGCATTATCTAAGATCAATAAAATCTTAAAATATAATCTATTTGCTCTGCAATAACATTCTGTTGCAGGGCAAAAATAGTTGTTGAACCAATCTTCAAATAAAGCTTTTGTGACCCATGCTTTCTTATTTGAACGCCACAACACTGGTAGATTATTTTATGATAAATTTTTAAGAGCTCTAGAAGTTTCTGCAAGGTACACAGGCATTGGTTTATTTTTAAATCCTCTGTGGCATTTCCACCTAATAACAGTGTGAGACGGTCTTTAGAAATTTTATATCCAGGGCACGACTATTCACTGACTACTATAAAGGTGCGTGACGGCAACTTTTCTCAGAATAAACTTGTTTCATCAACTTTGAATATTTGTTCATCTTTGTAGCCACCTTTTCGTATGATTTCACTTAATTCCTTCAGATATCTTGAAGCAACCTCTTTATCTGCACTGGTAGATTCACAAACAATACAAACATTATGAATACCAGTTTGTTGCTTAAAATGGAAAAATCACCCATGACTTGTAAAATTTTCACTAGTTCCCTCACCTTCATTTTCTATATCATCAATAGTCTTCAAGTCATTGTAAAGATATAATGCTTTGGCTTGAATTTCCATTTGACTAAGTGGCACTCATTTTTGATTTAAGTCTTAGTTCCATATGCATAATAGCCATTCCATGTTTACCATCCGAGTGCTTCTGGTCTTAGCATGATACTTATGATAAATAAGAAGCCGTAGCCATACCTTGTGATTTGTATTGATCTTTCTTTTTGATAAGTTTTCAAACTGATGACTTGTCCATTCTTTTTTCACGGCTTATTTTAGTAAATGATTCACCTTCTTCATGAAGTTTGATTACATTGAGCTTTTGTTCTAAAGTGAGGCACTTGCGTTTCTTGGTGATAGAAACACTTTTACATTAAAACAGAAAAATTACCCACGACTTGTCGTAAAATTTTCACTAGTTCCCTCCCCTTCATTTTCTATATCATCAATAGTCTTGTCATTGTAAAGATTTAATGCTTTGGCTTGAATTTCCATTTGACTCAGTGGGATGTTCTATGTTTACCATCCGAGTGCTTCTGGTCTTAGTCACTACTTTTGATAAATAAGAAGCCGTAGCCATACCTTGTGATTTGTATTGATCTTTCTTTTTGATAAGTTTTCGAACTGATGACTCGTCCATTCTTTTTTCATGGCCTATTTTAGTAAATGATTCACCTTCTTCATGAAGTTTGATTACATCGAGCTTTTGTTCTAAAGTGAGGCACTTGTGTTTCTTGGTGATAGAATTACTTTCACATTTTCTTTTTGAACTTATTATTATTATTTTTTTTTTTAATTGGGTATTAAAATTTAATTATCACAAATGGACATTACTGTAGATTTGATTATCGAAAACTGAGAAACAAATGTTAATTCAACATTAAAGTTTATAAATGTCCACTGCTTACTTGTGCTATGTAGCTTACACATTAAGGACAGCAGTTGGGATATCAATGAAATGCAAGTCACCATGCTCATCACAGGGATGTATCTACAGTGGTCGGCGGTGGTCGGGGTTTCCACCACTCAGAATTTCCGACCACCACTCAATTGCCGACCACCACTCATCCAAAAAAATATACATATTATAATTACATTTAAAAAAAGTTATATTCAATTTTATCAAATGTTTTTCTTTAATATAAAAGTATACAATACTAATACTGTTTATGTGTGCGAATTAACGCGAAGCTCGTTTCGAAATCTTGTATTCGCAATTATAATTGTTCTTGAAAATCAACCACCACTCACATTTCTCTAGATACATCCCTGTCATCAAGTACTCGCTGCTATGGCTGTCTAATACTATGTGAAATCAGCATGTAAGATGTTGAAAGGGGAACCACCAAAACAGCATTTACATTCTCGCCGTGTCTAAATACATACATATACAATGGGGAACCCCAGAAAAAATTGAAATATGTATCATATCACATAGCTTTAAAACTGCATAAAAAGAGACTTACTGTATAAAGGGAAAAAACTGATAATTTATGTATAAAAAAATTATTTTGTGTACTAATTTTTTAGAATGTATTTTTATTTTGCTCAATTAAAATTTAGTTTGTTTTGAAATTTTCAAACCGGACTATAATGAATCCGGACAATGCGAGGCATTGCTGTGTATATGTATGTGTATATATATAGTATATATATATATATATATATATATATATATATATATATATATATATATATATCAGTGCATTCTTCATAAAATATTAAATATTATAATGAAATACTATAATGTGCAGACATTTTTTTTAATTAATACAAATAAGATGTATTATTTGGAAATAAGGATAATTTATGGGATTAATTTTAAATTAATACTTGTGTATATCCTAATCATTGACATATATATTACAAATTTATAACACTATTATTTTTAAAAAAATATATTGAAATACACATTCAATAGTGCATTTTTTTTCATTTAGAAATAAATAATTGATAACGATACTCACTTGATAATGTCAAAACATTCCAGACTGTGATCGAAACTCCATCCTGACATACTAAAAATGAACAACAGGAATGTCGGCCAAATACCAGCTGCCTGCAAGTGAATAAAGTTAAATCTTTGAACTAAAATTTTAAACTTTTTAAAAATCTGTAATTAAAAATGCACTTCCTTATTTAGATAAACTCATTTTATAATAATGTCTCAAATTATCATATACAAATAAATGTGTTCTTAAGAAAAATAAATATTTCAATCAATTTTAATTAAAAATAGTTTTATTATAGAAAGAAAAAGCTTATTTTTATCTATCACTGATTGTACCCAAAAAACTAAGAGCCATAACTACATAAATAAAATATTTGACAAAAAATGAAAAGAAATTGGACTATTTCGTACAATTAGATGCTAAATTAAACCATTACCTGACAAAGAAATGAATACTCCTGTTAATCATTAGCAGTGAATAAATTCACTTTACTTCAGAGATGTTAGCTACAGTGGGAAGAATAGACCTCTTTCAAACTGAGCAATGGCAGTCACAATCTAGGGTTACCATGCAAATATCAGGGTGAGTACACTTTCCTTACAAAAATTTCAAGCACATTTTAAGGACTTTCAAGTACCATGTAATTATTTTTCAAGAACATAATTTCTTCCCTATTATGAAGTTGTATGAGTTTCTGGGAGGAAAAATCATAGCAAACTAACATTATTGTTGAAGCCGTTGAGGAAATTTTTGGTAAAAAACAATGTTGTTTAGGAAAATTTAAGCAGCAGTGTAACTGTTAGGGAAATTTTCAGAGAAAGCAGAACTTCTCGGAAAAATACAATGCTATGAATCTGCAGAACACTTTCAACCTTGCCTTTTTCAAGCACTTTCAAGGACTTTACCAAGAAAATAGGAATTTTCAAGTACTTTCAAGGCCTTGAAATTGTTAATCTAAAATTCAAGTACTTTCTCACTTTTCAAACACCCATATGCACCCTGAAATATACCAAGCTTCGGAACTTTTTTGACAAAATTTTTTTTACAAACTCTGTATTATTAATTTTTTTCTAGCCATGATATCTACTGAACACAAACACATGTTAAATATACTCACTTTATATTTCTGTGTTTCTCGTTGCACAGTACAGCCTTCAGTGCTGTCCCTTTCACTGTCCAGAGGGTGGCAACACTTTCGAAGGCTACAGCCAGTAAAGAACCTTCCTCTGAGAAGCAGGCACTTCCAGCAGGCAAATCACGATAGCAGCCCATACTATCACAACCCCAACTCTGCTTTACGTCTACAATAAGTTAAAGTACTTGATGTCAAAAATGGACTTAAAAATAAAGCATGAATTCATTTTTTATCTGCAATACTACATTACACACAAATATTTACAGTGTATTACAGGGTGAGTACACTTTCCCATAAAGAAATTTCAAGCACTTTTCAAGGACTTTCAAGTACTATGTAATTCTTTTTCCAGTATGTCAATCAATCCCTCATTATGAAGTTGTATGTATTTCTGGGAGGAAAAATAAATAGCAAACTAATATTGTTTATTGTTAAAGTCGTTGAGGAAATTTTTGGAAAAAACAATGCTGTTTAGAAAATTTTTAGGAACAGAGGAACTGTTGGATGAAATTTCTAGGGAAAGCAGAACTTCTTGGAAAAAAAACAATGCCACAGATCCACAGAACATTTTTAAACCTGCCTTTTTCAAGCATTTTCAAAGACTTTAACCACGAAAATGGGAATTCTCAAGTACTTTCGCGGCCTTAAAAATGGTCACTGAAAATGCAAGTACTTTCCTGATTTCCAAGCACCTATATGCACCCTGGTATTAAGATATTTATAGGGTATTAGCATTATCTTAACAATATAGAACAGTCATTTTGGATATACAACTTTTGAAACTATATATTAAGCAGCAATTTCTCATTCAGTTCAAGTTCGATATACGGACATAAAATCTGATCTGTACTTTGAAAGTGAAACTTAAAATAGTTTAAATATGCATTTGAATTCTGAATTCAATTTTAAAGTTTTAAATTATGAAGAACATAAAACATGAAAATATTGTGCTTTTATCTCCAGTGTAAATCTTTATTAAAGATGCAACCTTTCTTTAATTATCTGGTTATTGTTAACATAAAAAAATAAATACAAATAAAATAATAATAATAAGAATAAAAAGAGTTTAGATAAGAATAAAAAATATTTTTAAATGACCTGAAAATGTTTTTTCAGTTTACCATGCTGATTATTTCTGAACTCGAAGTGAAACATTGTGAATAACAATCACAATATTTATGTGAAAAATAATTTGGTTTAGTAAGCTATTTTTCAAAAATAAAATAGTTTTTCGCCGATTAGAAGATGCAAATGAACTTCAGCAATGCACAGAAATATGAACTGAATTGTGCTAAAATATGGCAGTAAATGTTACGCTAAGTAAACACTATCAAAATTGATTTTTGTTCAACAAATTCTTGTGCTTTCACTATTTTCCGATTTAATAATTTTAGCTAATGTTAATCCATAAGTTTTATTCCCCCCCCCCCACATTGAAGGCCTTTATTGACCATTTGTAAAGTGTGTTTTTTCAACAAAAAATAGTTAAAATAGAAACAAAGAAAAAAAAAATGGAATCTGTTTTAATAATCTTATTTAGTCACATTCCTTTATTAACACTTTACAACATAGTTAAAAAGTGTTTAAGACTTTGTCCATTCTGTCTGTCTGTCTGTTAGCACGATAACTGCCGTAAAAATGACTTTATCAAAATGAAATTTAAGTATGTTTTCAGACGGCCTGTGGGACCTATGGGAATATAAATGAATGATATCACCCAATTAGTTTTGGATTGAACCCCGGTTGAAAAAATGAAATATATTGAACATTATGGGACCTAATTTTTCAAACATTTTTTAAGTGGATTTAAAATTCACATATTGCTTCGAAAGTTTAAGGAAATATTCAAATTATCCCATAAAACATATAAAAAAAAATTCAGCAAAATATATTCAGTAGTTTTTTAAATAAAAATTAAAATAATAATTACATCCTTTGTATGAAAAAATCCCATGATCATTATATGAAAAGATCACATGATCCACTTCAAAATAATATATGGCATCCATCTTGTGTTAAAATAGTGATTTTTAAAGTTCTTTTTAATTCATATTTAGTGTTGTATCCATCCTAAAACAGCTTTATTTTTGTTTAAATTCTGTGCATCTACATCCTGAAACAAAGCAATTACAATATAGTTGACTTTAAATGATCATCCAACTTTGATTATTTCTACAACGAAGCCTACTTTTCACTTATGGAGGATGTAAATACCAAAAGATGTAGAATGAGTTGTTTAAGAATTGCTGCATTTCTTTAACGCAAAATTATTTAGCTCATGGAATCTGCAATATAGCTGATATGAATGAAACAATCATTGATTTTACAGAGAAGCAAACGATTTTTTGATGAAGTTTTTTGTACCACCATGATTTTAAGTTTTAAATAAAATCATTTATTATAGTATTGTGGTGAATGAAATGAATGGAGAAATGTTTATGAATGACATGCTGCCAATATAAAGAGCCAGCCAATTTATATTTCGATGATGTCATTTGAAAAAGTTCATTGTTTTCGATGAAGTTTTCAAATATAATAAATTATTGTAGTATTATGATAATTTTAAAAATATTATCCAGGAATGTATCACATTTTAGAGATGTTTAAACCAGGCAATTTATATTTCAATGCCGTCATTTGAATGAAGTTCACTTTTTTCGATGAAGTTTTGAAATACAATAAGTTAATGTAGTATTGTGATAATTTAAAAAATATTACCGAGGAATGCATTTCATTTTAGAGATCTTTGAATAAAATTGCATTGAAGTTGGAAAGTGTTTCATAACCAATGCTTTATGCATAATTGATCTTTCTTGTTTTATTAATGATATGCTTGAAAAATAATTTTTCATTATAAAAATTGGGAATTTTAAAAATATTACGCAGGAATGTATCACATTTTAGAGATGTTTAAACCAGGCAATTTATATTTCAATGCCATCATTTGAATGAAGTTCACTTTTTTCGATGAAGTTTTGAAATACAATAAGTTAATGTAGTATTGTGATAATTTAAAAAATATTACCGAGGAATGCATTTCATTTTAGAGATCTTTGAATAAAATTGCATTGAAGTTGGAAAGTGTTTCATAATCAATGCTTTATGCATAATTGATCTTTCTTGTTTTATTAATGATATGCTTGAAAAACAATTTTTCATTATAAAAATTAGGAAAGTGCAGTCGGGAGTTTACAGGTAAGTATTGTGATTTTTGCCAAAGTATAGAATTTCATAAGAAATATCCTCCAAAACCTTAAATTTGGGAGATTTTTTATATATGCTCAGAGATCAGCAGAAAGAAAAGTGCAGTGAGTAAACAACCCATTTTCAATAACTTAAAAAAAATGAAACTAGAAATAAAATATTTCTTTGCAGATTGACAAGTATAGAATGCTGCTATAAATTATATACACCCCCTTGCAACAAAATTTTTGAAACATGTTTAAAAAAAAAACTCACAAAATTCTAAAGAGCATCAATAAAACAAGAAAGAATGTCAAAATGAACTAAATCAACAAAAAAGTAGGTCAAAAATTTTCATAGAAAGTTATATATGATAAATAAGGTTTACACTTGGATGAAAAATATATATATATATATTTATTAGTATATTTGAGTGATTTCACATCTTTAATCCTATCAATGCCTCAAAAGCGGAGATCGTTAATGGCAGACAGAACTCTTCCCTCTTCTGCAACATAAACATGTGTGGTGAAATGATGAAAACTTTCATGGAAGCGAAAGGTGGTGAGGGAATCCTAGTCCAAACAACTATATTTGCAAATAATAATTTTAGAGCAAAAACTGATTAAGAGTTCAGAATATTAAAACATTTTACCCCAAATTAACACCAAACAAAGAATAATTTGGACAAAATTTTGATTTTGTAAAGAAAAAAAAATATGGTAAGCGACCTATCAAGAATCTCCCAGTCTCTTTCTACTTTATTTCTTTTTGGAGGAGAGATTCAAGAAGATTTTTTTGCTTTCTACTTTCGATTTGGCTAATGAAGCGCACGTTTGCAGAAAAAAAAAATTCCGTCATAATATTTTAATTAGGTTTCTCACAATCACGACTGTTTTTTTTAAAATCTTTTTCAGTTTATAATATGCCTTAAAAAAATAATGGCAAAAGCACTAATTCTGCAAATTCTTAAAATCAGTAATTCAATAGTTTTCGTATTCCGTAGTCAAAAACCACAGTCTTCAGAAACTACAGATATTCTGCTTAAATAACAGGTATATAAAAGCACAGATGCATTTTTTCATAATAAAAATATTTTATATTCATAGTTTTAATCACGTAAAGATACATTTTTACAAAAGATCGATCACAAGGAATGAAAGCTAAAATTTATATTTGTCTTGAACTTTCCTTCAGAGGCACAAAATATGAAGAAATTGCTCATTTTCTTTTCTTTTTATTAATCTCCATAGTATAAATAAAAATAAATTAAAATGAGGCTTTATTAGATTTATCTAACTAAGGTGTGTGACGATGTATGAGAAGTAAAGGTACAATGCTTTAGTGAATTGTTGCTTTAGTGAATTGGTTTTTTGCTTTAGTGAATTGTTCATATAAATGTAGTATGACTTTATATAAACCATTAATGTCTATATTATTAAAAAGGTCTTTGAAATCAAAAGTTTTTACATCATGTATGTAAGGGATAAGTTTTATTTTATTAATTAGTTCTAAACTATTTTTGATTATATGTGTTTTTTACGTAGTAAAATAATCATAAATTTGATTTAGTATGATAAGAAGTTGTTTGTCAGCAGCATTGATATCTGAATTAAATCCTATACCATAGCTGCCAACCCAGAGAATAAAAAATTAGGAACACTGTACGCGAGGAAAATGACACGCAATAGTTGCACACAAAATATATATACATGGGTGTCTCCAGCATGGGAGTACTTGCTTCCCCCCCCCCCCCACATACAATTGAAATTAGCATGTCAGTATTTCTTAGCCAATGTATTATGTATTGACAGTGATTTTGCACCCCCCCCCCTGGAAAAAAAGTTGGTGAAACCCATATATATATATATATATACTATATAATTAATCTTAATAAAAAAATTAAGACCTCATGAGATAAGAATTTTGAAACATACATGAAATGCATAATTTTTTTACACCCATAAAATTATAACTATATTTGTTCTCCTTAATTACATCAATATTCAACTAAAAGTAAAATTAAACTATTTTTATATTTGAAAAAAAAAATTCATTACACAATTTAAATACACTATTACAAAATAAGTAAAACAAAAACAAATTAAGAATCTTTTTGGTTTATTGATACATAGGTAGCAGATTTGACCTTTTTCAAGAAAGTGGCATCATATGTTTGTTCATAGCAAGCAAAATTTATCTGAGATTTAGCAATTAAAGTAGACTGTAAAAAGTCGAAATACTCATGGAACTTCTAAAATCAGTTTTGTTTCTTTTTACAAGACTAAAAATTAGTTCACATGCAGCATTACTATGGGGGAGTGTTAGTATCCCCAACATGATACTACTCAATTTACCATACAAAAGTTTACACACAGGATCTTTTTGCTTTGCTAACTTAGCCCACTGAACATCTGGTCTATCTTCAGCAATTATTTCTTCTGGCAGAGCTGCCATTTGATAATGCAAAAACTCAGTCTCTACACTATCAATTATATCAAACGTTGATTCTGTTGAGTCTTTTTGCAATATAGAGGGAAATCTGTCTATAAAAAATTTTATCGAGACAAATTTAACTTTTTCCCTCTGAGACACATTTGCGACTTCAGCATGATGTAAAACATCAGAGTTGATTGGAAAGTTTCTGATAATATAATTACATGTCATACAATAGTAGTTTTTGACATACTCAAAAAACTGCTTTGTTTCATCAGAGTTTAACTTTTTCAGGCACTCTGACATCTCTGATCCCACAGATGTCTTCATTATCCTTATGATTTGTTGAATCACTATAAGAGATATCGAAGACACATGTCGAAGCTTTCACGACTTCAAGCTTTATGAATCTGACTAATAAATCTGTAAAAAAACTTGAATTTGGGACTTTAGCTTATGGACTCTGAGGGTCTCTGATTGCAGACTCACATGAAATTTTTCGAAAACACTAATTACATTTTTCAGAAAAAATGCAAGGGCATGGTATAGATCTGGGAATGGTACAGATTTTTCAAAATAGAAAAATTTGTATTATGCAAATATAATTAAAAAATTAACCTTAATAATTAGCCATAATATGAAAATAAGCTAGTTTAGTCGATCTAATAGGGAAGATTTAAATGATGGAGATGGATGGAAAAAGATACTAACATACTCTCGGCAATTCACGCGATGTAACTGAATTGCGCAATCGCACTGTTTATGCGAAAATAATTAAGAAATTAACAGTACTAATTAATCAGAATATAAAAATGAGCTAATTTAGTCGATCTAATATGCAACATTTAAATGATGGAGATGGATGGGGAAAGATACTAACATACTCTCGGCATTTCACGCGATGTAACTGAATTGCGCAATCGCACTGTTTATGCGAAAATAATTAAAAAATTAACCATAATAATTAATCAGAATATGAAAATAAGCTAGTTTAGTCAATCAAAAATGCAATATGTAGAAGATTGAGATGGATGGAAAAAGATATTGCACTCTCGGCGATTCATGAGAACAAACAGAATTGCGCAATCGCAGTGTTTATGCGAAATTAATGAACAAAATAACATTTCAGCGATTTATGCTGAATTAGATAACCTTTAAAGAAGTATATTTATTACTTTCATAAAATAAGCGATTGAGATCTTAATTTACATTACATGCTGCCGTAAATCTGTGTTAATTTGATTGGCATTACCCTGCATTTTATTATGGAGTTGGTACGATCACGGGAATGGTAGAAATCAGTGTTAAAAAAGCGGAAAATCGGCGTTTCCGAGGAATTATACCATGTCTGGTTAATTGATAAATTTCAAACAAAAAAAGCCGGAGAATTTCGTTAGTAATCCGGAGGCCGGAGAAGTAACGAAAAATCCGGAGTCTACGGCCAAAATCCAGAGAGTTTTTCACGTCTGATTTGTAATCTTATGAGCGTACTTTTGATCAAATAGAGAAAAAATTTTCCACTTAGCTAAAAAATCTCTTTTATAGGGAAACTTTTTGGGATATTATCCCTAAACGTAGGGATTTTTTCAAAAAATCGTTAAAATCGGGAGATGTGTCTTCAAAAGCCGGAAATCGGGAGAAACACTCAAAAACCGGGAGTCTCCCGCCAAATTCAGTAGAGTTGGCACATATGTAACTTTTATGGTCGCAGAGGGGGGAAAATGGGATAAAACAGGAATATTTTCAAAAATTCGGAACGAACCCGGAAAATCCGGAACAGTTGGCAGCTATGCTATACTGACAGTTCTAAATGAAATAGGTGTTTTATGAATTTAGGTATGAGTACCAAGTCAGGAAAATTAAGATTGTATTTTATTTTAAGAAGTTTGTAGTAAGCTATTATTTGTTTACTGATAACATTGATATTAGTGTATAAAGGAGTTAATGAAATAGAGGCACTGAGTTGCAATTTAAGTTCATCCAAATAATATTTTTTGCAAATAAACGCATGGATGTCTTATCAACATATGTGATTACAAATTTGTCTTGTAGTAACTTGATCTCTTTAATTATGTCTTGGTAAAAGATTGTTGTTATATATTTTACGTCCTAATGGTACTGGATATTTGTATGCTTTTATTATATTAACATTTTTAATTGGAAAAAAGGATTGGAATTTTTTAAAAATTTGTGTGAAGTTAAAATAATTAAATATAGGATTTGTGTAATTAATAACACAATATGATTGGTTGGTTTTTTCTTTTTGATGTGACAGTGTGAGGTGAACACCTAGAAGTCTTGCTCTTGTTAATAAAAGGTCAAAAACTAGGTGTCCAAAGTGCTTTTTATTACTGAAATCTATAAGTGAATTAAAAAGTTTATTTGAATATGGTTTGTTAATGGAAAATACCCAGTTTCTAATGTGTTTCCAATTATAGTTAGATTCAAACAGTGATGATTTATTATTATTAGTAGTACAGTGATGATTTATTTGAGATTGGAAGTCTAAGTTAATGGAGTGTTTGTTTTTGTGTAATTCCCTCTGTGTGCGTGTAGTTTTGTGTGAATGAGTTTGCATCAAAGAATATACTGTTGCAGTTTTAATGGAAGCAGTGAATAAGTTATTTTTTACTATATTGTGACCATTAACGATTTGATTTAGTCCAAAAGGAAATGCAGTATTGTGCCTTAAAATTTGTTTGTTTTCATAGTAAATTTTGTCTGAGTAATCTGGAATAATATCCAAAATTGAAATAATTACTGAATCAAATCCATGTTTGCAAAAATGTTCATACTCAAATTCATTTTCTGAATGGCGATCTTCATCATAATGTTTGATGTTATTGTGATGTACATTTATTCTCAGATGTAAAGGTGTACTAGTCTGTCCCATATATATATATATATATGTACCAAGGAAAGTTGGGGAGTATAACTCCTAGGAACCCATTGAATTTTAAAGAAATTATATTTGGGGGAATGGGAAACAAAATATTTGGAAATTTTAAGTCTATGGTATGAAACACTGAGCATTAATGTTTAGAAATATAAATTTTTAAAAAGCACAATTCTTGAAAAAATATTTAAATATTGTTAACAAAACTATCAAACCCTATAACAGACATTGAAAATATTTTTACCGGGTGAATTATCGCCAAGTGTCCATATCTTAAAGCGCCCATCACTGCTGGTTGTTGCAGCAAGAGGAGAAACCTTCAACTCCTTAACTTGAGGTCTAAACAAGATGCAGTTGAGTTCTTTGTTGTGGGGTAGTATCACATTTGTATTCAAGATAAATCTAAAATATATGAAATATATAAAATCTAAAATATGAAAAACATGCTACAATACAGAGTTTACTGATGGTGATAGCAGATAAAAATTCAATGAATACTGAATAATTTTAATGATATTTTTTCTTCTTTTAAACAAAAGTTTCAACCATGGGGTTAGAGAGAAGGAAATAACACTCTTATGGATGAGAAGCTTGAAAATACCATAATGCTTTGAGAATTATATTTAAGCCTTGCTTTTGTCACTAAAAGCATAAAAAATACTTTCAATATATTTTTGTATACTATTTTGCATTTTAATATACTTTGAAACAATAACAAACAAATACACTAATACCAATGGCATTAAAACTCTCATGGATGAAGCACTTGAAAATGCAATAATGCTTTGAGAATTATGTCTAGGTATCGGTAGTGTTAGTAAAGAAGCTGCTATTGTTAGTTGACACAACAGAAAAGTGTAACATTTAGTATGTATATTTTTTATTAATTTTAAATTAAGGGTACCCTAATTATGAGTAGAAGTAATAAGTGTTTTTTCTTAGCTGTAGAACAGGGCACAGAACATATGAAGATAAAAATAAATTATAATGTAAAGAAAATTTAAATATGTAGAAATATTCTTTATTGTTTGAGTTCTAATTTGCATTTCACTGGTAATTTTTATCTACAAAGTTAGCAGTTTAAATAATTATTTAATTTAATATAGGCCTTTCGCCATAAAAATACATATAATGTGGTGGGGCTTATATTATCCCAATGTCATCTGAATTATTGTCTCAATCGATTTTGGCAATTTCCCAACATGAAGTTTTAACTCCTTCCCTTTATCCTTATCGTCACAACTAATAGATAATTCCAAATTCATGCATGCACTGAGAATATATTCAAATTTTAATTATGACAATTTATTAAATTTGAGTAACATGCCATCTAATACATTTTAACATCTCTATGATTTTGTATTTTTATGTATTTATGTAACAAAAATAATCTAATAAAGCATAATTATGAAATAAAAATTAAAAAAGCAAAGTTTTTCACTTTATGGCTTTACTTAGTGCTTAGATACATTATATCACAGAAAAAAAAAACACAGATGTGAACAACACATGACCTTCCATACTGGCTCAAATTCATTTTCTCTTTAATAATCCATTAAATTGAGTTTAATTGCTCAAAAGAATATGGTTATTTATTTGATAAAAATTTAATTTTCAGTTTAAATGCATCTTTTTCATTATGCAACTTAAAACATTTTAAACTGTCACCAGTTCCTTCGAATTAAGAAAAAATTAATAACTTGAAAATGGTTCATCCTTGAGTAATGGGATTAATTTTATTCATTTTGTCATTAAAAATTACATATAAAACAATTGTAAATTTTTTAGTAAAATTTTGAAAATTTTTGCAAGCTAGTTCACACATACACACACGGCTGCCCATTTACGGCCGGCCATTTTGCTGCTCCATGTCCTCGGACGAGTCGGTCGGCCTGGGCTTTCGACACATACACACACACACCAAAATAAAGGCTGGTTCGGATTTTCCGATGCATATTAAAATTTAATCAGCACCAAGGTTGCTCACAAATGACTTGCATACTAATTTTGTAGAAATTTGTTAAATAGTTCATGAGCTGTAGTGAATACATACATTGCACAGACACATACATCATGTTAAAAATAGTGGATTCGTATCTTAGATATAGCTTAATTGTGATTCTAGAGTTCTGCAGCAACTGGCTAGTAGACTCCATATTTTTACTAGCCAACCAAGTTATTGATTTAAGCACAAGTTACCATCACTTATGCAACAATATAAAAGTTATAAAAAAAAAATTGTAAAAGTTATACAAAGTATATGAAATAATTAAATGACTATTCAATATATAAATATATGGATAATTAAAAATTATGAAGTTATATTTTATAAGCACTAATATGTGAAAAAGACAAATTTCAATAATACTTTCGTTCGATTTCCCAGTCATTTGGTCAGGTTCTACAATTTTACTGACTCACTAGGGTTGCTAGCAAAAAGTTATACTAGCCACCACAGCAACAAATACAAAAAATCTGATGTGGGCAGCCACATTACTTTCCTTATATAATGCAATGAATTTACAACATTTACAGTAAAAAAAAAAAGGTTATTCTTATAGTAGACACTTACATTCTTTCCATTGAAATTTCATCAAATTAGTCATCATTTTCATTGATTTAGTGTCATTTTTATCCATTTGGTGAGATTTTCATTAATTTGGCAACATTAAAAAAGTCACCAAATTGGCGACATTCCACCAAAATCTCACCAAACATTATGGACAGAGAAATAAGTTATTCTTACAGCAGATAAATGACTATTGGCTTTCAAATACGAATGTATTACTCAAAGTATTTATTCTCATGAATGGATAGAGCTAGATCTATGAGAATGATATCACCAAATTTATCGCATGATATTACATATGAAAAGTGAACATGTTTCTCAACAGTTAATATATTTTTTTAATTTATGGGATTTTTTGATAAATTTATTTGAAAAATGTGCAATATCTCGAGAACGATTCATTTTAAAGTTTATGTCAATCGTTTTCTAAGTAAAAATTACATAAAAAATGTCTATTTAAGTAAATTTATTAAAGATTTTGATTTTTTGATGATTTTTTCAAACTTTCATACGAAAATTTGGGGGGGGGGGGGTCTGAACATTCGATTGTGTTTAAAAACAATAGGCTTCCAGTATTCACAGATTGTAATTTTTGTACCAAATTTCATTCGAATCGCTCCATTCATTCGTGAGATATCATCTCCACAGACACACACACATAGACATCACCTCAAAAATGTTCGATTCGTGATCAGGGATGCTGCTCTTCCGTCGAAAACTCGAATTTTCGACCCTTTTACAATACTTTCCTTATACATTATACTATGTCATAGCTGCCAACCTCCAAATATGAAAAACCGGGAGATTTTTGTGCGAAAATATGAAAAAACCGGGAGATTTTGATAAGCCCAATTTTAGACGATGCAAACAGATTGCAAAAGTGGAAATTATTTTCACAATTGAACGAAATATGAAGAGGATCGCGCACAAATGCCGTTTTTCGCGATACTGCTGTAAAATAGCCTTTCATTTCATTAATATACGTTTGAACAATAGTTTTTCTGTATAAAATACGAAATAATTATAAAAAAATTTGACGATGCTGACAGATTGTAAAAGTGGAAATTATTTTCACAATTGAACGAAATATATGGAGGATCGCACACAATTGCCGTTTTTCGCGATACTGCTACAAAAAAGCCTTTCATTTCATTAATATTACGTTTGAACAATAGGTTTTCTGTATAAAATACGAAATAATTATAAAAAAATTTGACGATGCTGACAGATTGTAAAAGTGGAAATTATTTTCACAATTGTTGTTGTTCGCGTGTCCTAATTAAGGAAAGAAATTTGCGCTGCTTCTGTTTGGTCTAAGACCTGGGGCACCCCTAAGGTAGAAGTCCGACTTCTGCCCAATAAGACATCACAACATCCATGCTCGCAAGCGGGACTCGAACCCGCAATCTGGCAGCCGAGCCATCACGAGGAAACGCCTGCCTCTTTGACCGCTCGGCCACCACATCGGCTATTTTCACAATTAAACGAAATATATGGAGGATCGCGCACAAATGCCATTTTTCGCGATACTACTACAAAATAGCCTTTCATTTCATTAATATTACGTTTGAACAATAGTTTTTCTGTATAAAATACGAAATAATTATAAAAAAATTTGACGATGCTGACAGATCGCAAAAGTGGAAAAATAGTTTCATAATAAAACGAAATATAAGGAGGATCCCGCATACACGTCGTTTTTAGCGCTACTGCTGAAGAAAATAGTTTCATTTCATTAATAATATGTTTGAACAATAGTTTTGTATATAAAACAAAATAATTTAATAAAATTTTAGTCGATGCAAATGCGTTTTTCTCACATTGGTCATCTCTCTCGTGACACTGTGGGAATAATTGCCGTTTGCGAGCGCCGATTACACGATAGCTGAAAAATGCATTTTTAGACAAAAAAACGGGAAAACTTCGATTTCAAAATTTGTGATTTCGTTTCTCATTTAGTAATATTTTCGGAAAATTCATGATCTATTTCCGATTTTATTACTTTTGTAACCTGTAGATACAAATACAAAAATACAAACGTCAATCGCGATCCATTCCTACACCACGGTAGCAGAAAACTGCACCGCGGAAAACAACTGAAAGTCACGATTTCATATTCGAGTGATTTCTGCCTAGAAAGGGGGAAAATAAGGAACGTTGAGTGAAAACCGGGAGATTGAGCGACTTACCCGGGAGACCGGGAGATATAGCGAAAAACCAGGAGTCTCCCGGGAAAACCGGGAGAGTTGGCAGCTATGCTATGTATATAAGGAAAGTAAAAGGTTTACTGGCCAAATTTGAAACTTATATGCTAAATGGCTAGTAGCTATTACATAATTTAAACTAATAGTTTTAGTGTATTCAAAGCACCCATATCTATCAAAAACTTGAGTTCCAATTTTATGCCTATTGTATTGAAAGTATAAAATATGTTTTAGGGAGTTTCATGCAAATCTTACGTTTGTTTTTGAAGGTCAAACATCCAGAACTTGAGCCAAATTTGTGGACTTGTGTCATCATTGCTCCAATACTCGGCTGTGGCCAGCCACAAACCACTTTCATCTACAGCAGCTTTCTGGACATCCATATTAAACACAGTTGTGTCTCTTTCCTGGCTGATGTAATTTTTTCCAGCAATGTCCAACTGAAATATACATAAAATAAATGCTTCTTTCAGCAGAAACTAGTAGTTACTTTACATAGGCACAAGATGACAATTCATTTTTAATGTCAAAATTTTTAGAACTTGTCACGATTTTTTTTAGAATAAGTCCAAATTTGTCAAAAAGAAAAACAAAATCTAAATTAGCATGCTTTTTATCTTTCCAGGCCCTCCTTGATTTTCTAGTGACTTAGAAAACCAAATCTTTGCACACTTATAGTATAAGTGGGGGTTGAGAAAAGTCTTTCTAGAGACTTTTCAAAAGCCCCCTTTCCCCTGTGCTTTAGGAAGCTGATTATTTGCACACTTAATAGTATTGACCCGGGGACAAAACTTAAAGGAATCGAAATACCTTAGTAGTGATAGGGTTTGACTCAGGGATAGGATATCATTGAGCTAAAGACATCTTTAACTCAAGGTATTTAATATTGTCTCTTGAGCATTCACTACAAGGTCATAAAATATAGTTATTTATCAAAATCTCGAATATGCAAATTTTGAGGAAAATAATACTATCTTTAGGCAATAATGCAAAAATGTATAAATATTAAACAATAAATATAAAAAGAAGTACAACAAAACCTGCTTATAAAAAAAAATGCAAGAATTTAAGAAAGAACGTGTTAAAACAGACATTTTGTTTCGAAAGATATTTACTTCTGTAAATTCTCAATTTCTAACTTTGTTACAAACCGAGGCTTGCATAAACATGAAATACATTAGTAAGCATAAAATTAGTAAGCACCCATAGTAATTAAGTACCCATAGTAAATTAGTAAGCACCCATATACACCATACATATAGAGGCTTGTGTTTTAAGGGTTCAAGAACTATTTTCTAACTGTATGCATTGGAAGTTATCTTACATTAAAGAGCAGCTTGTCCTGTCCGATATCATAAAACTGTAGGTGTCCTGTCTTCCCATTCATCACAATGGTCTTCAAGTAAGGGTCATACATAAGTCCAGTGGGCAGCAATGTTGCATTCTGGGGACTGCTCCTGGTCAGACCCTGAACCACCTGAATAACATCTCTCTGGGCATTGACCACCTGAAGAACTGAGAGGAAAAAAATGTTATTTCTCCGGTTTTAAATAAAAATTAAAATTTATTTAAAACCATAGAAATGTTATTTCTGTGGTTTTAAATAAAAATGTTTAGCAATGTTGCATTCTGGGGTTGCTCCTGCTCAGACCCTGAATCACCTGAATAACATCTCTCTGGGTATTAACTACCTGAAGAACTGAGAGGAAAAAATGTTATTTCTCCAGTTTTGAAATTATTTCTACATATTCAATTTTCTTGGCAGATTAACAAATTTCATTATTATGGACAAACAATAACAAAAAACAGAGCTTTAACTTGAATTTGCTGATTATTAATAGACTTATTGTTACAATATTTAATTTTTTTTTTCATTTATGATCAAAATCCTACTTAATCTCCAGAACAATGCATATTAGCATTTTATATATGATATCATTCAAATTTAAATTTAAAAAAAATCACATATAGAATAGTTATTTTCATAATATTTTCCCCATAATTATGTATACAGCATTTTTTTTTTCAATTTTCAAAGAAATGTTTGAAAAATTTAGGCCTTTCCTTAATTTGTTGGGTTTATACTCAAAAAATTTTCCAGAAGAATTTTTGCAAATTTCCATAGTCTGAATCACAGTATTTTGCAGTATATAATAACTTTATTTTGTGAAATGAATTTAATTTAGTAACACACAAAAAATTTTAAATGAAAAATCAGCCAATTCGATCATAAAAACATGAAATCAAACTTTGAAAATCAAAGCTTTGGTTTTAATTACAATAATACGGTAAAAGAATCCTTTAAAAAACAGTTTGAATTTTCTAAAATGGCAAAACAATAGCTTATTCCAGGCTCAAATAAAAGTTTTTCATGTTTTTAATTAAAAATTGCAATTTTCCCAGAGTTCTCCTAAGATTTTGAGCAAATTTTTCTCTGTGTTCTTCCCAAGGTATATTAATCCTGCCATAATGAAAATCAATAGAATATCTTTGAAATTTATCAGTTGAAGTAATCATACTGTACCCAATTTCATTCAAATTGTTCGAGAAATATTGAACTCGCAAACAGACAGATGTAACAAAAAATTATTAATTCATATTAATGAATGCTCAAAATATGTAAATCCATCATAATTAGTCAGATTTTTGACTCCAATTACAATACTTTCCCTTTACATATACTATGTATTGTAGAGACATTAAAAGCAATTGATATATTAAAATGAAGATAGCTGTATGGCCTAAACCAGTGATTACAAAATTTTAAATATTTGTGCACCACTTTTAAGACAATCTTACAAATGTACCCCCTTTTAGGTTTGCTTCTAATCACATACATATAACAGAGTGAAACTGACTAAGATACACTTTTGCAGACTAAACTATTGAAAGCAGAGACTTGAAACTCTGTATACACTTGAAAATTGACCCCCTAGATAATAGGGAAAATCTAAAAACTTGGAATTTTGTTCGAAAATTTAAAAATCATGGAATTTTGTATATTTTTAGCTGATTGAGACTTTACGGACTGACTAAGGGACACTTCCACAGTCCTTAACTACTGAAGGTTGGAACTTGAAACTTTGCGAATACGCGAGATTTGACATCTAGATAATGGGGAAAATCTAAAACCTAGGAATTCTGTCCAATAAATTTATAAATTAGGAAATTTTTGTTCTAACAGTTTTTCAGCTATAACTCATGAATGATGAGACACACAAAATTTGTTTGAAAAAAATATCCTAAATTTTCTTAATAAATTTTATGGATGTAGAATCAATGATTCTTGAGATATAAATCATAGAGATATAACAGATATAGAGATTGAGATATATTTGAGATATAAAAATATTTAATTTATACTTACAGCAAACAATAATTTTTTCATATTTTATCAGCGAATTTATTTATAGCTTTTGATTCAACTGTGGTAACTATGGCAACTGAGTTATGTTTCAATTACCAAAATCGTTTCTTGGCGATTTTTCAAATCAAAGAATTGAACAATATATAATGCTGTAATTAATTAATTCGTCTGAAAACATTGAGAAAAATGTCAACATACAGTGATTAGAAATGAAATACTGTTTCACATACTGCAATTTTTACGTTAATTGAACTATAAAAATGTGTGTCATTTTTATGCTTAAATCTGAAATGATTTATGATATATTTAGATCTTTTTTAAGTGTGGTGTCACATTTAGTGACCACTAGACATTTATTTTATACATGTGAAGCCTGGGTGGAAATGTATGATAGTTTATAACTTTTATTCAAATGATATATGGAATTGGTCACCTTCAGAATAAAGATTTGGAAGACACTTCCATTGCAGATACCAGAATTTATGGACCAGTTTCATGCTTATTATGCACTCGTCAGCATGGATTAGCCGATATGTGCAATGGCAGCAAGGAACTTGCTTTTATACGTCACAATTCTTGCGAGCCTCTAATGGAACTGACAATTTCAGTCTTTCCACGTGGCCAGCATAAAATTTGTTTACAATTTCGCTCAGGCCACACAAAGTTGCAAAGCAAAGTTCCTAAAACACAGAACCCACCTACAAGAGGTGTTCTTCTATATTTCCCAGCAGTTACACTGGAGCAGATATTTCAGTTCTGGTCTCATTCAATCTGTCTCAGCAATTATCAAGTACTTTCACTCTAGCTAGAGAATCTCGGTTTGGGTTTACTCAATCTACCTCATTGTCCAAGTTAACAGAAAAAGCTAAAATTTTGAAAATTCAAATTAGAGGAGACTGCGCAAAGGTGCATTAAAAAAATATCAAAATTTTTTGTACTTCAACACTAGCTAGAATCTTGTTTTGGTCTCATGAGATCTGTCTCAGTTTCCAGATCAATAGAAAAAAATTTTGGAAATTAGAATTAGGAGTGGCAATACAAAGGGTTTTTAAAAAACTTACACAACACTTTGAATCTCATAATAACAAGACACACAATTTAATATCCTCTCGCTGTTAGCTTGGAGACAGCAGTGCGGACCTGGCCTACCTCTCGGTTTACAGGTTTAGTTTCGCACCTGAGAACTTATGGACCCACATGTTTAGCATGATCGTACTCCGCGTGAACATGGTGGCAGTTTTTTCTTTTTCCAGCGGAGGGAATCGAACCCGGGTCTACCAAGTGCAATTCCCGCACGCTGACCAATTAGCTACCGCGCCAACCCCCGCTGTTAGCTTGTCAAGAAGTTGCTGTAAAATAGAGGGTCAGGATTTTCTGGTAGTATTAGGCCCCGAAAGAGTACATAATTTTATCCCTGAAAGAAGAGTAAATGACTGTTACCATTGTCAGAGTGTGTAGTCACAACATAGTCCTTGGAGGAACAAACATGCACAATGGGAGACCCCATACGAGGCAGAATTAATTTTTCTTCAGAAAAGAGGTTCCACTTTACAAGGGCCGCCTCACCCCCTCCACTGTGCAGATGAGTACCTATAGCATTTCAAGATAGAAATAGAATTACACTCAATTAATACTGAAAAACAAGCTTCATTGATAAAAATAAAGAATACATAGATAAATTCATAACTTATGAATTTTCAATTACCGTATATATTCGAGTATAAGTCGAGAAATTATAGACATTTTAAAATGTCACCAAGTTGGCGACATTCCGCTAAATTCATCGCTAAAATCTCGCCAAGCATTATCGACGGAGAAATAAGTTATTCTCATACAGGTAAATGGCTATTGGCGTTCAAATACAAAGTATTACTCAAAGTATCTTTTCTTGTGAATGGAACGAGTTAGATCCACGAGGATGATGTCACCAAATTTATCGCATGATATTACATATGAAAAGTGAACATGTTTCTTAACAGTTAATATTTTTTTTTAACTTATGGGATTTTTGATAAATTAATTTGATAAATGTGCAATATCTCGAGAACGGTTCATGCTAGAGTTCTAAAGTTTATGTCAATCGTTCTCTAAGGAAAAATTACATAAGAAATGTCTATTTGCATAACTTTATTAAAGGTTTTGAATTTTTGATGATCTTTTCAAAATTTCACTCGAAAATTTATGGGGGGTTCTGAACATTAGATTGTGTTTTAAAACAATAGGTTTGCAGTACTCACGGATTGCGATTTTTGCACCAAATTTCATTCGAATCGCTCCATTCGTTCGTGAGATATTGTCTCCTCAGACTCACTGACACACATACACACACACACAGACATCACTTCAAAAATGTTTGATTCGTGATCAGGGGTGCTTGAAACGTGCTCTCCCGTCGAAAACTCGAATTCGAATTTTCGACCCCGTCACAATACTTTCCTTATACATTATGTATACAGTACAGGGTCTATTATCCGGAATGCTTGGGACTTCAGGCATTCTAGAAGAGGGGTTTTTCCATAATTCGGAAGACTTTTTCTAAAACTGACTGGAATGCTCTCAAATGTTGTTACAGAAAATTATAATTCATTTTAAAAACATAAATGTATTAAATAAAGCTTTTTTACAATCTATATGAAAAATATACTTGGTTAACTAAAATGCAAATGACATGTATTAATGTTTAAGAAAATTTTTGAAAGAAAAAAAAAATGTCTGAAAAAGTTGATTATTCAGATTTTAAATCCCTGTATCCTAGGAAAACAATTAAGCAATATGTTGTAAGTCAGAAGCACTTGTTTAACACATGTGTCACACCTTCGACATTATCATAGCAGACTACTGTGAAAAAATTAAAACAAGCTGGTTTAACGTGGCTACAGTTTATTCATAATCAGTGTGTACAGTTAACAAAATGGTTAAGTGAAAATGCCAAAAGTTAATTTTTATGTTAAGAATTTCAGAAATATGTGAAAATGAAATCCATAAATTGAAAATTATAAACTTACTAGTACACGAGAAAAAGAATTAAAATTCTCTGGAAATTTCTTTAGATTCCGTAGCTTTTTCCAAAAGCCCCAGTCACTTTGCAGTGAAAAACATTATGATGTCACTTTACCACTACGAAGTCATCGAGGAATCAAACAAACGCGCACCCATTCTAAAAAAGAAAATTTTTTTTTTCTAAAAATATAAGTTTTTTATATCTTTTCACAATAGTTTTGGAGCCATTTAACTGATTAATTTGTAGACAAAATTCGAGGATTTTTGTAGTTTTTATTGATAAATCTGTTTTGATATTAGTTATATTGTATACATATTGTTATTATTAATCTGCTAGAACAAGATTTCCATTTAAGAATTTTTTTTATTATTTATTTTTAAAGCTTATCCTTTAGTTGGCATTCATTCATACAAATGATAAGTTTTCTTGCTTTCTTTTCCTTCTGCTAAAGAAGGTTACCTTACTAGTACTAATTGAAGTGGAGTTTGCAAGAATTTTACAAATCTAATACAAAAATCTGATGTGGGCAGCACATGACGTTCCTTATATAATGCATAGAATTTACTACTTTTACAGTTTAAAAAAATGTTATTCTTATAGTAGATACTTATATTCTTTCCAAGATATTAAATTTTCTTCAATTAGTCATCATTTTCATTAATTTAGCGTCATTTTTATCCATTTGGCGAGATTTTCGTTAACTTGGCAACATTTAAAAATGCCACCAAGTTGGTGACATTCCGCTAAATTCATCACCAAAAATCTCATCAAGCGTTATGGACGGAGAAATAAGTTATTCTTATACAGGTAAATGGCTATTGGCATTCAAATACAAAGTATTACTCAAAGTATCTTTTCTCGTGAATGGAACGAGTTAGATCCACGAGAATGATGTCACCAAATTTATCGCATGATATTACATATGAAAAGTGAACATGTTTCTTAACAGTTAATATTTTTTTTTAACTTATGGGATTTTTGATAAATTTATTTGATAAATGTGCAATATCTCGAGAACGGTTCATGCTACAGTTCTAAAGTTTATGACAATCGTTTTCTAAGGAAAAATTACATAAGAAATGTCTATTTGCATAACTTTATTAAGGTTTTGATTTTTTGATAATTTTTTCAAAATTTCACTCGAAAATTTAGGGGGGTTCTGAACATTAGATTGTGTTTTAAAACAATAGGCTTCCAGTATTAACAGACTGTGATTTTTGTACCAAATTTCATTCGAATAACCCTATTCGTTCGTGAGATATCGTCTCCACAGACTCACTGACACACACACACAGACATCACTTCAAAAATGTTCGATTCGTGATCAGGAATGCTTGATTCGTGATCAGGGATGCCCGTCACAATACTTTCCTTATACATTATGTATACAGTACAGGATCTATTATCCGGAATGCTTGGTACTTCAGGCATTCTGGATAAGGGTTTTTTCCGTAATTCGGAACACTTTTTCTAATACTTACTGGAATGGTCTCAAATATCATTATAGAAAATTATAATTCATTTTAAAAACATAAATGTATTAAATAAAGCTTTTTTACAATCTATATGAAAAATATACTTGGTTAACTAAAATGCAAATTACATGTATTAGTGTATAAGAAAATTTTTGAAAGATAAACAAATGTCTGAAAAAAGTTGATTATTTAGATTTTATACCCCTGTATCCTAGGAAAACAATTAAGCAACATGTTGTACATCGGAAACACTTGTTTAACACCTGTGTCACCCCTTCGGCATTATCATAGTAGACCACCGTGAAAAAAATCAAAACAAGCTGTTTTAAAGTGGTTACAGTTTATTCATAATCAGTGCATACAGTTAACAAAATGGTTAACTGTAAATGCCAAAAGTTAATTTTTATGTTAAGAATTTCAAAAATATGTGAAAATGAAATCCATAAATTGAAAATTATAAACTTATTAGTACACGAGAAAAAAAAATTAAAAATCTCTGCAAATTTCTTTATATTCCGTAGCTTTTTCCAAAAGCCCCAGTCACTTTGCAGTGAAAAATATTATGACGTCACTTTACCACTACGAAGTCATCGATGCATCAAATGAATGTGCACCCATTCTAAAAAAGAAAATATGTTTTTTTTTCTAAAAATAAAGTTTTTTATATCATTTCACAAACAAGCTGTTTTGTCATTCGTCGAAAGTATATTTATCTAACATGGAACAAATATATCCACGATGGAGGTAGCGTTCACTTTTACCTCCATGATACTTGTAGTTTTTCTCATCTTACGGAAATATTTTTAGCAACATTTCCGGTGTGGTAAGTTGTGGATTCAGCCAGACCTTTGTTTATGTCAGGATCGCAAACAGTTGAAGTGAGAAAAATGTAGATTTCTAAGCATTATTTTATAATATTAATATTGCTAATTAGGGCAAAAAATCATTTTGTGGGATTTTAAACAAAAAACTGCTATTTGGCACAATTTTTGGCAAATAATTGAGTGTTGGCACAGAATTTGGCATTATTTTGCCATATTCTGGTTTTGGGAGAGTCCGGATATTGGAACGCTGGATAAGAGGTCGCGTACTGTATAAGGAAAGTAAAAATAAAGAAACCAGAAACAATGCCAATAAATTTAGATATAATAAAGCACTGTTTATATGCTTTTCATTTATACATAATTTTCTGTTAGTCTCTTGGCATTCCTATATCTTTTAATGCTAAAAGATTTTGGTTATATGACTCAACTTATTCTATACTTCATTTATAGGTTGCTTCTTTTTAAATTCCAAATCATGGCCAAACTGAAAGAAAGTTGAAATCCAACCAACAATTCTTTCTCTAATAAGTTCTGGAAAGTTCAAATTTTCTTCCCACACTCCCAATAAATCGGAAATAGTTTATCAAACATATATATAAAATTTCATTACTTAAATGACATACAAAATGTTTTAATTACAATTCAAGTAGAAGTATCACGACAAACAAAACATAATGGCCTTTTTGAGAAAAAATAAAAGAAATAAAACGCTTACTTTCATTAGTTTGATTTTGAAAAGTATGTTAAATATCTCAATGGTTATGCATTTTATAAAGATGTATATTACTATTATTTTCGAAATTAAATTTATAAATAAAGTAAGAAATAAAAATGAAAAGCATATATAGGAGAACAATTGAACTGCATTTTCATAATGTCAAGTGCTGCTACTTTGTTGCAGGATATTTTTCTTCCAGTCGCTTGTTTCATTTTTCTCATATTAACCTATGAAAAATATTCCTTGACCTCTAACTTGTTTAGTTTTTATAATTTTTCCTAGATGCTGAAAAGGGGAATGTTTATGCGTTTTCAAAAAATTGGTAAGATTGAAGTATTTTTAATATACATCAAAGAGTAATGCATTTATTTTACAAAAATATTAGAAATGATTTCACTTATTTTATTTTTTTTTTTTTTGTAAGCTCAACACTTCATATTTTCAGCAAAAAATTCAAAAAACTGAATGAACTAGGGGTTTGGAACTATTGTTCATAGTTTAACATGGGGAAAATGAAATAAGCAGCTAGAGGAAATATATTTTAACAAAATTTTTGATTATGATTTTGCAGTTATATGCATTTTTCTAATGGTCTCCTGTGAAGAGTATAAACGGTGATTTTCTCTATAAGCATTTTTTCCTGAAAGATTTTCAGGGGTAGTTAAAGAGAGTGATTTCAGTTAAAATCATGGCTTTAACTGGCATTTTAGAAAAATGAAAAGAAAAATTACCTTCAGAAGAGAAAGCCAAATCTGACACTGGAAGAGTGTGCCAGTGATAAATGGATTTTATGGGTTGGTTACTGTTCAAGGCATTTGTCCTGAAAAGTATATATGAGTAGTTAGTTAAATATTTATACATAAAAGATGGGGTTAAGTCAGATGCTTGAACATTTATATTGGTAGTATTAAAAAAAGAAATCATCACAGAAAAAAAAAAAACAATATTAAATCAAAAGTAACAATGATTGTATTGATACATGACCTCATCCCCCAATATATTAATATTTCGTATCGATACTATGAGATACCGAGAGACTTGTATGAGATTTACTGCATATTAATACAATAACTTTTATATGTATCATAATAGTTTTCTTCAATTTGGTATCACATTTTAATTCTAGTAAAAAAAATTAATGTTAAAAAACTTACACAAGTTATGCTTTTTCATAATCATAAAAGCAATTCAACAAATTATTAATATTTGCAAAAATATACTTTTGAAGCCTGTTTTAAAAATGCTGAATATGGTAAAAGCTTAAAAAATAACTAAATCTGGAATAATATAGATTCAAAATAGTTAAATACCTGTTAACTCTAAATTAATGAAGACATTAAGAATATTTGCAAATAAGAGTTATATATTAGCATGCACTATGCAAATTATAGATTCAGTTTAATTTTTCAGAAAAATAGGATTCTACTGTATTTAAATTAGTCTCAATAGTCTAATAATGTTATAATCAATATGTCCTCAATTATTTTAAAATTATTTTTTTTATATATAATGTCCATTTTGTTTGTTAAAATTATATAGTTTCTAAATATTTGTATCCTAGCATAGTGGTGGTCAACTCTTGAGTCATGTCCCATTTATAGTCAGTTTCTTTTATACTGGTTGTTCAAGATCCCACTAACCTGACCCATAATCATAGCAGCATTAGCCTTAAATAAGTATGTACTCTTTTTTTTCTCCGCTCAAGTTGAGGATAGAGGAGAAAGTCCCCCTTTAGAAAGTTTGCTTCAAGCAGTTATCATCCTAAACTAATGTGAAAAAGGGAGTCTGTTTCCCATTTTTGGTGAGTAATGGAAGGGGGAGAATAAATTTCCATATCCTTGAGCTGCCAATTCGAAAGAAACAGACTATGTATAGGGTTGCAAGGATTTATTAAGAGATTGTTCGATTTCTTTAAAAAATAGAGAGAATATGAATAAAATGTTTTCTTTTGTTTCAATATATAGATTAGGCTAAAATTTCATATTAGAACTGTTAAACATTTTTATGTTAATATTTTTTATTAATATTGTTTTCTTGTTTCAAAAATATCCTACATTACATACTATTTCTAGCCAATTGAACCATTCTGGTATGTTTAATTGCTATATATAACTAATATTGGTGAATGTAAAATAAACACCTTTTTAAAATTGTATATTTAGTTATGATTTTTAATTCCTTATTTTACTTACAAGGTGGCACAGGGTCTCTTAAATAAAGTAATACTTCAGTCAGGTCGCACCCACAAAAAGGTTGTACAACATTGTGCTAACCCATAAGATTCAGAAAATTTAAGAGCATTGAAAAACAATATTAATACCAGGGTTTAAAAAAAAAAAACCCAACCCGGGTGGGGTTTATTGGGTTTTTTTAAGATTTTACCTAGAATAACACTGTTAGGTTTAAATTTTAAGAAGTTTTATTTCAGAAAAGAACAATTTTAGTCTAAAAGAAAACTTTTATTGCAAAATAATAATAAATTACTTAATTAAAATAAAAAATAATTTCATCTTTAATGTAGTAACATCTTTTCCTGCTGGTATTAATAAAAGGTTCCTAATTCGTAATTCCTTTTATGACCAGAGATAAAAGTATATTGTGCTGAGAGAAATAGGTTGTTTTCTATTATTGTTTATTATATTCATAAAATTACAGCTAATTTTTTTTTATCTTTTATTTTGTTAAGTCTATGCCTAACTTCATTTTCTTGTTAGAATAAAGTCAGTAAGCCCTTTGCAGGCCAATTTACTAGAGAACTACTGCTTATTTAATTTATTTCTTTATAGTTATTTATTTTGCTCTTTAAACAAAAATTATAATTATCTGTATCTAAGAAAATTCCAAAATGTATATATGAGATTAAATTCCATATAAAACAATCTGCAATAAGTTAGTTTTCTGCTTTTCAGTACTAAAGTAATGCAGCAACTAATACAATACAGCACAGCAACCATAGGACAGCAGGTGGTTTCCTGAGAATAAATCTGAGGTTATTCCTGGAAACCCATGCTTGGAAGTAATATATTCTCATTCTTCTCTTTTCTGGGAAAGGATTCAAGCAAACTCCTTTCTAGGAAAAGGAGAATGATTGACAGCACTTTGAAAGATCCTTTATTAAGAGACTCTCCTTGACCATACCATACTCAATTGTTGTTACTGAGGAAGAAATAATAAAAGGGAGTTCAACTGACAAAGTTTCTTTGTCAATCCAACTAACAAAGTTTCTTCCTAGGAAATTCCAACTACTGTATTTACTGGTCGGGACAGGATGTGGTCAAGTTAGAACTCAAGTAATTTTGTTATTTGTCAGTTCCTTTCTGTTAGCCTTTAGCCACAGTCAGCCAGCCAGTGATTTGAGTGGGAAATTGTTAGATCTAGTTAGTGTTGATGTGGACAATAGCATTAAAAAGCAACTTGATGAAAATACCTCACTTACTTTGTTATTCGATGGTTGATCACATGTAAAGAATGATCCCGTGATTGCCACATGCATACATACAGGTTACACTTCTTTTTTTCTAAATGCAGTGGACTGCGGAAGTAATGAAAAGATATCCGAACATTGTGCAGAAATTGCAATTGAAGCAATACAGCATTGCAATGAAATTCTTGGCATTGAGGTATTTGATATATGCACTGATAATGAAAACAAAATGGTGAAAACATGAGAACTTTTAAATGACAAATATCCAAACATGGTATCTTATGGGTGTTCTGCTCACTATTTAAATCTATTAGAAGATGAAATTTCATATAAGGATGTTCTTAAAAATGTAATTGAAGTACAAAAGTTTTTCCGAAACCACCATAAACCTCGTGGGTGGTTAAAAGAAAAAGGTGGCTTGATGCCCCAGCTACCAAATTCTACTCGTTGGAATTCCCAAATTGATTGCGTGAATACATTTGTGAAAAACTTTCACAAGTATGTGGAGATATCAAGCAAAAATCCAGACGAATTTGGTACCAATGATGGGATTTAAATTGAAAGATCCTACAATGTTCCCAAAATCGATGTTTTCTACTGATGTTAAAGAAGGGCGCGGTAGCCCATTGGTTAGCGCGCTGGAGTTGCACTCGGTAGGCCCGGGTTCGATTCCAGCCACTGCCAAAACTGCCGCCGTGTTCATGCGGAGTACGATCACGTTAAACATGTGGGTCCGAAAGTCCTTCCGAGAGGTTGGTGGTAGGGGAAGGAGGGTACGGTCCCTGTGGATGCCTCCCCCACTGGGTTCCGGTCTAAATTGGGTGGCACTTCCCGACCGTCCAAACTGTTACCTTACACCTTTCTGGTAGGTCGGACGGTCTGGGTCTCAACTGATGTTAAAGAAAAAGTCACTATGTCACAGTGGTGGCATCTGGTAGAAAAGCGGCCTACCAAAAAGCCAGATTTACACAGCTTCTGCCAATTTATGAGGAGATTGGCAAACTGCCCATCAAGTTCAGCATCTTTGGAAGAGTTTTTTCTGCATATGGTTTGGTTTGGTCTAAACTGCGGAATAGACTAGGGATCGAAAAGGCCAAAAAGCTGGTTAAATGTCATCACTTTTTAAAACAAAATCAAAATGTTTAATTAATTATGTAAATTTTTATGAAATCAAATTTATAATTTAAAGTAAAATTAACTCATTTCAATTTATTCAGTACTTTATCACAATTTGAAATTTAATTTTCATTTTGTAAAACTTGTTGTTATCACTTTATAAAAGTAAAACTAGTAACAAAATATTTTAATCCTTCCGTGTATGATTTTTATATTTTAAGGCTATGGTATTATAGGATTGGTTGAAAAGAAATTTTTCTTTATGTTGAAGTTAGAAATATAATTATATAATATCAAACTGGCATATATTTATCTAGATACACTATGTTATGTAGGTAGAGTTATATATACTTAAAGTCAAGTAAGAAATATCAAATATTGTTTTTTTAATAAAAATTTTGATTAGGTTTAAAAAAACCCAAAAAAACCTTTTTGGGTTCGAGTTTTTTTAAGTGTTTTTTTTGGGTTTGCGGGCAGGTCCAAAACCCTGATTAATACACTATAAATACATAACTAAATGATGGATGTTGATATGTCATATCAATACCCATCATTTAGTTATGATGGGCTAGCTTATGTGACGTATTGATATGTCATATCAATACGCCACATAAGCTAGCCCATCACTAATAGAGTATGCTGCTAAAGAAATCATTTAGTACTATTTTAAAACTGAATCAAAATGCTGTTCTGAAATTATTTTGGATATGAAGCAAAACTGGATCTATAATACGATCAAAGATGCGCATAGGAGGAAATGGATACTACTTGAGTGTGTGTATGTGTGGAGGTGTCAGGCAACAGAACAGAACTGATGACCCTACATATTTTTTATTTTTTTGAAGAAGGGAAGGACATTTATTTATTATCTAGGCCGTTCAGTTCACTCAAAAGGTGTAAGAGAAAGATATGAAAGATTCCTAAGGATGGGAAAATCAAATATGGAAGCGTGGGGTCCCATGAAAATTGTTTGTAGGGGGTTCCACAATTTGTATGAGTGGCTATGCTGTGATACTAGAAACTATCATGATATTTAAAAAAACTTTCAGAGACAACAAGACACATGTAATTTATGCCAATTTTCTTGATTTTTCAGTAACCTAAAAATTACCATTGATATAAAGTCACACATATTTCTTTCCATAACATCTTAAATCAGATGGGCTCACTAGAAATAAACCCATTTTCATAAAATGAATTACATAATAAAGTCCATACAAGTTCGTAAAATCATGGCACACAAGCAAGTTTTCTTATTATCATCGACTATTCCATACTGACGAGCACATAGACAAAATCAGTTCAAGGATGCTGTTATCCTCAACGGGAATGCAGTCTCTATTGATGAGTACTGTAAGTACAAACTTGGCCAGTGTAGCCTCATGCAAAATTTTAAAGAAATTTGAAATGTGGTAGAGCTAAATTTGTCTGTTTCCATAGAGTGTCATAAACTTGTGGTACTTACTGAGTTTTTTTGCTGCCATTGCAGATTTCAGTAACTGCATGCAGATGAATGCATAAGCTCAAAACCAGTCCATGGATGCTGTCATCTAAAATGGAAGTATGGTCTTAACTTTGGAAACATCCTGCCCTACAGACAGGTTTTGTAAGTATGAACTTGGCCATTGCAGCATAGTTCAGCCTGAGCTTAAGTTTTTAGAAATTTGAAGTTGATTGCGTGAAATAACAGAATTTGTTGGTCTTCACTGCGATTCACAAAATTGTACAACATGGCAAGTTCTCTTGTAGCCATTGCAGTGTATCAGTTATGACGAGAGCATAAATGCAAAACCAGCCCATGGATGATGTTAGAATGTTATCTTTAATGGGAATGCAATCAATGCATAGATCTTATTAAGACAAAATAAAAAGGTAACTAACACAATATTGCTTTTTAGAGGGGTCACTTTTATGGTCCCATTCTCATAAAAATTTTTGGATTTATGCCTGGTGCCCCCCCCCCCTCAATAGACATAGTTGGATTTGCCACTGAAAAAAGAATCAATCATATATTGTGAGATACTTAACCTCCTTTCCCATACAGTGATGTGAAGAATCGTTATGGCAGTTAGCAGCATAACCATCCCTTTTAAACATGACATAATTTTTCTAGTTCTGTTAAAATCTCTGAATTGATATATCGCTAACAAAATTAAGCACCTTGGCTCAAATTTAAAAATCAAAATTAGAAATTAGAAAATTCAAAATTAGGCCCTTAAAAATCAAAATTAGAAATTAAGCAATTTCTAAGCTAGCTTTTAAGGACCACAAGCACCTAGTAATAAAATGAACAACTAGTATGTTCCCTCTTTAATTTTCTTCATTTCTGAAGAAATTAGAAGCTGCTTGTGTGATTAATGCACTCTTATAAGAATGAAACAAACTCCTCAATGTTGTGTGCTCCACTGGAAGTAAGATCTTCTTCTTCTTCGACCCAGACCGTCCGACCGACCAGAAAGGTGTAAGGTATCTGTTTGGACGGCCGGGAAGTGCCACCCAATTTAGACCGGAACCCAGTGGGGGAGGCATCCACAGGGACCGTACCCTCCTTCCCCTACCACCAACCTCTCGGAAGGACTTACGGACCCACATGTTTAACGTGATCGTATTCCGCGTGAACACTGTGGCAGTTTGGGCAGCGGCGGGAATCGAACCCGGGACTACCGAATGCAACCTCCGCGCGCTAACCACAGGGCTACCGCGCCCTGGAAGTAAGATCTGAAACAGCACTCTTTAGAAGCACTGTAATATCATCAGGTACTAAATTGCCTCAGTCAAAAAGCAAATTAGTGATTTAAGCACATGTTCGCCACTGATGAAGGGCATAAAAATGTCCGAAGGCGCTATGGTCATGCAATTTTAGTATGTCGTAAAAAGGAGATTTTAATAAGACTTTTAATTATAGTCAATTTTTTTGGTTGTCTTTATTTTTAAAGTATAGGCACCAATTTATACTAAAATAGACTATTTCGAAACAAAAATATTAAAAGTTTAAAATATACAAGCAACAGAAAATCTCGACATTTTGCTGAGTTAATATGAATAAAAACCAATAAGCAACATCTGATCAAGAAACAAAAACTGAAACATCTCTTACCATAGAATGACTCGCCCATGATCATCTCCTGTAGCTAAAATAAAATCTGATGGGTGACACACAACACATGTCAAATTTCTTTCACCAGTCATATGCCTGTAATTTGAGAACATTTAAAATTTAATCATACTGTTTGTATATATTTAGAAACCTATCAACTTAACCTAGACTGAAAAATTCTGGGGTGGCTTCAGCCCTTGGGGTCCAAATGGTTTTACATGAATAATGCTTATTAAAAAAAAATCTCCGATAAAGATCAACAAGTTTATAAATTGTTTTCAGTCTTGTTTTGTTTACAATAAATAATAATATGAGTCTGTGGTAACTAAAATAAGATACATAATTGAAACAACTTAATGTTGAATTCACTAGTGAATATCAAATCTTTACAAGTTTGATCACGCATAGTACATTTTAAAGGATCTTATAACCACTATATTCATAAAACTAAGAACCAAATCCGAAGTACCAGGCCTCATGATGCTGCTCATCAAATTTACTATTTGTGATAAGAAAAATCTGAGTGGCTACTGTTGATGATTAAAACAAAAAAGGCTTTTTTTTTACATTCCATACAAGGCTATTATTTTATTAATTGCATAAAACAAGTCAATAGTGTTTAACAACTTCAGAAAATTTCATTTTACTTTTCAGATTCTTGCAGCAAAAGTATCAGCTTTTTATAAAGAAAATATATATATATATATATAAATTTAATACATTGTACAGATGATTCGCACCAAGTTGGCACACACTACTATATTATTTACTTCTATATATCTCCTTATCATTTGCTTCTTGATATTAAACAAGTTTATACTAATTTTATATTAAACATATGCTTATACTCATTTAAGATATAACACTAAAAGTATATAATTTTTCTTTAACTTTGTAATACTACATATACCATGTAAATAAAAAAATGCTTAGAACAATACCTAATATTTCTAAATTCAAACAAATTTATGCCAGTCATGGCTAATCTCGATTTTTCATGGGGAAAAATTTTAATAATTCAACAATACATAATATGAGGATGTTTTCCATAGAAACTATAAAGAATCCATAGTAGTTAGCATCTCTGTAAATGAAAATGACTTAAAAGATATTTTCAAGAAATAAAATATAAAATTGGCCTGTCGAAACTTAATCTTTTAGAAAATTATTTTCTGTGAATACCCCCTCCCCCTTATGAAAATAACTATTTTGAGCATTCTATAGTTCAGATTTCAGTGCTGTGTAGCTTCACTGCTTGTGGGAATACATGAAACAGATGCTATGTTTTTAAAAAATAAAAATAGACAAATGCATCGGCACTCCTAAATGTTTAGCTTGCTAAAGAAAAAGTTAACCCAATGGACCAATAAGCATAAATTGACATCACTAGAACTATCAGGCTGCCTACATATCAGATGGCAATCTTGGCCCGGAGAGGAAGCCAATAAACGTAGCTAAGAAGCGAAAGGTTAGAACTCAAGTAGAGGTGATCCTGGAAACAATGAAGACAAAACCGCAATCTGCTTAGCTGTCCCTGTACTTTCCACAGATAAGTCCCTTGAATTCCTGTCTTATGTATGCTACCAGTACCAAAGATGCTCAAAAATAATAAATTAAGACTATAGAAGTTGTTCCCTAATTCTGAGATGTTAGTATCTTGTCAATAATGTTAAATTCAGAGAAAAGGGGTAAAACTGAATGAAAATATTCAACGAAAGTCATTGAGATTGTAAGGAGTAAGAGTTTAAAATGAATTTAACTACATTGAATATATGAATTATCCAAGGCATATCTGTTTATGTCTCAACCTGTAATACAAACCCTAACTAATCACCAGTTGCAATTTTTTCTCCACCCAGTTTTCATGTACTATATTTACAGCATATTGGACTTTTTGACATATTGACCTGCCCACTTTGAAGACATGTGAAATGAACAGGGACCCCTTTGTGGTTTACCCTGAACTAAAATATAAGTATTCAATTCTATCCTTCTTTCAGACAACTTCTTTTCTGTACTAGAGCAAGACACTGTATGGGGGAAAGTGCAGCAGTGGGCATAGGATAATACAATAATAATAATAAAAAAGATAAATTTTGTTATTGTTTTAAAATTTTTATTATTATTTCTACATTTCATCCTTTCCTGATTTGTGAAAGTAAATCTAAGTTTGCCTGGCTTATGCTTGACAATTCGAGCAAGTGGCGATGTATGATTATCAACCTATTCTATGATTACATTACTGGAACAACACCACATATTATACTTACTTCAATTAGGAACAATCTGAAAAAATGTTTAAACTAAGCTATGAAACTATTTAACTACAAATTATTATAGTAACAAACCTAATAAGGTCTTTTGTTTCAAACTTGTAAATGGACAGCACATTTTGCAAAATGGATGCACAAAATTTTCCCTAGAGAAAAAATAGAATTAAAGCACTATAATAAAAAAAATCAAACATTTTAAAACTGTTACACAATACAGCACTTTAAACAGTGAGTTACAGAAGCATATACTTTTCAAATTATAAGTACAACAAAACTTCTCTTTACAAGCTTTTAAAGAAGATGACAGAATTAAAACTCTATAGATTTGATATTATGTCTCATTAAGTGACCGCACTTCTTTAAAAAAAAATTTCAGAGGATAAAGCAAGTTAACTTATATTTCTTATTAGTATTTGAAAGTTTAATTACTGCAACAGGAAATCATCTTCATCATTTACAATAATAAATTTTACTTTTTTACTAGTTTAAATAATAATTATATAATTCTCTAATTTGCCAAATTATTTCAGCAAATTCCATAAATCACTAGACAATTCAAAATTAATAAAACCAGGTACTCTTAAGGGGGTTCATTTTTTTTCGACCATATATGAGCTGTCCTTTTGTTAAATAATGAGAAAATTTATATAGATAATTTCTCCATAAATTTTGCTTGTAATTGTTGACTGTTTGTGAAATATTAAAGAAAAACCACATATACTTGCCAACATTAGAAAATAAAAATCCAATAGATAACACAATGTGCATTTTTATGGCACTCTACAAGTCAGCATGTAACCTGTTCAATATCGCTTAAGGAAAATTGGGACTTTTTTTCTCGTATGCCACACAAAAAATGTATTTCCTGGCCATCCAAACAGTTACCTTACACCTTTCTGGTAGGTCGGACGGTCTGGGTCTTAACAACACAAAAAATGTATGCTTTTTTCGAAACATGATACCTCACTATAACATTGAAAATGTCTAATTGCAACAAAAAATGTATGCTTTTTCAAAACATGATACCTCACTATAACATCAAAAATGTCTGGAGCAATAAAAAATGTATGTGTGTCATAAACAGAGAGAAATTTTGGAGGGGGGGGGGGGGGTTTCACCGATCTTGGAGCTAGCTGAAGTTATATATCTGACCTAATTGAATAATGAAAGTTACCCTCAGGAGCATAATGATTTAAAAAAAAAAAAAAAAAAAAAAAAACAGAGCCTAGGAGCAGGCTCTTACCTTCCTGATACCTCCTTGCACATGCCACTGCATAATATACATTTTAATTTAATATCATAAATTAAGCGTAATGTAACTATAGCCGATACTTACATAACTTAAAATATTTTAACGGTAACATACAGAAAAAGTATTATAAGTAGCAAAATTTCAGTTCAGTTTAGAATTTGCAAAAAGTAATATAAAAGTTTTTAAAAGGTTAAACTTAATATTTTCAAGATGCTGATGTAAGCTGTCAGAAACTGAAACATTTAATAAGAAAACAAAAGATGTTCAGTTCTCTAATTGCAATTTAATATAATTAGATGGAGATGGACAGAAAAATGCTTTTGAGACTCTATGGTCTATAGAAAATAAGGGAATAAAAGTGCAATTGCACAATCACTCATTTTGAGTATATATTTTAAAGAAAATAATAATCCTTTATTTTTATGTAAACTATAAAGATATGAAAGTTCTGTGTATCTGATTTGAGATTCTGCTAAGAATAAAATGGATGGTAAAGAATGGTTACATTACACAGGAATTTAATATATACATGCAAAATCACATTTAAATAATCAATATTTGATAAAAATACTAATTAATAATTAGGGTTGCACCGAATGCCATCTTTTGCCGAATACCAAATACCGAATATTCGGTTAAAATTCTTACCGAATATTCGGTTAAATTTTTTTAAAGGTAATATTTCTATTTTATGCCAATTTAAAATAGAAAATGTTTCTATTTTGTGCCTTTTTTAAATGCATTTACATTTAACATCCTAAATTTATTTGCATTTACATTAAGTATAATTATTAATTTAAAATAAATAAAAAATGAAATAAATCATTTCAAAAGCAAATAAATATAGTACTTAATTTGTTTTATGTTTATCTGCATAAATTGATAATTGATAGTTAATTTCTGATATGTGATAATCATGGCTTCATGTTATGTTATAGAGAATCTTGCATTTACCTTACATACAAATACAAACCCAAGTTGCTTAAAATATCATTACAAATTAGAATTACAATTTATTCAAGTGAATTTTTGCTATCTTAGTCTCTTCTATAATGTAACTAATAAATAATTTTATCAAAATTGAAACTGAGCAGTCAAATTCAAACATTGTCAAATCATTTTTCTTTTTAAAGTGCAAAGGATACTTCGCCAGAATGCCTAGCCATTCTTTTTTAAGTTGTTGTCACAACAAACTACAACAGAGTAGATACTGATATATAACTAAACAGTTACACCCTGTGACAAAAGACTCAACAAAGTAATCTTCTCTTCAGAAATCATGAAAGAAATTAGAAGGGTTGACTACACACACAGAGAGAATTGGTTATCTTACTTGACACATTTTAATGGATACAAATGAATACCTATGGCACCCTCAGTATCTTCTCTATCTCTATCGAAATTAAAATACTGCAAAATTGAATATTCACCAAATGTTTCAAAGTTGATATCACAGTGGAAGTTTCCATATGACTGCTTCTGCAGCAAATATGAAAGCAAAATTTAATCTTTTGCTTAACAAAAAAAAAAAATATATATATATAAAAAAAAAATTCTGTTGGTATATTTGGAAATAGTATAATTTGATCATTATAAGATTAGTTTAAATTGATCCAAAAAGAAAAGCTAAATCAAGTACAGATATGGAAAACAAAATGAATCTAAAATTACCAGAAATCCTGTAAAACATTTACTTGTGAATGAAATTTTTGTCAAAGACCTTTCCAATAAATAGCATTAAGGAGATGATTCTTTTTCTGCAACTTTATTTGAAGAAAATATATTATATTGCTTAGCAATGGAACTAAATTGTTTTCTTTGAGTAAAAAAAAAAATCAAATGTGTTTCTAAGGCAAATGATTTTAATTCAATTTATCAGATTTAAATTATAAATTTAATAAATGAATGATTTCAGATTTTGGATTATGTTATTTCAGTTATGACCATGACCACAGGATAATAAGATAATTAAGATTATGGGAATTGATATTTTTAATTTGGCAAAGGTTTTTGAAATTCATACATTTTGAATTATGTTTAACTGATGTTGCAGCAGGATAAAATTGTACAGGAATATCTTTTGTTACTATTTCAGTATCTTCATTTTGACAGATGTCATCTAAACCTCATAATTGTTATAAATTGGCTTACAACAGGAACTGGAGTGTTTAATTTTTAGATTTAGTTGTGTATAGTGAGGACAGAGATTCTTATTATTTTTTAATTTATATAGGCAAAATAAATTGAATATTAATTAAATTTTATAGATATTTTAAATTATGTGTAACACAGGGTATATCTGCCAATTTAAAATAAATTTAATTTTTTTAAAATGGAAAAATTTACCAATTTGACCTTAAAACAAGCATAATAAGTAAATAAAATTATCATCAATTGTATTATTATATAAATATAACTTTCCTCTGAGATTGAGTCGAATTAAAATCTCCACCCCCCCTTTCAACTGAGGAATGCAAATCATCCCCCGAGAAAAAAAAATGTTTTAAAGGATGTTTAAAAAGCAGGTATGACCCCAATTTAATTCATATATATTTGCAGAAAATTAAGCTTGCATTTAATTTTACATATACATACCATGAAACCAAAAGAGATGCTATTTTCCTTGGGCTGAACAGGCTTCAAAATCATTTTAACTTTCACACTTCCCTTTTCATCAGGCACTAATGAATATAAGCGATGCTGATCTGGAATAGGTAAAAACAAATGAATTCACTTAAAATGGATAAAATACGAGAATAAAATATTTTTACATGATGACAATTTAGACTGGCTCAGACTTGTTTTTATAATATACCCATACATATATATAAAGTATACATTGTATAAGCAAACATGACTGCAGGCATGCTTAGCATAAATGCATGAAGTGGACATCTGTCTCAAAAGTATCTTATAAAATAAAATTAGTAGCATCATGGGGCATCCTAAATAAAAGAATTAGTAAAGGGACCCCCTCCATCCTCAAAATTTTAATCAGTCCCTGTGAATAAGATTTACAATTTTGTTCTGAACCTTTTTGCTCTTGAAATAAAAAATTTCATTACAACAGAGCATATAAAAGTTTTCAAGCAAGACAAAATTGTATCTGTTTTGACACGATCTTATCTTGTTGTTGGTACAGGTAACCATACTTATCGATTTTATAAAAAATTTGTGATAAAGTGGCCACTAAACTTAAACTGCCTTCTGGTTATTTGCTACTAAGTGAAAATTTGAATTTTTAGGTTTATCAACTGGTTTCAGCAAAACAAGCATTCTTCAGAATAAGAGAACTTTATAAAGGCAGAAAAACATTTGACATTCTCTAATTAATATCATTAAAAAAAGTATCGCAGTGTTTAGGAAAATATAAGAAAATGATTTATACTGTATTACCCAGTCAAATAACCCTCCTCAAATTTTAAGAAAGGAGTAAAAATACCCTTAAAAAAATTCTTTGTTATGATTTCTGCTACCAACCTACTGACTTAATTTTGTTGAACAATATTTTTTAATACAAGTAGCAAGCACTTAGAGGGAAAGGATTTTTTAAATGAAGTTTACCTTGAAATGGCTTTGAAACAAACCATGGTCCACTGGCTGTAGGTACATAAAAGCTAGTAACAGTCATCTTCAAATTATAAACCTAAGAAGTAGAAAAATAGATCTGAGATATGCTCAAACTGCCCACATTTCTAATATTTTTGCATTAAAGCTATTTAATTTCTTTAAGAAACATACTTCAATATTTCAATTCAATGAATTACACTTGTTTTCAACTGACAAATTGTTATGGCATGAAAAATATTTTAACTGGCATAATTTTAATCAATGGCATAAGTGAACAAAGAAAATACAGTACTTATCTGATTCGTATCTATTTTCACAAATAATGTTATTCCAAATGTTATTGATAATATACACCAATTTAAATCATACTTTCACAGGGGTGTGCCATACCAAAATGTTCAATTTGCCAAATAAATAAGAAATGACTTTTTTAAGTGAGATAGGGACTTGCAATCTGGTATACAGGTCAATAGTTCGATAAAACTTTCATGAAAAATAGGATTTTTGTAGAAGTTTATTTGAGAATGTGTCCCACATCAAAACATTTGAAATGTGAAATGAGAGATAGATTTGAAATTTGATGCACAGGTCAATCCTTTGACAAAACCTCTAGGGAAAAATTGATGTCTTTTTTTCCAAAATGGTTCATTTAAGGAAGTGGTCTACACTAAAACATTTGAAATGTGAAATGGAAGTAAAACGTGTGATGTTTTATCAAATTTATAATTAATTAATAAGGAGGCAACTCCAATTATCAGTATTAGGTATTTGTCATTCAATTGCAAGGACCAGCAACAAATTAATTTTTCAGAATTAAATGGTAACAAATTGCAATTGGTATTTCTCCTGTTTAAAATATATTTGTAAAAGTACCCCTTATTTACTTTCAAAGGAAATTAAATATTCACAGGGTTCAGGTAAAATGGAATAAGCCAAGAATTTCAATTATCAATATCTCAGTGGGTGTTTTTACCTAAAGGTACTGGGTAAATTTCTTTAGATCTAATTAAGGGTGATGCAAATTTTACTAATTGAAATGTTTTTGATTGGGGGCATATAAAAGATTACATTTGGCATTTATATGAACTTATCAGTTTTGGGGGATACTGCTAAATTTTCCTCAGCTGTATTTTTAAGATTTCACTTTACTTCTATGACCAATTGTCTATTCCTTTCCTTTCGGACACTGTAGGTATACTTGGAGAAACATTTTAACTTAAAAATGTATCAAATATGATAAATTTATTTTTATAAATAAGTAATTTTTTTTTTAAATAGTTTTATTTTATCATAGAGCAAGACTAGTTTTCAGAACATAAAGTGTGCATAGTAGACAGGGTGCTTCTCAAAATGGAGTCCGTTTTAAAATATAAAAAGAGCTTTTTAAAAAACGGCATATGTTTTAATAGGAAAATTAGTGTTAGATTTACAAAACTTCAAAATCTGAAAAAACTAGAGACTTAAAAAAAAACTTTACATATTTGAGCACAAATCAATATACAATGCAAATGCAGCTGTTTCGAGAAAACATGGATTCTCTTCTTCAGTGCCAGACAGACCCACAAACCTCAAGTCAAAAAGACTAAATGGACTAATTTCATCTTTTTACTTTCCTTATATACATAACGTATAAGGAAAGTATTGTGACGGGGTCGAAAATTCGAATTCGAGTTTTCGACGGGAGAGCACGTTTCAAGCATCCCTGATCACAAATCAAACATTTTTGGAGTGATGTGTGTGTGTGTCTGTCAGTGAGTCTGTGGAGACGATAACTGACGAACGAATGGACCGATTCGAACCAAATTTGGTACAAAAATCACAATCCATAAACACTGGAAGCCTATTGTTTTTATACGCAATCGAATGTTTGGAACCCCCCTAAATTTTCGAATGAAATTTTGAAAAAATCGTCAAAAAATCGAAACCGCTAATAAAGTTACGCAAATAGACATTTCTTATGTAATTTTTCATTAGAAAACGATTGACATAAATTTTTGATCGCTAACATGAACCGTTCTCGAGATATTGTACATTTTTAAAAAAAAATTATCAAAAAGTCAAATAAAATAAAATAAAATATTTCCTATTGAGAAACATGTTCACATTTTTTATATGTAATACCATGCGATAGATTGGGTGACATCATTCTCGTGGATCTACCTCGTTCCAGTCATGAAAAAAGATACTTTAAGTAATACTTTTGTATTTGAACGCCAATAGTCAATTATCTGCTGTAAGAATAACTTATTTCTTCATCCATAACACTTGGCGAGATTTTGGTGATGAATTTGACGGAATGTCGCCAACTTGGCGACTTTTTGTATTGTTGCCAAATTAACGAAAATTTCGCCAAATGGATAAAAATGATGCTAAATCAATGAAAATGACGACTAATTGCCGAAAATTCAATATTTTGGAAAGAATATTAGTATCTACTATAAGAAAAACCTATTTTTTTTATTGTAAAAGTAGTAAATTCATTGCATTATATAAGGAAAGTCATGTGTTGCCCACATCAGATTTTTTTAAAATTTGTTTAGCACTGAAAAAGGGGGGGTCTAACGCATCCTCAAAGCAACTGTATGCTGCATTGCAGTGTATATAAATTTATACTTCTCTTTTTTGCCTAACAAACCTCGAACTGCAGTGATATGCTTATTGCCCATCAAGAAAATGACGTCCTTCCATTTTATGATCTTTTTGGTAGTAATGTTCAGACCATAAGATTAATTTTTTCCTGAGAGATACTACAAATAGGGGCAGGGTAGTGTAAAAAGCGGCATGGTGTATTTTACGGTGAAAGGGAAAAGGTAGGGTGCCATACCCTTCTAAAATGGTCTAGCTAGAACACTAAACACAGCTGGAGAAATGCTGCTATAGACAAAGAGAAAACACTATACCTGCAATATTTTCCCATCAATGTAATCCCATCGTACAAGAATGCCATCTTCAGAACAGCTAAATAGCTGAAACATAATCAGAATCACATTATTTTCATACTTATCTAACAGATATGTTTATGTTCAGAATGAGAAGAAAATACTTTGTAAATACTTTATTAATGAGTGAGATACAATGAATATAACTAAACAAATACAGAAAAAAAAAGTTCTCAAACTTTTTTACTTTAGAAAATCTATAGATATTCACATTATAATCTTTGCCTAAAATAATAAAATTTTTATTGCAATGAAAACAAAATTTTATGATAAATATAACAAAATTTTATAAAGTTTCCCCCCAGTGTAAAAATATCACTTCTGCTGCATCCTTCTACAAGAATGCATTGTGAGATATAGTGTATAATCCATTGAAAACAGTATATACATTGCATGCAAAACCTAGAAATAAAAATCTGATGTGAGCAGAATAACTTGCTCTACATACTTATTCTTTCAGTATATATTTAGAAGATATACATTTTCATTAGGTGATGAGAATTATAGCTATCTTTCATTAGCACTGTTAATTGCTAATGCTACGTTTATCAGCTGCAAATTTTTAGCAAATGCTATTTTTTTATAATTTTATCTATATGCCAAGTGGCTTTAAATAATTCAAGATATTTAAGATCACTTAGCTATACAGGATCAGGATGTCTCACAAAAAAGTGAATAGTGGAAGATTTTTTTAACTGTTGGTTGTAGATCTATAGTTCCAATTGCAAAAATGCTTTAAATAAGGTAGGAAGTTATGGAAAATTAATTTAAATGCTGTACCATATTTTTGCAGAAGGTTGAGAAAATTAACTAACAGCCCCTCTATTAAAAAAAGTTAAATTACAAAAATGTTACCCATACCATTTGTAGTAAAACTAAAAAATATTTGGCTGTAATATAATCTAATTTGACATTGATTAAAATTTTCATTGGGAAATAAGGAGGCACCCACAAATCAACTTCAGTTGCAAACAGTTACTAAAACTTTTACCACTTACTCAAATTTATTTTATGTAAACATTTTGCAGTAAAGCTGTTATATCACTATTACACTGATCCACAGTTTGTATTTAAGCATTCAAGTAACTCTGCTACCCAACTAGAGTTTGAATTATGGCACACTGTTCAGCAGTGGCGGCTCATTATCAATACGTAGAGAGGGGTACTGATTAAAGCATGTTATATATATATATACACTGGTGGAAAATAATATCCCAACACAAAGAAGAAATTAGTTCAGAGGAATGAAATTTAGGCAAAGCAATTGTGTAGGTAACATACTTATTTGATTAAAGTTTCAAGGTCACAGGTTAAAGTATGTGCGAGAAGAGCCATTTCAAATGTGAAATGGTGGTACATTAATAACCGCTGCAGTCGCCATGATTTTGAATGCAAGCATGCAAACGTGCATTCATTGTCATACAGGTGCTGTATGTCATTTTGTGGGATGGCGTTCTATGCCTGTTGCACTTGGTCAGCCAAATCAGCAACGGTTAATGCTGGTTGTGGATGACACTTCCAATAATGTCCCATACGTGCTCGATGGGAAAAAGATCTGGTGATTTCGCAGGCCAAGGCAACATGTCGACACTCTGTAGAGTATACTGGGTGACAGCAGAAGTATGAGGACGAGCGTTATACTGTTGGAAAACATCCTCTTGACTACTGCTCATGAATGGCAGCACAACTGGTTCAATCACTAGTCCGATGTACAAATGTGCTGTCAATGTGCTTGGGATAACAACGAGAGTGCTCCTGCTGTCATAGGAAATGACTCTCCAGACCATAACTCCTGGTGTAGGTCCAGTGTCTACCCCGCAGACAGCTTGGTTCCAAGCTCTCACCTGGCCTCCTTCTTACCAACATATGACCATCACTGGCACCAAGACAGAAATGGCTCTCATCTGAGAATACAACAGATCTCCACTCTGCCCTCCAATGAGCTCTAGATTGATACCACTGACGTCGCAGATGGCAGTGATTTGGAGTTAGTGGTATGAACGTTACAGGCCATCTGGCTCAGAGCTGTCTCTCAAGTAATCGATTTCTTAAGAGTTCGCTGTGTCACTCTGGGGCCAATAGAAGCTCTAATTGCTGCTGCAGATGCAGTATGACCCGCCACAGCCAGGCGGCGAATACGGCGGTCTTCCCTTTCAGTAGTGGCCTGTGTGTGGCCGAACCCCGGTCTTCTTGAGACAGTGCCTTTCCGTGATCACTGCTACCAACAATCATGCACAGTAGATACATCCCTGCCAAGTCTTTCTGAAATATCGTGGAAAGAAAATCCACCTTCTCGTAGCCCTATTATATGGGCTCGTTCAAACTCACTAAGCTGCTGATACTGCCTTATTCGTCTCCTTAACCCTTTCATTCCCATTGTTGCTCCTGAGCAACATAGTTTTTGATCCTGTATATTAAAAATCTATTTCTTTTTCATGGATATTAACTGATATATTATTAATCGTAAATGTTTCAAGTTACTAAAAAATCCAATAGATGTTGCCATCATGCAGTTTGTATTTTTATTTAGAAGGAAATGCGAGCGGGGGTCAGTACATTTTTTACACTTTGTGATTCAGTGTTTTCCTTCATTGTGTCCTCATAAATTTTGTATCGTTTTAGTAGTTTTAAAAACTTAAAAACTGGATGATTTATTAAATAAAGGTACGTACTTTAATTCCATGTAGTTTTTTTTGTGGTTGGGGCATATAATTTACTGAAACTGTGCTTCAAATAAGGGTGTTGCTCTAGAGCAACACTGGGAAGAAATGGCTGTTTTCATTCAAAATCGAGTAGCTACGATTTATCGCTGCAAAGTGAAATATTTATACTTAGATGTTTAAAAGTTGTTTTTCATTTTACAATGTGAGTACTTGAAGCAGTAGCGGTCCCAGGGGGGAAGGGGGTCCTTTCCCCCCCCCCCCTTCAAAATTTAGTAAATACATGGTAAATTTTTACTTTTATTAGGTTTGTTTTGCTTGCAACGTCAAAAAAAAAAAATTTTTTTTTAACACTTTTGTCCACCCCCCTTTTCGCCTTCGAAAAAGACCCTCTTCTGCTTTAAAAACATGATTTTGTTTTTATCAAATGTTATTACTTTAGATGAGGCTCTCAGTTATTAAAAAAATATTTTGATGCTTCAGGCAGTAAAATTATTCCAATTAATTTTAAAAAAAAAATCTATATCTTGTTGATTCTGGTTAAAATAATATTTCTAAATATTTAATATGACCTAGAAGGCTAATATAAATATTAATGACATATAATTACAAACTTAAAGTTTATTATAAATTAATAATAGTCGAATGTTAATTTTTTTACTACTACGTTAAAATTAATACAAGCCAATAATAAAACCCTTATGCTTCAGTCATTATTACTTATAATCCACAGCAACATTAAAAAGTATATGAAAAATTATATATATATATATAATTTCAAGTGTACTAAATATTTTAGTATACTACTGTTATACAGTTAGCATGTTTTAACTTATTTTAATGCTATGAAAATATTATCGTAATTAATTAATTGCTACCTAAACAATTATGTGATTAACGGTTATCGTTTCCAAATTATATAGCAATTTTCAAAACGCGAGATTTCTCCCAGATATTGCATGGCATGAGTGAGCCAAAATGTGTGATGTACATAAATTTAATAAAACATGTATTTAATTCATAATACTATAGTTTTTCCAATTGTTTGCTATAGATGTCATCAAATAAAAGAAAACGTTATCTTACTACTGAAGAGGTTCTGGAACTTATATTTTTACCAGATGGGGAGCTGTCTGATGTTGATTTGGGTAGTGATGAAGAAAATTCAGAAGAAAGAGGCTTAGAAAGTGATAAGGATATTTCAGATAGAAAACAAAAGAATGAATTGAAGTTTGAAATTCTCAAAAAAGATGATTCTATGACTGATAATTTAGAAAATGATATTATGACGAGTAAATCATCACACCATTATTCTAAACCTAAAGACAAGGAGAAGAATTCAAAAGAAAGAAAGGTTAGAAGAAAATGGACTCATATCGACGAAAATGAACATGCAGAGGAAATTCCTTTCTATGGAGAATTGCTTGATCCTCCGGATGATGTTTATACGCCGTATCAATATTTTGTCAATTATTTGATGAAGAAATGCTGAAAAAAAAAGTTGCGACCTAGACAGGCCATACATCGTGCAGGAATATAATAAGTATATGGGAGGTGTGGATTTGTCCGATATGCTTATAGAACTATATCGAATAGACCACAAGTCAAAAAAGTGGTATATGAGAATATTTTATTGGATGTTGGATGCATCAGTAGTAAACAGTTGGCTACTATATAAGCGACACTGTTTGCAAATTAACAAAAAGAAGAAGAAAATAATTCCTTTGGTAAATTTTAGATCATATATCTGCCAGACTTTATCTACATCGCGAAAAAATAAAAACAAGAGTTGCGATAGTAACCTCCCAACAACCAAAAGCCCTATTGCAACAATTAAAAACCCAGTTGCCAGACGTCCAATTTCTGATGCTCATTATGATGGACAAAATCACTGGCCGGAGCATAACCCAACAAAACAAAGGTGCACATTCAGCAAAAATGGCTTTTCTTTTGTATTTTGCAGCAAATGCAATGTTCACTTGTGTTTTGTTCCAAAAAGAAACTATTTTATGGATTTTCACATGAAAAAAGCCTAAATAGACTGGAAAAACGTGTTATTTTCCCTGTATGAGATATTGAAGCATTAATACCCACATATGCCCAATGTTGCTCCTGAGCAACATGCTGTAACTTTCAGGAAAGTGCAAGTATTAAATATTTTTTGCCTAAAATGTGTTGTAATGCTTCAATGTGATAACATATTATCAATCGCACCATTTCTGTTCAGCAGAAAATTTTTGGGAATGAAAGGGTTAAAGGCATTCTTGACTCAAACCTAGCTCACAACGCCCAGTCTGGAAGATAAATAACGCTCACGAAGTTTACATCGAGTATTTAAAGCACAGGTGATTTGCATGATCATAGTGGAACTACTAGTGCCACTCTTATTCGTCTAGCTCGAAATTTGAATAGGAGACATCTTTCATATGTGCAAACGAGCCTTCCAAATTTCGTTAGCACAACTCCTTCTTGGTGTTGGGATTTCATTTTCTGCCAGTTAAATTGAAAATATGTTTGTATATGTGTTTGTGTATTATGATAATTGGCTGCTAAAACTTGAATTTATAATAAAAGTCTTGAATTTATAATAAAACTTATAATAAAGTTTTATTATACATTCAAGACTTTTAAACATTTTACTGTGAGAGCGATTTTTACTATATATTTTAAATGTCTTAGGAAATTATTGTTTCTTAGTTCAATAATTAAATTTGATAGGTTTTTTTTTAAGATTTAATAGTTGAATATTGCACTGTGCTATAAAAAGAAATGTTGAATCATACTAGATTTATAGGCATCTATGAAATATTTACCGTTCTTTGTAATTTTTTACATTCAAGAGTCAAAAACATACGATGTGGGCTGCATATAAATTTATTTCATTCCGAGGTAAGTTAATTTCTGTACAATCTAATAATCACACATAAAAAGCTTTGAACAATGTTAAAAAAATCAATCGCATACATATTAAAATTTGGTTCTTTTGTTATCAGTGCCTTAATAAACTTAATAATTGCACTCATTTATATACACTTACAACAAATATAGAAAAAAGGTTATATTGACTTCTTATTACTTTGAATGGTGTTTGACATTTTTGGCTACATTGATGGCGTCGCTATTGACCAAAAGAGTTGACCAATTTAATTTGCAATTTTTGCATGTAAAGTTTATATACGACTATAAGTTGCTTCATGAATTAACTACCAACATCTCAAAATCGGGGTAGTAATCGATATAGCTCAGAAAGATCAGTACTAATGAAAAATGTTTTCATAAAATGATCATGTACTTTGATTATCAAAATATTTTACATGAATGACATCCATTTATTTATTTTATATTAAAAAAAGTAAATATGTGTGCTTTCTGTAACTCACTAAAAGTAAATAGCATTTCATACTTCATAGACAATATAATTGTACAAAATGTTGGTCATTGTCAGATATTTTAGCATATTTCTCATGCTATCCATATGCAAGTGTCCAAGCCGTAAGTACTGAACACTTTTCAAAGTCTACAGTATGGAGGATACCTCGGAATTAAAATTTGTATCCATTTAGTGTCCATGGCCAGAAGGCACTCCCGAACTCGGGTTACTAACAAAGGATTGATTATTGAAACTAGACCTTAAATCAAATTCCATAACTGATCTGTCTTTTCTGAATTTACTCCTTTGGACAGATGAGTGCCCTTTTTCCGAAGAAGGAATGATTAACAAAATGCTCATTATTGGAGCAATCAAAATCCCTTTTTTGTGCAGAAGATTTAACACCAACATTGATTTTCCATAAATATATGGTATGGCAACAGGTTGGTCAGACTAGTGCTATATCCTACCATACTTACAGCTGACAGATATTATGATCTTATAAATGCAACAATGAGCGATTCATTTTGTAGAGAATCTTCCATTCACAGTGTATCAACAAGTGTGGTACCAGTTGGACAATGCACCTGCCCACAACGTTTTAAGAATAAGGAGTTGGTTGGAAAATGAATCTTCAAACAAATCGCTGGGTTAATACACCCTAGATCATTTGATCTTACTTCCTTTGACTTTTAGTTGTGGGGACATCTTCGCTCTATTATGTATGCCTCACCCCTGATAAAGTTCAGAGTTTCAATAGTAAAAAATTAGCTTTCAAACTCTTCTAGAGATTATGATTTTTCAGTTTGACATGCTTCTTTAATTAACAGATATTTATATATTTATATTAATTTGTATTTCCTAACCAAACAAAAAGGTGATAAAAGTATAAAAGAAAGCAGAAAGTGCCTGATAAATACTCTTTCCTAGTATTACTCTATATTTACTTAGAAATTATATATTATCTATATATTATTTAATAAACTATTTGAAAATTACTGTCAGTGTAGACGTTATAAGATCAAAAAATTACTTTTATAGAAGTATCTCTCTTGATCTTGATACATACACTTATAACAAAAGATAATAAAATAATTATTATTACTGAGAGAAAACTTAGATATAAGCATAATTATAAAAATTTGTAACTTTTGAATGAACTTCCTATTTTTTTTTTCTCCCAAAAATTCCAAAAAAGAACTTTTACATTTATTATGCAATAAAGCTAAAATAGCAAAAATGAAGAAAAGCAGCATACTTGCAAATTGTTCTTTTTGCTTTCTCTGACACTAATAACAGGTCTAGAGTGATACTTCAGTGTTTGAATGCATTCACCACTCAATATTGTGAATACTCTTACATCAGATCCACAAGCAATTATAATATACCTGAAAATAGAAAGTCAGTTAAAATACAATTACATAATAGTGTAGATGATCAAAACTTAAAAAATAAAGATTTATAATATTTCTAGCATTTTGATGTGCACAAATTAAATTTGTATAATGCATATTTGTGCAATATTATTATTTTCAACGTACGATTCGAACTTACAGTTTATGAATTTTAATTAAATTACATACAAATAACAGAAAACTGCATGCATCGTATAAATAATTTACTTACCGAGAATTGTAGTTTATTACTGGCGTAGAGTTTATTACACTAGCACCTGATCGTAACTTTACAGAAATATTATGCTTACACATATATCTTTGATTAAAAACTACCATGTTTGAGATTTGCAGGATTAATATTTCTATAGAAAATTGCGTTTATCGCAAAGAATTACCATTACCCGCGTGTTTCACAAAATTGTAAACAATTAAAAAATTAGACCGGGTAGAGAAAAGGGGAAAGATGCTCCAATCAGAGATCGCTCAAAAGTCACGTGCCTCTTATTTTTTCCTGTGTATTTCTTTTTCCTCTTCAGAATCGTTCTAGAGGCTCGAGTTTTATTCGGCTCTTGGGATGGGAAACGATTCTGCAGCAGACGTTAGACCAAGGAGATTAAAATATATTTAAATCTCCTTGCATTAGACTAAAAAAAATAAGTTTTCGCTTCCTTCATGTATAATGGAAATTATGTCTAGAATCTTATATGGAATATTCAATTCGTTTGTTTAAGAAAAAAATCGATTTTGGAAAAACCTAACAAATCACGTGTTTTCTTTGACCAATCATGAATCTGGCATCTTCTCTGTCAAGTTGTCTGCAAAGTTTATAAACAATAATTTTTATCGTTTAAAGAATAATAAAATATTATTCAACTTTTAACATAATTATCAAGATATTAATTGATTTGCGTTGTGTATTCTTAATAAAACTATTGTTATTTTTAAAACATATTTCATACCAGTTAATTTTCTTGTGTTTCATGTTATTAATAACATAAAAGCATAATTGACATGAAAAGGTTAATTTATATATTCTACTTAAGTGTTATTAAGTATTAAAAAAAAGATGAAATAATTTTAATTCTAAATAATAGAACATTATAACTTTGTTCCTTTATTTCTATTCGGAGTTATGCATTCATAATTATATAAACTCTTTTTACAACCTTCTATTTAGCTTCATAAGGAATACATACATTTGCCGCTTTTCAAATCTTTGAAGCCCTAACTAACCAGGCTCCACTTATCGTAGTGACATAAAATTAGACATGCCGTTGTCTTTTGTGGCACATTTTAATTCTATTTTCAACCTTAACGAACCAGTCCGTCATAAAATTTTAGTCTTTTCCAGCAAGCCTGTTTAGTTGGGTGGCAGTTTTTTACAATAATGGTTGTATGATATTTTAAAGAGTCCAATATTCAGCTTTGCTTCTTTCTCTATATATAGGATATATATATTATATATGTATGTATATATATGAGAAAAATTTGTGATAATAGTGAAGCTGATTGTTGGACTTTCTTTCCGACATTTAAGTTACATGCATAATATAAAAAGGTGTATTCTTTATTAAGCAACATTTTTTGCTTTTACTTGTTTGTTTATTTGCATCAATTTTTTGCATATTTGTATCAAATTCTCAAAAAATTGAATCTTGACAAATACTATATAATATTTGTAAAAATTCAATTTTTTCTCATTTTGACTGAATTGTTAAATCATCTAGCAGTTTTGTAATCAAATTTTAATGAATTTTTTTATTTTATTTGAGCACAAAAACAATGCATAAATTATTTTGTGTTACAAATACAAAAAAAATTCTTGTGTTAGTAAATATATATCTTCTTTTAGTTCGATTTCTATTCTATTATATATTTATTTTCTTGAAACAGTATGTAACAATAATCAAATCCCATTTATAAGTCACATGTTAACCATCTACAATGCTGTAGCAAGGTGCCATATTCAGTCTGAAGTATACAAACTTTTAATTAAATAATTTGAATATTCATTGCTTCTTTACAATGGCACAATTGACAATATAAATGGTGACATCACAGTTGCTAGTAGAGTGGTCTTTTTTTTTCTTTCGACCTATACTGTCCGACTTACTCCAAAGTGTAAGCTATCTGTTTTGATGGCTGAGATAGTGCCTTCCAATTTAAACTGGAACCCAGTGGAGGTGGCGTCAGACATCATCAGGGACTGTACCCTCCTTCCCTTATCACCAACTTCTTGGAAGAACTTACAGATCCACATATTTAATTTGCTCATACTCCACAGGGACAGTTTGGGTAGAGATGGGAATCGAACTCAGATTCTCAAAGTGCAATCCTCATGCCTTAACCACTGGGCTCTCCTTAATCTAAAGGAATCTAAAAGCAGAACTATAAATATTAGTTTTGATTGCTGAAAATAAGACAGATAAGAAAATTTATAAGTAATAAAACCATTATTATAGTAAAAAAATAGTAAATGCTTCATCATTTTGGTTCTGAACATGCCTTTCTCTACAATTTTTTTTATTAAATGACTTGGGAAGCCTGGGACTAGAACCTTGAATTTTAAGATGGACCCCTGAACTGATATTATAAATCATAATTTTGGATATCAACACTGAGAGTAGTTGTAAAAATATTCTGTCATCAAAAGTTCTTAAAATCATCAAGATAACTCTGGTTGTGGTCTTGTATTCACCCAGTTACATTATTAATTTCTTATTGGTAAATAGGTGTTACATGAATACTCTACTCTTCATGCTTTTAAGCATATTTTTATTAAATTTAGTGTCAACTTTTGAATTAGTAACCCAACTTATTTTAGATGTAAATTAAATTCCATGCATTTGGATAGTTAATAAAATTATTGCTCTGTATAAACAGTTTATTTTGTTGTTATAAATAAAACCTTTTAATAGATTTTATCATTATGAAATTTGCCTTGTTAGAGATACTTACTTTGGTATCGATTAGACTTCTAATGATGCTTTGTTTGTTAAACCTTCAAAAAAGGCTATTTTAAGTTAGATGGTAAAAATTACAAAGTTCAAACAGTTCTCAGAAAGGAAAATGTATTACAATTTTAGAAAAATTAAGCTAGCCTTGCTAGCAATATCAAGTATTCTCATTCTTCATGAACACATACAATGCAGCATTTCTGTGTATGAGTAGCTCAATCGGTAGAGGGTTTGTTTCAAGATGCAGAAGTTGAAGGTTCAAGTTCTTTCACAGGCAAGGCTTTAAATTGGTTCCTGAGTGATGTAGTCAATGTAGGTATAAATACAAAGAAGGGAATGTGGTAAAGAAAAATTTTTTTGTAAAAATAGATTTAAGGCCTAAGAGTCTAACCTACAAAAATGAGAGAGGTAGATTCATGAATGCAAAATTCCCTCTTAAGTTCAAGTAGCTTAGTTAGTTGGTGTTAGTCTTGAGATTAGGAGGTTAGAGTAAGGTTTCTAAATATACAGGCTGACCCAACCACCAGTTATCGTCTGCCTATGCTATTTCAATAGCATGCACATGTTGCATGACTGATATTTGATAAGCAGTTTAGCTGTAAAATATGTGTTTCTGCTTTCAAAAAATTGTACCGATCATTTAAGAAAGTTGTCTAGAATATTTTAATTCTTTTGAGATTTCGAGAAAAGGATGAAAAAGCAATCCTCTATTTACCATGTACATATTGACATTCCATGTCAATACAACCAAGGCGTGTCACCCATCCCCACGGGTTTATCTGAAATTTTATACAAAGTTGCATATAACAAACTTATACTACCATGCAAAAATTTAGTTTTTTAGCAATAAATTTTTAAAGAAATGGAGAATTCACTTGGTGCTGCTTTGTGGGTGCATGAAATTAAAACCTTGTGTTTAATAAAATCCTTTCTTGCTCTGCACCTAATTGTCAGAAACATTATTTTTTCTATGGACATTCTAGAATATATGCTTATTCTTAAACAGTGTGAATTTTGATTACATTTTAATTAAAATCGGGTTAATTTTTGCTTTAAAGTTGAAAAATATAAAAATGTTTGGTACTTACGTATTATCGCAACCATGACAAAACGTAATTGATGTATCATCCAATAAAGGTCCCGATCGATTCCAAGGACAACATGCAACAAAGTGACCTGTATGAGGACCCACGTTCGGGCGGGCTCGAACTGGTTGGGGGACGTACGCACCGCTGGGACTGTGTCGTCAGACAGGCCGGCTTCGCCGGACCAAGTCACAGAGCATACTAGACTCGCTTCTGGGACCGTCGCACGGCGCAAGGACCATGACAACATGCAGCCAAGTGATCTGTATGAGGACCCACGAGCAGAAAAACCCAGAAGCGAGTCCCAGAAGCGAGTCTAGTATGCTCTGTGACTTGGTCCGGCGAAGCCGGCCTGTCTGACGACACAGTCCCAGCGGTGCGTACATCCCCCAACCAGTTCGAGCCCGCTCGAACGTGGGTCCTCATACAGATCACTTTGTTGCATGTTGTCCTTGGAATCAATCGGGACCTTTATTGGACGATACATCAATTACGTTTTGTCATGGTTGCGATAATACGTAAGTACCAAATGTTTTTTAATTTCAGCAAAAGGAATTTTTTTCAAGATGAGCTTCATATTTAAATTTTTTGATAATATTTTAAATGTTCTTTATACAGTAACACCTGTTTACTATAAAAAATTTAGAGCAGTGTTTTTGAAAAATATAAGAAAAAAAAATTTGGGGTAAAAATATAAAAATTTTACTTGCTGCATTTTCATAAGTCAAGAGTAAAAATAATTTACCTATTCAATAAATTTATGTATAATTAACTGAATTAATTAATTTATTTATTAAAAATTAACAATTTTTATATATTATTATTGATAGAAAGAATTAAAATACAAAGAAATATTTTAAATATTCCTCTTGTGACTCTATTGATAACTAAATTCCATAATTTTAAACCATATAAAAGCTTAATACTTGGATATGTTAAGTTACCATCAGTCCTTTTGAAGAAACAAATCTCTTTTTCCTTTCTTCCCATAATGTGAGATTCTCCTCTCCCCCCTTAAGTATAAGAAAAGATCAGGACAAAAAAAAATAAATTTGATACTCTCCTAGAAACTGAGATATTCCCCTGCAGCAATAAATAATGTTAACTTTTAAGGTCATGACTACAGTCCAATTAGAAAAGTATTCTTCTCTAGGATGTGCCAGTAGGGTTTCTTTGTAGAATCCAGGGCTATTAATGAACATAGTTAAGAATGTGCAGTTTCCCTTTTTCAATATAATCTTGCTAGCTAAAAGTATTAGTGCAAATTTTTGTCTCATTGTTTTTTAAATAATGGCCTCATGCAGTTTTCATTGTACAATAAGTATATATTTTTCAAAATTATATAATAAAAATTTAAAGTACATTTTTAAATTATCTCATACATTAACTAGGAGTCATTGGTGGCTGTTGCATTAGCCTGTATATCTAGGATCCTTAGATTACAGGGTTTTGTATCCAACCATGGAAATAACTTCATAATATTTGTGCATTATATGTAGTTATGTTTTCATTTTTGTTATTTTTCAAATTTTTACATGTCTACTATTATAATATTTATAATTATTTTTTCAGTGTTTAAACTCTTGTAAGAGTCATGCCTCTTGATACTCCAAGTAGCAAAGCCTCCAAGAGCAAGCGAATTAAGAACTTCGGAAGAAATTTAAGTAACACAGATACTGAATTTCATTTGCCATACAGTCGAATAGATGATGGTGAAATTATTTTACCAGTGGCCTATAGGTATATGTTGTTTAATAGTAAATATAGGCAATTTTTTTTGTTAAATAGTGGCTGCTTTGAACATATAATGTGTGTTTCTAAATTGGCAGTTTTTAAAAAGAGTGCAATTGTTCCAGCAGTGGAATTGAACTACAAAAACATACTATAATCTGTTTCAAAGTTTATGTGACTACTGGTTACATTTTATTTTCTTACTAGCGTAAATGCCCACAGTTATCAGTTCCTTTTTTAGCAGTCACAGCCAATGATAGACACTTAGATTGTTTAAATCAGACCAATATAACTGAAAACACAGGCATATACATGAGGGCATAAACTGCTACATTACAGTACGTATGCGAACATGTTATAGCTAATGATAGACACCACAAATGCTTATATCAGAGCAATATATTTGATTGCACCTTCATAACATCTTGTGTATATATGGGTACACAGGCCACGGCACCCCAGTACAAAATGTAATTAACTGCCAATTTGTTAATTTGATTTTTGAAAGCTTTTACATTGCATAAAAAAAATTTTTTTTTCAACACTGATTATCTCTTTGCCTCCATCTTGCTGATAAGCGTAAATGATCTTGAAGATTAGTGATGATTAGTTGAGCATTTTTTTACTTTTATGCATTGTCCTGTTAAAGTATGGGAAATCACTTCCCAATATATATTAATGTCAAGAAATATGACTCCAAAACGCATGTACCAAGATTTTTCTCTAATTGGATGTTTAAAATCAATTTAGCTATTTCTTTAAAGCAAACATTTTAATACAAAGTTGTTTTTTACCTTCACAGATTTCATACACAGGAATAATGCGCACTAAATAAATGTTCAAGATGTATGCAGTCTAGGTATGCGACTTTTATTAACTGAAGCTAAGTGGTATAGTCTTTAAAATTAAGCTCCAGTATGAAATCGAGTATGTAATCCAATCCAGCTCCAGTACTATGTAATTTGTGAAATGCCTAAAATTAGGGGCTGGGACAATTTGGAAATCATAACAGTTGCTTTCAAAACATCTCACCTCAAGAAAAAATGATACTTCAATTTTACAAATAATTTCACTATTAAAACTATGTTTTGCAGGGGGGGGGGGGGGGGGTAATATATGGTTCTGACCTCCAAATTTTAGAGTTCAATTTTTTTTTATCTTTTCATATTTTTTTATTTATTTGTTTTTTTAAATATATTTAAAAATATTTCTTTAATAAATTTAAATAACTTTAGAGTGACTTTGGTTAACTGTTGGTATGAAAAATATTTTCCTGAGGACAAATCCTTTTATGATGGCACTAGTGCTATTTATGGGTATCTCTTTCTAATTACTCTTGTATTTTTATAAATATATTTTTTTATCTTTCTTGACCAAAATTAGTATATAAAATCTAGATTTTATATACGATATACCAAATCAAATTTTCATTCAAATCCCACCACTAAATCCATTTATGGTGGCACCATCTATTAGGTATCCATCTAATCATCATTCTGTTATAAATATATTTTTATTTATTTCTTAACAACATATTAAAACCTTTTTTTTTTCAATTTATTTTAAGATCTAAATTTTTTATCCTAAAACCATAATATATCAGAACAGGAATATGCTAAAAGTTTTATAGGGGTCTTTATAATCAAAGGTAATTTTTGTTCACCCCCCCCCCCCCCCACACACACACACCACTACCAAATCAAAAGTCTTGTTATAGCCCTGTGTTTATATAATTAGAATTTATTTATTAGACTCTAAAAAACAAATGTGTATAAATAATACCAGAAATGTGTTTTGAAAAAGTCATTAAGAACTTTATAAATATGTCACTGCCCCCCATAGCAATGGATATGGCTCCAGGTTATGATGTCATGAAGCATACAAATGTGTGTGTGTGGGGGGGGGGGGGGGGGAGGGAATTCCACTCTGTCCATCTCTCCAGAAATCAAAAACGTCAACTTTTATACTTTTTTTTAAATTCATAAATAAAAAAATAGAGTAATTATTATTTTTTTTTAAGGTGAAGATATGAATCCATATTTATGCCAAAATATGGAATTATGTTTCTTCCATTTTTGAAATAAAGATCAGATAACCTAAAACATGCATATTTTGATGTATTTAAAAATAAATAAATAAATATGAGGGAATTGTCCAATAGATTCAATTCAAAGATCATTGATCATCAAACATTCTTCAATCTTTCATATTGCTTCGATATGGAAACTCTGACTATTTTCTATTGCTAAAGAACCAACCAATTTATGTGAAAATTGCTCAAAATTGCATTTTAATGTAAAATAATTAAAAAAAACTAATTTGAATTTAAAAAAAAAACCTTGCTGAGCCATGTCATACAGGGGCTTGAAGTATCTCTGCATCAAATTTCACTGCTATCTAGAGATTTAATTTTCTACCACAAACGTTACAGGCAGGTCCACAAACATCTCTTAATTATGTAAGATAAAAGTTAATTAATTTTCCATTATTTTAAATCAAAGTCTTTATTCAGTTCAATGTAAATATATGTATATAGCTCATTGACATGCCATATATCTGTTTTGCAGGTGTAGGCTGTATGAACTTTTTAATCAGATTGAGAAAGAATTTGAAGTGCTATATACAGAAAACATTACATGTGAGTTACTTTTCTTCTTGGAATGGTTTGTTTCATGCAATTTGGGCATCTTTTGTAAATACAGTAATCTCTTGTTAAGATCGACAGTCAAGGACCAACATTTATTATGTGTATTTGCGATAGTCTATTATAGCAGAAGTCCATAAATCTGTGGTAGCAGCCAACTCTGCTCCTTCCAAAATGACATCTATCAAAGATGCTAGGAATCAGTACCCGAATTATAAGTTCAGAGTAGAAACTAGCTTTTGCTCTAACCTTATAATGTCAGTCTTGTAAGCACCGAGTCCCGAGTTCAGGCCTGGCTCAGGACTAGCAACATCAATTCCTACAAATCTGACATAAAATAGTAATAAAATAGTAAAATAGCAATGGAAGTTTGTTTTCCTTAATTTTATGTAACATGCAAGGTACATTGAAAAATATAACCTTAAAACAAAAGAGACAATATTTTAATCAACACTTTTAATATGTATAATGAGGTAAATATGAAAAAATATTAACTTTCAAAGCATAAACAAAATGTAGTTGTACGTATTAGTAGTTATAAAATGAAGTAATCTTTATTTGTTTCTTTTCATTAAGCAATATTTTTTATGTCATTCTCAATTTTAGTCAATTGCTCAAAAGTATATTCTGAAGTATTTTCTGTTGATGGTATTTTCTGTTGATTGTATTTGTTAAGATAGACAAAATAAATTTCGTCTATTTTGACGAATGAACAAATGTATAAGTGATGTTTCTAACATGCAATATCCATAGACCTTAACTGGAGAATCTGTATTTGTTCATAATAACGAGAAATCCATCTTAAACAGTGCCATCGTAATGAGAATCCATTGTATATCAGTGATGTTTAAATAATTATTCTATAAAATTGAATTCATTGCAATCAGGTCTTTTCATTTTCATGAACTATCCATATTCTAATTTAATTTTACTGCAAAATTAACCTATAATGCTTATAATGAGTAGTAAACCATGCATATTAGAATTAATTTTTGAATGAGACAGATTATTTAATAAATTAAAGATATCTCAATGATTAGAATATCTTGTCATTTAGGATTTGCTTATAAATTATTAACAATAACATTTTGTAATATGTTTAATAATTTGATTTTGTTATATTGTTTGTAATCTTTAATAATGTAGGATATATCCTAAATTAGTAACTGTAAAATTTTGTAATATTATAAAAGCTACTTCATAGTATACAGACAGCTTTTATTTTTCTAATTTGACCATTGGTTGGTTTTGCATGAATTTTTTTGTGATTTTTTTTAACTCATTGAACAACCATTTTCCGAATGTAATTACAATGTTCATTTAAGCATTAGTTACTATTTTTATCTTATGTAATGTAAAAAGAAGAAAAATTAATAAATAAACTAATAATTTCCTGTAAACGATTAATTGTACATTGTTAAAATAGACCTTTGACATAAAATAATTGAATGAAGTCATATAATCAGAAAATGAAGCTAATACAGGGACTGTTTTATAATAATACATATATTATTTTAATCACAAATCATGGATATATTCAATGTTACGCTGACTAATATAATTTAATAATGAAATGCTACTTTGGTGGTATTTGAAATTTTAGATGTATCTGAATTAAAAAAATGGATGGGCAAGCATAGAAAATAGATTCAAAGCCCTCTATTGATGACTAAAATAAATTTAGTAACTGAAACATTGAATATAATATATTAAATTTAATAAGATACAATAATATTATTAAAAGTAACTACATTCTTTTAAATTGCTGAGACACCTGTTATATAAGTTAATGCATCTATATTTTAAGTAAAGACATTTAAATATTTAAAACAAATTTAAATGTTTTTTAATTTGTATTATTTTTAATTATTTTTAATCATTTGATCTTTATGAAATGCTAGTAGATATATTCGGTGTCACTTAATATTTAAAATATGTGCAAATTCTAGAAACATTTACATTGCTTTTTAAAATAATTTCATTCAAATACTAAATTTAATTCCTCTATAAGAAATAAAAAGAATAAAAGTCTTTGTTCTTTTTATGTAAAATTATCTGTAAAGAATAAAACATCCTGGTTTTCTTTGTGAACTAATTTGCAAAAATGTGTAGTTTGATCAACATGCATCATGGTGAAGATGCTGAAATTGTAGCAAAGGTATCAAGTTCCCATATCATGTTTTTTTCCCATTGCAACAATTATTTAAGCACATTCAGAAATATATGAATTTGAAAACCATATTATCAAAATAAAATTGATGACTTGAAAAATTGAAAATATTAATAATTCCCATAATCCTCAAGCTCCCTTTAGCTCCGCCTATGGGGTATTACTGTATATAAGTTATGTATTGTAATTAAAATAATAAAGCAACACTTTCCAAGTCAATTAGAAAGTCAAGTGTATGTTGTATTTTGTATAATTAGCAATTTCTTTATTATTTGTCAGTGAAAGAAAAAATTGAAGCTCTGAATGAACAGCTGGAGAGAGAGCCATCCAATGTTGCTGTTGACAAGCCTGATTTCACTGACATCACTGATCAGTCGAGTGGGAAGAGCAAGGGCAAAAGAGAATCCATGACAGGTGGAATAATTTTTTGATTTTTTGATGGTCAAAACACATACACACACACACAAAAAAAAAAAAAAAAAAAAAAATGACATTTATAATGCATATTGTCTGTGCACAAAATGGTGGTACATGTAAAAATTATAAATTTTAGATTTTATCTTTTATCCTCTCTATAAAGTATTTAATATAGAGAAGTATCCAAGTAATATTGTTTCAATTACTACTGAAGATGTGCTTTATGTACAAGATTAAATGATTTAAGTCAAAATAGGGTTTAAAATTTTAAACTGTGTTAAAAGGATGTTAAAGAGAATAAAACTTATGATTTAGGAACAAAAATAATAATTCAATAAATAATTGAACAATAATTAACTTGAATACAGTATTAATCTTAATATAATGCAATGTTTTCATAAAATTCTTTATTATAATCAAGGACTAATAAAAAGTGCTTTGAGACAGTAAAAAGTGTTATTTAGGTATATAAAGATCCTCAGACTTTACTTTAGAAACAACGAAGCTAGGGAAAAGGCCTGGGAGTGCCTTGCTGATTCAAAGTCTCCAATTCCAAGTTTCCCTCATGGTTTGGCTGTTGCTTTGTTTCGTCTTCTTACTGGACATGCTCATACTTCTTACTGGACATTGCTCCAATGCTCATTTATTTAGAATTGGACTTAGGAGTTTATTTAATTAAATTCAAGGCACTGTTATATTTGGCTGATACGGTATATACTTTTCTTCCTGCATGGGTGGTAAAAAAAGGAAGCGCTGCCATATCTCAAAGTTTTACACAATAAAAATAATTTTTTTTTTATTTAAAGTTTAAATTATTTTATCTGTTCGATATTTTATCTGTTCGATAATAGACAAGTGATTTAATTTTAACAATTGTATTTATAAATTTTTTTTTATAGAATAAGCATCTCCGGATCTTTCTCCTCTACTGACCCCACATTATGGCTATTTTACATAATTAATAAGCAATTTATTTAGTTGAAGAACAATTTAAATTATTAAAATTTGAACAGATGAGAAATGATTACAGAATTGTTTCCTTAAAAAATTATTTGTAAACATCAATTTAGTATGATGAAGTTCATTATATTAAATTACAAAATTGTTCCAACTGATATTTACAGTGCTATATGCGGGCATCTCTTAAAGAACACTGAGGAACTATGCTTTTACCTCCTTTCCTTGGTATCTCTCTTCTAGATATTAAGTTTTATGGCCATACGGCATTATTTTATTCAATAGTAAAATCTGTAAACATGGAAAATTCCAATTTTAAAAATCACTTTCTTTTTTGTAGAAAAAGAAATCCTAAAAGTGTATTTTGTGTAATAGCATTACTGTTTAAATCTTTTATGAGTTCAGCCAGCTGTGCATGTCCGAGAAGATTGAAAAATTATATTTGAAATACAATTGGAGAAGAAAAACTTTAATCTTTAGCTGGTTTTGGCAATTGAAAGTGACGTACCGCTTGATTATGATGATATGGTTACAAAATGTTCATTTCTTTTAGACCAGCAATTATGATTTTAATAGATGATAATTCTATTTTGTTCAATTATGTAACTCAGAATTGTATGGTAAACTATATATTGAAAATCTCAAAATTACTAAAAGTGTGTTAGCAATCATTGTCATTTTTTTTAATGTAATATCCTCCTAGTCTGTCCCTCACACACATAGCACACATTTATTCTCCATTGTGGATACTAATCTTTCACACCCAAACGAAATGCTGTCCCCTGTCCCTCTTTCTGTATCTAATTTCAGACAATGGGGATTGGGCCTCAAGGTGTTACAATTTATTGAAGCATAATTATTTATATATCAGATAAGCATTAATCAGTGGCATAGCCTTAAATTTTGGAAAGGAGGCATGTGGAAGTTTTTTCAAGGAAAAGAAGGTAGGGGGGGGGGGGGAATTGTCCAGGCAAGCAATATTACCCTAAATTTATCACCAATGCCAACAATTTGTCACCAATATTCACCAAATTTGTCCCCCAAGCATGATAGACAGATATAAAAGTATTTATTATATAGTTTCTGCACAATACCTACAGTTGTTTTGGATTAAATTTCTTTTAAGTTGTTCTATCTTTTGTGACTATATAGATCTATTAAAGTGTCTAAAAACATTTTAAAAAATGGTCTAAACTGTATTTTGTATCTTCACTTGAGTTTCTCATAATAGATATTTAAAGAGAAAAATTTTGCTTTATTATACTTTTAAAAATAGTGGTGCAAAATCTTGGAAGATTAATTACTGATCTTTAAAAACAAGAAATATTTTATTTGTTTGGCACATTTCCTTAAAATTGATTCATGTTTCTAACAAATATCAATATTAATGTTGTTGTTAAGAATAAATTTGTTTCAGTATAAATAGTAAAAATTAAAACACATATTTTTTCTGCTCTTGTGTGTATCGTACTTAAAATTAACAGCTAAATTAAAAAGCAAAAAATTTTCAAAGGAAGTGTGTGTACATACCCAAACACCCCCCTTAGCTACGCATTAATGTACAAATGTATACAGGGTGCTCAGTTAATGCGGTGACAAACTCAGAGTGTTGTTAATAGACATAAAAAGGAACAGAATGAAATGGAACATGGTGTCGCAAACCACGTTTAGTCAGTGAAAATCATGAAAATGCGTATGCAGGCTCTGACTTCATTATCTTCATTATCACTTGATATCTTCAAGCTCTTCTGGGAATCGTTTTTACTTTGTTGCAGACTGTGCAATGATGTCTGCGGCCGCCACTTTGAACAACACTTGTAATAATTTTGTTCACATCATTCTTATCGTTCCCTTTCCAGCATTGTACTGTGCACCATAAGCTGTGTTGTAAACATGCTGTCAAATAAATCTTTATGTGGTTATTATTGTACTTTTTGTCATCCCCAAATGACTTCAGAACCTGCATATGTATTTTTGCAATTTTCACTGACTAAACGTGGTTTTGCACACCACATTCCATTTCAATTTTTGTTCCTCTTGATGTTTACTAACAACCCTCTGAGTTTGTTGCCGCATTAATTGAACACCCTGTATAAGTGTCACTGCCTATATCAGGATATTTCTGAACATTTCAAGAATTGTAGTATTTCAGTGTCTCATTTGACTGATGTCTGAAACAAAATTTTTAAGTTACTAGTCAAAATTCTGAAATATGTTTATGTCATTCTACCATATAGTTTAATATTGGAAACTAAAATACAAGTTATAAATTATGTATACTAATCTAATTGTCCTACATTTTGTAGTTCTCATTTCATGTAGATTATTTGCACAAAGCTCTTTTTTATGGATCAATGTTTTAGATTAGGGCATTCAACTATTTACCGGTAAAAGAAGCATCAACATGTAGTAATATCTTCCAAACGACATGATTGCACTCAGAGTTTGCTAAAATATGTAATTATGCATCTGATATGCCCTGAAATACATATTTACTACTTGAAATTTTAATGCTGTACAAAATTATGTGTTGAAATTTGTAGTGGTAAAATGAAAACTTCTTTTCTAATTTTCTCTTTTATATATTAGTGTATATAAGCTTTCTATATACACTAATGGATCTATATAACTAATACTATATGACTAATACTATGGATCTATATAACTAATACTACTATAATGGATCTATATAATCTATATAACTTTCTATATAACTAATTATTTATATGTTTAAAAATAAATATTCTAGTTAAAAAAATATCAGAAAATAATTTATAATATTATTCCTTAAATTATTTATAAATACTCCCTACTTTAGAAAATTACTCTTCAAATTTTAGGAAAGGAGTGTTGTATATAAGCATTATCTGCAATGAAAGCATATTCCAAATTTCCGACAGGCAGGTGCTGTGAATATGAACTTAGCCATTGCAGCCATGTGAGCTAAATTTTTGTGAAATTTGAAACCAACTATATGGTAAGAATAAATTTATCATTCACCTTAGAAGTTTGCAAAAATGGATATATATATATATATATATATATATATAACTTCATGAGATCCATTGCATCAGCTATTTTATGCTGACGAGTGCATAATAAGTGCAATACAGATCGATGGATGTTGTTATCTGCAATTGAAGTGTATTTCAAAAATGCAAGGGCATCAACTTCGATTTCAGGGCAATAGATTTCTTTAGGACAAGAGAGACAGATCAGACGTTCCATCAAAACAGGTTAACTTCTATAGATGTATATTTTTTGTTTATTTATATGTTTAAAAATAAATATTCTAGTTAAAAAAATATCAGAAAATAATTTATAATATTATTCCTTAAATTATTTATAAATACTCCCTACTTTAGAAAATTACTCTTCAAATTTTAGGAAAGGAGTAAAAATACTCCTAAAAAATTTTGCAATCTTGGATGGCGCATATTTGTGAAGAAAGAGGCATACCACTTGATTATGATGATATGGTCACAAAATTTTCATTTCTTTTAGACACTTGACAGTCGGCATTTATAATTTTAATAGATGATAATCATATTTTGTTCAATTATGTAACTCAGAATTGTATGGCAAACTATATATTGAAAATCTCAAGATTACTAAAAGTGTGTTAGCAATTATTGTCATTTTTTTTAAATTTAGTATCCTCTTACTCTATCCCTCATTCACATAGCATGCATTTATTCCCCATTGTAGGTACTAATCTTTCACCCCCAAACAGAATGCTGTCCCCTGTCCTGCTTTCTGTATCTAATTTTAAACAATGAGGATTGGACTCCAAGGTGGCACAATTTATTAAAGCATAATTATTTATGTATCAGATGGCACATATTTGTGAAAGGACTTTGCTGCTTGTGAGCAACTTATTGTGAACCTGCGTTTTGAGACAGACATGCGCTGAAGTACAAGTTTTTCTAAATGTTTTAACATGATTTGAATATTTTCTTACAGCCAGTCAGCTTTCTCAGAAAATCAAGAGTACTTATAAATTGAAAGCTTCTACAAGCCGTATTGTATCCACATTCAAGGCTCCTACTCTTGCATGCCGACTTGCTAAGGAATATGCAGGCCATAGAGACGGTGTGTGGGAAGTCAGCTGTTCAAAACATGGCACCCCTATTATTGCTACAGCATCTGCAGGTGAATGTTTTTTTAAGTTCATGTTTCTTTGTTGGTTTCCAGCTCCTTTTATAAATTTTAGTTTTGCTTGTTTGCCTTTTGAATTCATTTCATTTAGTTTTGTTGTCATGAATTGGCAAACCTTGTCAGTGCTATTTTATGATGAAATCTCTTATTTTGATCAAATTCAAAATAAGGAAAAAAATGTTGAAATAATTCTGAATTTTTTTATTTCCTTGTTATTTTAAATCTTTGTTTATATGCTGCTGCTGTAAAAACTAGAAGAACAGTGGTGCATATAAAATTAAAATTAAACAAACCAAAAGCAGATTTTATTTTTCAAGTGCGTCATACACACAGATGCTTCTCATACAAATAATGTAAATTCTTTTCAATGTGTGGGCCATGTTATTAAGTAAACCAAAAATAGCTATGGTCGGACCTCTATTACTTTGATTACTCACTGTATCATTTGAATTTAAAAACAGATTTGATCATTTGTTTATTTACTCCACTTCTACTTTCTGGTGGAAGGAAGTAATGTATTTTCAGGTATTCAGTTGCCATATGATCCTTCTATCTTGACCTGTGGGATTGTAACACACTACTTCATAATAAGCATTTTAAACATTTATAAAACTTTGATGCTAGTTTTAAGCTTAAGGTTAGAGAGAATCTTAAGACTGTCATGATAGCTATTGGAAATCATGCTGCTGCTTGTGAATATTAAATAGTGTGTTCAGTAATGTAAAACAAATTGATCCATGTCAAAATCTGCAGACCAAAGTAGAGTCATACAATTCCCAAATTTGGAAGACTTTGCTGCATAGATGAGAGGTCGACAGGATTCTGGTTTTCCTATCCACTGTGAAGATTCAGATACAAGTATAAACAATTGTTTTACATTCTTGCCTTCGAAAAAGATTTTATCAAATTATTTAAAATTTATTTTCAAATTGTGCATTTTATATTATGGCTAGAAACATGGAATAATGTATTAAAAAAAACATAGGTTTTGAATTTTTTTTTCATTTTTACCAGAATAGCAAAATCAACACTTAAATATTAGAACTCAAAATCGCAAAATATTAGAACTCAAAATCATATCAATATATTTTTATTTTGGAAATTTTATTATCATTATAATAACCTCCACTAAAAAATAAACCATTCTCATTATTTCTACCTATTATTTAAAAAGCTGTAAGTATTAAAGTAGTGTTGAAAAGAAAACCTTTACTGAATTTACGGTTATGGAAATGGTTTATTTCTATTATATACCCTTGCAAATTATTCTTGTGCCCTTCGAAATTACAGTAGACTTGTGATATAACGACCCCCCCCTCACCACCACACACACACACACACACACACACACACACACACATGGTATGAGAAGAATTGGTTGCAGTGTCAAATGGATGTTATAATAAATATAGATTATGGAAGTGAAAAGAGAAAATTTATACAGTAAGAATATAGAATTATACATACTCCTAAAAACACATCTTAAAAAGTTTTGTGATACTGGTATGTTTTGCTTGACTTCGATTTTTTTCACATTACAACTTTCCATATCTGCAACTTTGACCAGCATAAACTGTTCTCATCACTGTGACAGTGCTTTTTTATTGTGGGCATAGGCCTTATGCATTAATCAAAATCATCTCCATCATCTGATTCTCGGTTGTCACAAGGATTTTTACTTTGAACTACGCTTGTGGTGAGTTTGTCCTTATTGTTGAAATCATCACAACATTGAAGATTATGATCAATCATCACCATATTTGCAAACGAAATATTTTCTTGAAGATTCGTTTTCTGATGAATTACTTGCATCATTCATCAACTTCTTCCATTTCTTCTTCATCAGAGACTGTAACAGTAGTGGTGTGTAATTTTAGAGAATCTTTATTATTTTTGAAACCTGCATGGCAAAAGTGGCTTTCAGTAGTCTGCACCAACTTTGTGACAGAGATCGAAGCAAGTAGTAATTTCTGCACTAAAAGGGACAATTCTCTGAAATTCTTTAGTGTGAAGTGATAAAATATTTTTTGTACCCATAAGATAAAGGTATTGATAAATTTTTAGCAGTTTGAGTGCAAAATGGTGTGTCATTATAATGAAAAAAATGGCGTGTCATTATAATGAAAAAATAGTGCTGTAGTGATCACCGTAGCAATTAAAAAATAATATTGTACATACGGAAACTAGTTCCAGACTTTTACTCAAGATCATTACATCGAAGGATTGCCATATCGTGGGGTTGTAATGTAGTGAGTCTACTGTATCTTAGTTTTGACAAATTTGAAATATTTTTGATATGTCAGATAATTTTTTTGATCAAAAGTAACTCTTTTTGTTATTTCAGATCATACTGCAAGAATCTGGGACATTCAGAGTGGTGCTTGTATCCTCCAATACTGGGGTCACAAAGGATCCGTCAATTCTGTCCGGTTTCACCCCACTCAGGATCTCGCTTTGAGTGCTTCTGGTGACCAGACAGCTCATATCTGGCCTGCTGCAGGATACACTACTGAAACTCCGGTTTGTAGGACATTTTGTTAGATTATATCTTTTGCTTTCTTGGATTATTACTTTTATGTATGTTAACAATTTGAAATATTTTGAGATTGTGTTTTGTCTGACTAACCTGTAGGGAAATAGGTTGTCTTTTCAGAAGAGACAGTAAGAATTCAGACGGTAACAATTTTCATATAGCCTCCAATATATTTAAATATATCATTTTTCTTCATGAGAAAAAACTCTCTTAACAAGGTATTGCCTAAAGTTTGTACCAAATCACTGAATAGATATACTATATATTTCCTAATATAAGGTGATTCATATATAGACCAGGAACGTAATTCTACTTTTAAAATTTTGACACAAATCGGACGCTTGTATACAAGTGGATTAGAAAAACAAATCAGCGGAAACATATGAAGCATCGCCAAATGTGAGAAACTCACTGAACTGTCATCACAAATTTAATTGAATGGTTATACCAGCATTGTTGATGGTAAAAGATAACTACATGGTCTGTTCAGGTTTAACTATGTAAGGATTGGTTAATAGGTCCATCTAATGTTGTTGTTGAGACCCAGACCATCCGATCTACCAGAAAGGGGGGTCAACCTAATGTGTAATTCTTTTTAATTTGCTTATAAAAATAATACTTACGAAACAACAAGTTTCAGTTGTGGTAACTTCTCTGCAGCAATCTGGAGAGATTTTTTTTATTCAATTGCTCTTTGCTTTTGTGGTTGCTAGTTTCAAATTTTCCAGCTCTTTGATTGTTTTTTTCCATTTACTCTTTTGCATGTGTTAGAAGAAAGATGTCCAGATAGTAAAAAGGACCATATATGCTTATTAGTTTTAAGCTGAAAGTTATTGCTTTTGTCGAGCAATGTAGCAATCTGATGGTTGCTTATCATTTCATAGTGAATGAAAAGCAAGGGCGCAGATAGAGAAAAAGAGTTTGAATTGCCTTTGATGCTGAGAATGAAGAAGGAGGTATATGGTTGTCCTTTGTCATGCTAATTTTTAAAATTATCTTTAACCTATCCTCCTTCTTTGATAGTTGAAAAATTTCCAAAAGTTCTCAGTTTATATACAAAAATATATGGCACACTTAAAAAATTAGTATAGAAAAACAGCTAAGTATATAAAAATATGTATGTTTAAGCTGACCAGACATCCTGATTTTAGAAGTAAAGTCCCACTTTTCAGCTGTATGCCCCACTGTTTTCAAAATATTCTTTGGGAAAGTTCAAATGCCCCATTTTTTTAAAACTGCACCAAGAAAGTCTTACTTTCTGCAGTTGATGTCACCCTGGTATTAGGGGAAGGGAATTGAAGTATTCCCATATATTTCAAAACTTTAAACATTTAACATAAGCATAGGTTAAAAATAATTCAAGTTGTGCCTGGTATACTAGTTGTTCCTGTGAAATGCATTTTTTTTTTCCACATATGAGTAAACTATGGATATCAGAGTGTGGTAAAAGTCCAAATCTCAATAACAACACTAAAAGCTTTAATGGTTTCTGAAATAAATTGTAATACACCATACATATTTTTCAATTTTAAATACGTGAAAAATTTACAATAATTATATTCTATGATATTTAAAGCTTAAAAGATGAGAAAGGTTTAGATGAGTTTATTTTAATGATCCCAGTCCAATGCAGATAGTTGACAGGTAATTTCAGATGATATTATTGCTGGATTTAAGTCACAGGTTTGTCATCAGCTGTCATAAGTTTGTCATCAGTTTGTCATAATTTTTCTGTGTTTTGGGTAGGATATCTTCTATGGAATTCAACTGAAAAAAAAAAATCATTGTAAATCTTAGTTTAGATTCATAGTTATTATGATGGGATATTTATGTTCATTATGAGAAAAAAAATGGCAGCTATGGAAACGAAATGCAGTAATTTTTTTTTTTTTTTAAATCATTTATTTTTTATGTAAAACTTCAAGGAAAACTTTAGTTGAACATTGGCTATGTAGCTAACTGCTTGTTATTGTTTAAAAGAATCATACCAAATTTCAAACAAATTGGTCTAAAATTGGCAGAGATGGTATGACAACTGATTTTCAAATATTGATTTTGAGAAAAACCCTCTGGCAATGTTAGCGATTATTTAGGTTGATGAACAAGACAAAGTTTCAGTTTCAATATATTCTAAAGTTCATATGTCATTTATCTGACATTTTCATTCAGGATGTAGTGAATTTTGTATAGCAGCCTATTGTATTATACAAAAGTAAAACTTTATTAAAAACACTGCATAAAACAAATTAGTAATGATATCAACCAACCAGTTTTGGAGGCTTTTTTTCAGGATAAAAAGATAGGGTACCCACACCAACAAAAGTAAGAAGGTATCTGTCGAATTATACAATAGCTTACAATATTTGTTTTTATTGAAAGAATTTATAATAGAATAAAAATAAATAAACTTGTCCAATGTCAAGATCACATAACCAAAATTAAATATAAAAATTTAAAATGAGCTTCCAAATAAATGCCAATACCAATGATGTCACATGTAACAATGCAGATGGGCAGAAGACAACAGTATTTAAATTAACCATATTATGTCTTATTTCATTATTTACTAGCTTGCTATTTAAATGTTGGATTTAAGCATTGGAGGTAAATTAAATCTAAGAGAGTGGAGTATTTTACAGATGACTTTGTGATAATAAAATCTTCTAATCTTCTGCTTTTAGAAATTCTTTCATCATACTTACTTCTCCATAGCCCCCATTTCATATATTATTTTTTTTTCTAGAAATGTCATTCCTCAGAAGAAGAGGTGGAACTTTCTGAAGAGGACCACTGTGATGGCAAGTTCCCTCTTTATGATCAATTTTTTAGCAATAGAAATATTATTTCATGAAGTTCCTTAGAAACTTCTTATGAATCTTTCTTATTTTGAAGGTATTTTAAATATGTGTCTTCAATATCAAAGCCTTGTTGAAAATAAACTGTCAAGAGGCTCATGAAAAAATGTTATTGCAATGATGCCTTAATCCTAGTGCCATCTAATGGCACTAGGATAAAGTGTCAATCAATAAACTAAATTTATTGCAAATAAACTATTAAATTAAAGACAACCAACATAGGTTTAAAATGTCATTTAATAAAACCACCTTTCTTGACGTACATAAGTTTACAAAGCTAAAGCGTTTTCAGACATCACTATGCCCTTCATCAGTTGCGAAATGAAAAATACAGTGCCAACAAATGCTTACATATAGGCCAAATCGGCAGGTAAAATTTACATATTATCCATTTACTTTTTTACAATAATTACATTATATTATTTTATAAACAAGGTATTTAAGATTTAAATAGTTATTAAATACAAAATACAATAAGAAAGAAGGTTCATGACCGAAAAATATGTCCTCGAAGCACAAATTATGTCTAAGGTAAAGTCACAGAAAGTCACTATATGTAAGCATTTGTTGGCACTGTAATTTTCATTTTGCCATTGATGAAGGGCATGGTGATACCCGAAAGCGCTTTGGATTTGTAAACTTGTGTACGTCGAGAAAGTAGTTTTATTAAATGACTTTTTAAATCTATGTTGGTTGTCTTATGAACAACTTTAATAGTTTAATAAAGAGAATATGAACAACTATTTAATTATGAACAACTTTAATAGTTTATTATAGTTGACATGTATCCATTCTATTTATTGAAAATATTCTATTTCAATTGTGCAAGAGAAGAATGCAAATATAGATACTTTTTATGAGCAATCATCCATTGCTGAAGCTAGATATTGTTTTCCTTAAGGAAAACTTGAGCAATGTATTTGAGAGCAAATAACATAATAAATACATTGTATCAGAAAATTTTGAGAGACCCAGTTCGACTGGTCACGCGCACCAAAAATATCAGAAAATTTTGAGAGACCCAGTTCGACTGGTCACGCGCACCAAAAATATCAGGAAACATTAAAAAAAAAAAAGAGTGGCCGTGAATGTTTCTGATATTAAAAAAAAATGATATAGTGGTAAAGATTAATATTAAAATATTCTTCTCCACATTGCTGAACTAAAAGATAAATTAAAAAAATCCAAAAAGAACATAGGCAACAAATAAGAGATTTGAATTGGCCAAAAAATTCATTTATTATTTATATATTCATATGTAATTAAAAGAACAAACAAGTCATAATGTACTAATGGTTGTTGACATTATTATGTGCTTCTCAAAATTATAACAATTTTATGTTCTTTCTCGTTTTAAGGAGGATTATTTCTACATTATGTTACATGATACAGGTTCAATTACTGCTCATTAAGATCTTAATTTTTAGAGTTTCAAAGTTCAATTATAGCAATTTCTGATGTCGACAATAACTGGAGTTCATCCTTAATGGAATAAATATAGTTCCTCTTTATCAGGTTCTACACCTTCATCAGCAGTTGCAGATATAAAAAAAAAGTTTGACTTACATATTTTCGAAACAGTAGCAGGAACATACCCATTTTGGTGGTCCAAAGGCAGGATTTTCATAACTAATATTAATGATGCTTTATGTTGACATGTCTAGATCAATTGTGATCATTTGAAGCGAGGCAGGCACTCATCACAGGAGACAACATATTCTTGGTACGTTATCGGATCAAATTTTTAAGTTATAAAATCATTCAAGTGTCGGAATAATTTTCTTAGGTATATAGATAATAAGTCGTCCGAAGACGAGGCTTAATAAAACAGTCGTCCGAAGACGAGGCTTAATGATTCTTCATCATAGCTATTAATATCAAGGAGCAAACGTAATAATATCAGAACACATTTATCTTTAAAAATTGGACACATAGTCCTAGTGCTGCGTGTGTCTATAGGTCTCCATGGACCAAAACTGTGAAACAACCTTCATGGTTGAAGAGCAGGGCCAGAGTCCTCTATTATGCAAAAATCTGCTCAAAAAAATGAAGAGGACCTCAGCGGTCCGACCCGCAGGCCGGCCGCGTCCAAGAGATAACTCTCCTTATTCTATTATATTTTTTTTACACTTGCCGTCATATTCTCAGTGGCGCTGTACTATATTCGCGTATGATTGGCCACTCCTGTACATACAATACGTTCTTATTGGATGGTGGCCTTGTCCATGCTAAAAGGTGGGGTGCCATGTTGCATACCCCTTTTCGTAGAATGTTTTGCCCATCTGTGAAGTTTGCTGAAGTCTTTATTTTAGAGGGTGTAACTTTAGTCAGTAAATTCTTACTGTTGACAGGAATTATAGCTTCTTCTGAAAACTGCCCATGTCTATCCTGACGGGGCGTACATACAAGTTTTATATTACCAGTGGGAAAATGTTCTCAGCAAGAAAGGAAAATTTTGACCGTTGTGGTCCTGCTATGTAAAATCTGCACGTGTTCTTTAAAAAAAGGGGGGGGGGGGGGGGGCAAGTATGCTTTCTGGAATCAAACTCCTAAGTTGCAGCTGTGAGATTGTTTTTCTGCAGATGTGCAAAGAGCGTGAGAAAGTACTTTTTTTGAAAATGGCTATTTTTGCCTAGCAACTGCCTTAATCTATATTCCAAAAGGTTTAAAACTAAAGTACGTTTTAAATAAATAAAAGTTCTAATTCCCATTTCAATTAAAAAAGCATATTAAAATTAGCGTGTAAGTCACATTTATAAAATAAATGTCATGTTTCTCATGACATATCCTCCGTAGAGCAGAGAAAGAACATTTGACATCCGTCCTTCAAGTATTTAGAAATTTCAATTCAATCTAAATTTATATATTTAACATCCTTGACATCACATCATTAATAATAATAAAATAATAACCATATTCATCACATAAATTATATACATTTATTTTTTGTGTAATCATTCTTATATATTCTCAATAATCATCAATTGTTTATAAAAAGGCATAAAGTTATAGTAAAATCCATATGAATATATACACTTAAATGTTTGCGCATTGGTTAAATATGTAATAAACATGAAATTTTCAAATGTAAACAAACAATCAAAATCTTTTTTTAAAATATTCAATGTTCAATCATATGTGCAATTTTATATCCAATTTTGTTGATATATATGTAAATTTATAATTTCTGTTCATCATAACAAATTTACTTCATTCATATTAAAAAAGTATCACCGTAAAGCTAGGATGTGCTACTCAAATTATGTGCAAAGTGTCAATATCGCGAATCCATTGCGAAATACAAAATCTTCTAACAGATCTCCTTGTCAACAAGCGCCAGAAGCCGTAGCGTCTATGTTGCCATGCCAACGCACTCTCTTTGCCCACCGCTGAATGGCCAAGGCGGCCGTCAATCACCCTCTTCTCTCACTCCAACTGTCTGCTTCGGAAATGAACGAAGATTACGGATTAGCGTAAATCTGAGAAGGGAAAAAGTTTGACGAGACTTTCAAATTTCCGGTCGGTCATGCGAATGCATATTCGCGGCGAAAACCAAATCTGGCTATCGGTGAACGTGTGCTTTTTTTTTTTTTTATGACGAAGAGTAGAAGCTTTATGTATGCAATTAGTTTTGCTAATTTTAGAAGGTCTTGCGAACACTCAGTTTTTGCAAGCGGGTAAAAATTTTGTAAACTCTATTTTACTTTAAGCTAGAATTTAATATTTCGAAGTTTTTAAGTAATTTTACCTCTGTTTCGAAAACATCCTGTAATTATCAGGTTTTTCTGATAAGATTATTTGCTTAAGTAATTCACGGTATACAGTCTCTATTTACCTGGCCTTCGAATTCTTTTATTCTGTTATTGCACTTGCGTCTGCTAAATTTTTTTGCAACATCCTTATGGTGAAACGTTATGTAAAATATCAAGTTATGCACACAAATTTGTTCTTTCGTATGTAATAGCATAAATTCTCAAAATATTCATATACAAATGTTGTTTACCCAAAATTTTTATACTCAAAATCTATATATAGTAAAATAGCATAATAATATATTGCACAATCTCGTATGGTATCAAAATATGTTCAAAAAATATATATACAAATATCTGTTCCAATTTTCACAAATTTCTACGTTCAAATGTTACACAAAATATACACTCTCTCAATTTGTAAATTCAATATCTTTCTTTATCAACTGTGTGTATTAATCCATATTTTCTCTCACATTTTATTTTTATCGATAGCTATCGTTATCTTTCTATGCATAATTGTTTATCGTAATTGATTCCTTCATTTTTTATCACTTTCGTTCATATAAGCTCATTTTGTTCCGAATTATTCCAATTTTCAATGTAATTGTTTTCTTTCCTCAATACATAACTTTTAGTTTCTTATTCCCTTTTATTCTCTCACTTTCATCAATTTCTCCAAAAAATTTTCAAAAATGTTTGTGTATTACAATAAAAATGTATGTTTAATTTTCTGCAAATGATTATACTATGAGTTTCGTCTCTGACCTCCTCCCGTGTTAAAAATAAACATTCAGCAACAGATTCATTACCACAATACATCGATTTGCACTTAACTATTAGCGAAAAGAGAATCAAGCGAATACTTGGTGATCACACAAGCGTGTCTTACTTGATAATTAAATTTTCCTAATTGCCTACAGGCACACAAAATTTATCTAAAAAAAAATTTCTAAATAAAAGTTCCCAGTGAATTAAGTGCACGAATGTATACAGTGTTGAAATTCTAATCTCAAAAGGGTTTACAGCAAAATTGTAGTTGTACAGCCAAAAAAGTATTATTCAATTTTAGTGATGTGTTTTATTTGTAAAGTGAAGCCTTGAATTTTAAAGAAAATTTTCATGTAATTCTAATTTATGATTATCCTTTAAGTACATAATTTTTTTTTTACTCACATTCCAAGATTAACTACTAAAGTTAGATTAATTTAAGCAAAATACTATGGCACAAGAAAATAAATTTCTTAAGATTGCAATTCACGCCAGCATGAAGTACAAGGTTCTCCGTTCTATGTCGTCACATATAGAAGATGCTTGCCAATTGTTTTGAGCTTTAATTGTCCACTTGAGTGTTTTCCTTCAGATGTGTTTTAATCTTAGGCACTACGAATAATTTGTCAAAATGTACTTTTATAGTTTTCTCTTCATTTTCAATAATTGCATTTTTATTTCTTATGATTCTTTTTATCGTATATGGACCTGAAAATTTTGGTTTTAAAGGTGCTGCAGGTATAAAATTTTTTAAATATACAGTGTCACCAATTTTTAGTTCATATGATCTTGCAGCTTTAAAATATTTCTTTTGCGTTGAATTGGCTTCTGCCTGATTTTTGTAAACTTTCTGGATTATCTCTTGGTGTGCTTTCTTAGCTTCCTCTACAAATTGCTTCAAGGTTAAATTAGTGAATTTAGTGTCCATATGCATGTCAAAAGGTGTTCTCACTTCACGGTTGAAAAAAATTTGTGCTGGAGTATATCCTGTAATAATGTGTTTTGAGTTATTATATTCATTTTTGAAAACTAGAATTTGCTTGTCCCAGTTGAATGACTCATTAGCTAAGCATGCGATGGAATTCTTGAGTAAAAAGTGGCATTTTTCTAATAATCCGTTGCTCATTGGTCTATATAAACTGCTGCGATGGTGGGAAATGTTCATATCCTTCAGGAAGTCTGTAAATTCCTTAGCAGTAAATTGAGTCCCGTTATCCGAGATCAAAATTTTAGGCGCTCCAAATCTACTGATATATTGTGACAGTATATTGATAATGCTCTGTGCAGTAATGGATCTTACTGGGATTGCTTCCAGGTATCTGCTTAGGTGGTCGACAATGGTCACAATGTAATGGTGTTGACCAGATGATCTAACGAGCTTCCCAACCAGGTCTATAGCTATTTGCTCTCCTACTTGTATATTTTTGTTCTGTAATTGAATTTCTTGTCTTTTGATTTGTTTAGATTTAAATTTTAGGCATCTCTCACAATTTAAGCAAAAATTTTTAGTGTCTGAGAACATTCCACTCCAGAAGTAAAGTCTTTTGATTTTGTTGTAAGTCTTACTTATGCCAAAGTGGGCAACGTGAGCAGCTTGTATAGTAATTCTTTGTAAGCTTCTTGGAATTACAATCTTTATTGCATTAGGTGATTTATTTTTTGCTTTAAGTTTGAATTTTAATAGATTATCATTTGAGTCAATTTTATAATCCTCATATCTTGAGTTCAAATCTTTATCTTCCAATATTTTTCTAATTTTGATTAATTTCTTATCCTTTAATTGTTCTCTTAATATATTTTCATGGTTTAATTTATTTTCAGTTTCAAATATATGATTAATTAGTTCATTTACTGTGTTTTGTTGAAATATTTCTCTGGACATATAATCAGCGGGGTTATCTTTTCCTTGGATGTACTTTACTTTAAATTTGAAGGATTGCAGAAAAAGCAACCATCTGCTCTCTATATCATTAGCTTTTTCCAATGCTAAATGATAAGATAATGCCTTTGCATCGCTTTGAATTTCAAATTCTGCACCGACCAAGTAATCCTGGAAATGTTTCACTCCCTCATAAATTGCAAGCAGTTCTCTTTTTATACTAGGGTATCTCGATTCTGTATCTCTGAGTTTTCTCGAGAAAAATTTTACAGGGTGCATTTGTCCATTATATTCCTGAGATAGAATGGCAGATACAGCCTGTAATGAGGCATCACAAATTAGAACAAAAGGTTTTTTGAAGTTGGCATTCTTGACTATAGGCTCTTTTAGAATTATGTTTTGTAGATTTTCTAGTGCTTCCTGGCATTCTTGAGACCAAATAAATTTTTTACTTTTTTTTGTTAAATTAATTAGAGGTTGCACAATACCTGCATAATTATCAATCAGTGATCTAAAATAGTTAGTCATGCCTAAAAGAGTTTTGACTTGTTTAGCTGACTTTGGTACTGGAAAATTTTGAATTTTTTGAATATTTTTGTCAGAAGGTGAATATCCTCTGTTATTAATTTTGAATCCTAAGTATTCTATCTCTGACTTGAAAAGCTGCACTTTCTTTGGATCGAGAGTCAAGTTGTAAGATATCAACCTGTCGAACACTAATTGTAGGGTTTCGAGTACTTGTTGAAAAGTATCGCCTGCGACAATTATGTCGTCCAAGAAATATCTCACTCCTTTATCTCTAATATCACCCAGGCATTTATGTATTAATTTTGCAAAGTAGCTAGTGCTGTTAGCAGTACCGAAAGGAAGTCTTGTAGGTGAAAAATTACCCCACTCGGTGGTGAAGCTGAGGAGGTTTTTGTCAACATCTCTTAATTTGATTTGGAAAAATGCACTTTTAAGGTCCAGAACACAGTATAACTTCTTGCCTGATACTTCTTGCAGTATATCATATATTTGGTCTACTGCAAAGTGATATTTTACTAGGTAACTGTTCAGTAATCTGTAATCTATTGTCATTCTAAGCTTCTGATTCTCTGGTTTGTCTGATTTACTTGAATCTTTCTTTCTGATAAATAAGGCGGGGAATGCTACATTGCTGGTAGTCTCCTCAATTATGCCATTCTTCAGTAAATTTTGGATTTCTTTGTATGCTATGCTCTTTAGTAAATGTGGTACTTTATATGGCTTACATTGAATCGGATATTGATTTAGGACATGAAATTCAGGTACCACTTTTTCTGTACAGCCTAAAGTATCATAATTTTTTGAAAAGGCGGCTGAATTTTGTTTCAGCATTCTCTGTACAATTGCTTTTTGCTTCTTGTCTAAATGATCTAAATTGAAGTCCTCTGTAGAAAATTGCTCCTCTCTTAATTTTAAAATTTGTTCATGGGTTAAAGCATTGACTGTTTCAATATTTGTATTCATTTCCTTATTTTGTGCATTATTGACAATTTCAAAATTTTTTGAAATGTTAGCTAATTTTGTTTCTTTACTAACAGTCACTGGTTTATTTGAGTTGTTAGTTATAAAAATAAATAGTTTGTTGTCATTATTGCTCTTAATTATACCTCTCTCTACTTCAATATCTAAATAATTCACATAAGGTTCTATTAAAAATTCAGTGTTTGCTTTGATAGATTTCTTGCTTTTGACTTCGACGATTTCTGTTGTAAAAGGTTCAAGTTTTGTTTTGCTCACCAAAGTAATCGAATTATCAGCCTTCTGTTTGCTTTTAATCTGTTTTCTTGAATTCTGTTGTTTATTTGCATTTTGAATTTGACTGTTACTATTTACATTTTCTCTATTCTCAAATTCTGTATTAGATTCTGCATTCTGGTTATTTGCAATATTTTGATTTTGACTATGTTTACAATATCTGATGTTGTCATCTACTTGGATCTTATTTACATTATTAATTTCTTCTGCTATTCCCAATTGAAATTCACAGTTTGGCATGATTAATTTATTGCTGGACATATCTAATATAATTTTGTTTATTTTCAAAAAGTCAAATCCTAAAATCATATCATATGTGGTGTACCAAGAGTCATTTGTGATAAAAAAAGTGTTTTTGAAATATTTCTTATTAATTTTGAATCCTAATTCTATGGCATGTCTGAATGGAATTTTTGATCCGTTAATTGCATGTATAGATACACATTTAGAAAGATATTTGATTTTCATTCCTGATTCTTTGATTCTTTCAAAAAGGTTATTACTTATCAAACAGATTGTTGATCCTGAATCTATCATTGCATTTGCTTTAAAGTTATTAATTGAAATTTGCAGTAGAGGTAATTTGTTTACTTGCAGTAATGTTTCATTAGTTGCACATGAAGCTATTGTTTCTTCGATGTCACTCTGTGTCTGTGTATCTCTGTCCACATTAGCATTTTGAGTTTGTGTGTGTTTATTAACATTGCATTTTTCAGTTTGTACTGATTTATTTATTTTAGTACTTCGAATTTGAATAGATTTGTCACATTTTGTTTTAAAATTCTGTTTGTTGTATCTTACATTTTGAATGTTTTTATTTTTCTGCATGTTATGATATCTTACACCCATTTCACTGGAAGACAAACGGGACGTTGAGTTAAAGTGCTCATTTATCGCCTTCCCCTGGGAAAATCCTGTGCTTTGTCTAAAAAAATGTTGTTGGTTGTTATAATTATGTGCTCCTCTCCTTGAATTTTGGTGAAAATTTGAATTAGATGTAAAATTTTGTTGTTGATAGTTTTGGTTTCTATCATTACTCCTTTGATAATAATTCATCTGATTGCTATTATTCCCTCTATAGTAATTGTTTCCTCTATAATAATTGTTTCCTCTATAAAAATTGTTTCCTCTGTATGGATGACTTCTAAATGTATTCTGACTGCCCCTTTGTTGACTGTTTTGCTCTCTTATCATATTTTTATATTGATGGCAATCAATGGTGATGTGATTCTGATTACACAATAAGCAAACAATGTTTTTATTTTCTGCATTACTGTTACCTTCTCCTAAATTCTCTTGTGTTGTGCTTTGATTCTTATTCAATGTTTTCAGAGCGTTAACCTCTGCTATCAGGTTTTGAATTAAAAAATTTGTGGAGTCTTGCTGCTCTCTGATTTCATTTATATGTGGCATTTCTGAAGTATTTATATTATTTAATTTTTGCTCTTCCTCTAATACTTTCTCTATTGTTCTTGCAATATTTAATGCTTCTAAAAATGTGGAGGGTCCTCTTTTTTTTGTTTCTATTTTGACGTCATTTCTTAGTGCGTCCAAAAATTTTGTCATTTTAAGGTTATCTATGAATTTTGATATTTCTGAATCATTTTTGTTTAGTGATTTAGTATACTTTGCAGTGGCATTCTCAACTGCTTCAGCTATTTCGTTGATAGATTGCCTAGGTCCCTGAGATATTGCTTGAAATTCCTGCTGCAAATCTGCAAAATTTTGTGTCTTTTTGAATTTCAGAGTCAGTTTATTTTTAAATTCCTCATAATTACTAGTACTGGCTATTTCTTGATTATTGATAATAAATTGCAGTGCTTTGCCTGCTATTAAAGTTTTGATTATGATTAATTTGTTGCTGCTGTCCCATTGGGCAATTTGAGCAATCTCTTCAAACTGTTTGAAAAAAAAATCTATATCTTCCTCTGATTCGCCATTAAAGTTCTTTAGAAGTTGCAAAAGTGACATGTTTGCGAGTTTTTTGTTACCTTGCATGGAATTTACTAATTTTTGGACTTGTTGTCTAAGTTTCTTATTTTCACAATCATTATTATCTTTATTTTTATCGTTAGCTTCCATTTTGTCTCTATAAGTTAGATCAAAAGTTATCTATTCGAAGCTTGTCTTATTCAGATATCCCCCAAAATACATATAAAACAGTATACACAATATAAAATAAAATTTGCAAAGATGTTAAATATCAAAATTTGTACAATATCAAATATAAAATAAGTTTCTATTGTGAGATTTTTTTTTTTTTTTGTACTATCACATATAATATACTTCTGTTAAATTCCACATAGTAAAAACAATTCCATTACTGCATTTATTTGATAAATATCTATTTTCAATTTCACTATAATTATCGTTTATCATTTAAATCAGAGTACTCTGATCTGTCCAATTTACCATAATTTTTTTGATCTAATATTTGCATTTATTATATACTTTTAAATGTATATTTAAGTGATTTTATGATTAATCCTTTTCTGCTATCACTGAGTGTTGCTTCACTCTTTCTTAACATTTTTTTTACCAACTTTTTTTTTTTTTTTTTATTATTATTATCATTATTTGCAACAAAAAATTATTTAACTGGTTCACACTCTTGTTGCCTACTTAAATTATTAATTTTGACCTCATTATCATTTATTGCCTTCTTAAATTTAGTTTACAGTACAATTTCCTTTTAAACCAATTTTAAAATTTCCATCAAAATATCAGCAGGGTGCAAGTAAAATTTTGGATCCAGATTCGACTGGTCACGCGCACCAAAAATAATTCAGCAGGGTGCAAATAAATTTTGAAAGCAGGTTCGATTCCTGAAGTCTCGGCACCAAAAATAATTCAGCAGGGTGCAAATAATTTTGAATCCAGGTTCGACTGGTCACGAGCACCAAAAATATCAGAAAATTTTGAGAGACCCAGTTCGACTGGTCACGCGCACCAAAAATATCAGAAAATTTTGAGAGACCCAGTTCGACTGGTCACGCGCACCAAAAATATCAGGAAACATTAAAAAAAAAAAAGAGTGGCCGTGAATGTTTCTGATATTAAAAAAAAATGATATAGTGGTAAAGATTAATATTAAAATATTCTTCTCCACATTGCTGAACTAAAAGATAAATTAAAAAAATCCAAAAAGAACATAGGCAACAAATAAGAGATTTGAATTGGCCAAAAAATTCATTTATTATTTATATATTCATATGTAATTAAAAGAACAAACAAGTCATAATGTACTAATGGTTGTTGACATTATTATGTGCTTCTCAAAATTATAACAATTTTATGTTCTTTCTCGTTTTAAGGAGGATTATTTCTACATTATGTTACATGATACAGGTTCAATTACTGCTCATTAAGATCTTAATTTTTAGAGTTTCAAAGTTCAATTATAGCAATTTCTGATGTCGACAATAACTGGAGTTCATCCTTAATGGAATAAATATAGTTCCTCTTTATCAGGTTCTACACCTTCATCAGCAGTTGCAGATATAAAAAAAAAGTTTGACTTACATATTTTCGAAACAGTAGCAGGAACATACCCATTTTGGTGGTCCAAAGGCAGGATTTTCATAACTAATATTAATGATGCTTTATGTTGACATGTCTAGATCAATTGTGATCATTTGAAGCGAGGCAGGCACTCATCACAGGAGACAACATATTCTTGGTACGTTATCGGATCAAATTTTTAAGTTATAAAATCATTCAAGTGTCGGAATCATTTTCTTAGGTATATAGATAATAAGTCGTCCGAAGACGAGGCTTAATGAAACAGTCGTCCGAAGACGAGGCTTAATGATTCTTCATCATAGCTATTAATATCAAGGAGCAAACGTAATAATATCAGAACACATTTATCTTTAAAAATTGGACACATAGTCCTAGTGCTGCGTGTGTCTATAGGTCTCCATGGACCAAAACTGTGAAACAACCTTCATGGTTGAAGAGCAGGGCCAGAGTCCTCTATTATGCAAAAATCTGCTCAAAAAAATGAAGAGGACCTCAGCGGTCCGACCCGCAGGCCGGCCGCGTCCAAGAGATAACTCTCCTTATTCTATTATATTTTTTTTACACTTGCCGTCATATTCTCAGTGGCGCTGTACTATATTCGCGTATGATTGGCCACTCCTGTACATACAATACGTTCTTATTGGATGGTGGCCTTGTCCATGCTAAAAGGTGGGGTGCCATGTTGCATACCCCTTTTCGTAGAATGTTTTGCCCATCTGTGAAGTTTGCTGAAGTCTTTATTTTAGAGGGTGTAACTTTAGTCAGTAAATTCTTACTGTTGACAGGAATTATAGCTTCTTCTGAAAACTGCCCATGTCTATCCTGACGGGGCGTACATACAAGTTTTATATTACCAGTGGGAAAATGTTCTCAGCAAGAAAGGAAAATTTTGACCGTTGTGGTCCTGCTATGTAAAATCTGCACGTGTTCTTTAAAAAAAGGGGGGGGGGGGGGCAAGTATGCTTTCTGGAATCAAACTCCTAAGTTGCAGCTGTGAGATTGTTTTTCTGCAGATGTGCAAAGAGCGTGAGAAAGTACTTTTTTTGAAAATGGCTATTTTTGCCTAGCAACTGCCTTAATCTATATTCCAAAAGGTTTAAAACAAAAGTACGTTTTAAATAAATAAAAGTTCTAATTCCCATTTCAATTAAAAAAGCATATTAAAATTAGCGTGTAAGTCACATTTATAAAAAAAATGTCATGTTTCTCATGACACATTGCTCAAGTTTTTCTTATCTTTTGCACAAAGTGCTTTTTACTTATTGATTGTTTTTTCTTATTGCATTTTACATTTTTCTTTCAATCAAAATTGACAACACATGACCCAGTCAATTTACTATACACAATATATAGTTAAATGCTTTAAATACACATTTGTAAGTATGTATCTGCAAGTTAAGTTCCATTTATGTGTGGTAGAAACACTATAGGTGTCAATTTTATTATAAGAAGGCTCTGTTTTTTAACATGTGCACCCTCCACTGGAAGTTCAAGGTCACAAAGACGAGCATCAAGCTAGGCGATGTTGTAGATCTTATCCTTGAGTTTCCCCCTCCTGGAAAAAGTTTTATGGACACCCATATTTATTAGTACTAAGCATTACAATATCTAAGAATGTAATAAAGTTGTAAATATAATTGCTGTTTGAATTATATTATTGGGTGTTGCAAAGCAACTGTAACTTTATCCATGAATTTCATGTCTTTGATTGTTTTCTTATACTAATTTTACTTTTTTTTACCTTGTATTACAATACTTTTTGTCTAAGTTTAAAATACATATTACTAGTAACTTAACAGGGGTCATTTATTAATCTAGTAATAAGTGATTACTGAAATATAGAGTTTAAAAAATGTTGCTTGAATGTAACATATGCATTTAGTAAGAAATTAGAATTTCTTTTATGGGGAAATATATAAGAACAAGTCCAATTTTCTGCTACAGACAATGAAGATTGTGATAGGGCTCTTGTTGCAAATCCATGTTTTAAACTATGTGATACTAAAGCAAAATTTATTTTAAAGTCGTTTTAAAATGATTATATATATATCAATTTATTATGCATCAAATTGTGTATGTTTTATTAAAAATAAAGAAAATATAATATAATAACATTACTTCTCACGTGGAACTTTCTTTGTAACGATGAAATGTGATTCAGTAACTTTTTTCTTATAAAATATATGCTGTAATAGTAATTAAATTCTTTACATTTAATGAAACATTACGCTTCAATTTAAAAAAAATATGTTAAATAAATTTTAGGTTTTTAAATTTAGGCCCATTTCCTCTTTTTGACTTCAAGTTTGTTAGTTCTCTTGCACTCATGAAGGGGATCTGGCATATCCGTGAAACAGCTACATACTGCATTATTATTTTATTTGTACTTAAATTAAAAAATGTTTAAAATAGAAAAGGGGGGAGGAACAGTCCACAATGGACATTGCAGTGGAAAATGCCCAGACATGAAAGTATTAACTACCAGAACCTGATTAATGTACAGGCCTCTAAGGCCATGGCCCCCAAATTTTAGGGACATCTAAATTTTTTATGTGTTAAAACATTTTAATTAGAAATAATTATATATGTAATTATTTGAATAATATAAGCTGATATTGTTAGTTTTATATTTTAAATTTTGAAAATATGTTAATAGTTTTAAATATTATACATCTTTTAAAGTTTTACTTTTAAATAAAAAGTTCTACATGTACAAAAGTGCCTTCGGAACAGTGGTCCTAAACTTTCAAATTTGCTTAGTGATTTTTTTTGCATGTATTTGGTATGGGGACCCCCAATTAACACCAGGCTCTGGGCTCCACATTGGCTTAATCAGGACCTGTCAACTACAATGACCAAGTAAGGAAATGATTATGTATAATATGCAATTCATATTTAAAGTATTTTCTGATGATTGCTGAACTCAAATCTTGTGATAATGAAATTGATATTTTTCTTTTCTTTATTAGACATTGAGGTGCCTCGTAATGTAAGCATTCTGAAAAATGCTAAAATGGAATTGCAGGGCCACATTGGTGTTGTAATTGCAGCTGATTGGCTAGCTGGTGGAGATCAAGTAATCACAGCCTCCTGGGACCGTACTGCCAATGTCTATGATGTCCAGACTGGGGAACTTGTCACTCAATTAGTGGGTAATTGCAGTATAGTATTTGTTATTTGTAGGAGATGAAGCAGAACTTGAAACAAATAAATGTAGAAAATTTGTCTCATTTGCAAGTATATCTTGAGAGTCATCATCATCATCTTGAGAAGCGAGTACTGATTATCTAAAATGTATAGGGTTATATATTACTATATATATTTTATATGCACTTGTGGAACATCCGGTCACAATGATTTTTTTTTTTTTTTTTTGGCTTAATTCAGATAGTTTACTTACATATGTGGTTTGATCTTTTTCCTATATTTTGTTGATATTTCAAAAATATATGTGTCTGTCAAAAATTAAGCTTAAAACAGTAAAATAGGCAAAAGATAAATAAATGAATGTGATAGGCAGGACAAGGGGTTCACAACTGCCATGGGTTGAAAATTGCATTAATTCTCCATAGGGTTTTAGAAAACAAAATTCAGTGTAAACCCCTCTCACCCCCCTTTCAATCATAACTGACTGACAGAATTCTGGCTACACCTGTGGGGTATATTGTCTCATACTTGTTTTGAGACTGGTATTTTTTTTTTCAAGAAACCTAATAAAAGAAATAGTCTCAGAATCATTACCTGTACATAGAGTGCGAAAATCTACATATTTAAATCTCCCAGTTGCTTTATAGTAAGAGAAAAATCTCTTGATTAATTTATTTTTGTAATGAAATCTGTGTCAAATCTTTTTAGATGATATGTGATCTATATTATGATACTTCTATATGATATGTCTTTCTTTGTCAAAAATATCTATATGATATGTGACCATGTGAAAATCATGATTTGTACATAGAGTGGGAAAATCTAGTAAGAGAAAAATCCTGGATTAATTTGTTTTTATAATGAAATTCTTTCTTTGTCAAAAAAATCTCTATATGTGATCAATAAATATAATTCCATTTTTTGGTTAAAAATTATTTTTTAATTAATATAGGTTTTTAATGTTGTTTCTTTTATTAATTAGTAATTTGTGACAGACCCTTGAACAAGATCTCATAAATTTGTATTTATATGACCTTTGGCATATGTATTTTATTGTGAAATATTTTCCATATTTTGTAATCTATTCATGTCGATTATGATTTTTTAAATTGTCATATTGTTATATAAGAAAATTATTTTTCAAACATATAGGCCACGATCAAGAGCTTACTAATACATGTACACATCCTACTCAGAGACTTGTAGTCACCTCTTCAAAAGATACTACATTTCGCTTGTGGGACTTCCGAGAAGCAATACATTCCGTCAGTGTGTTTCAAGGTCATACAGAGTAAGTGCATTACAATGATTTGTTTAAAATTCTTGTCATTATACAAATGATTGATTGCAGCCGTTATTCTATTTGATCTTTGTTTCAGTTGCAACTCGAATATAGCTTTCTATGATTAGTTGAACCTTTGCAAAAATTATGTAACTATGTTAAAGAATTCATTCATCAAAAATTCTTTTTATCTATATCATGCAGAGGTGAGGCTGACTGACTGACTATGGCATACTCTCATAGTCAATCTGAAAGAGGTAGAAACTTAAAACTTTGTATACACATGGGACTTGCACGCTTTGACAGTCAAACTGCTGAAGGAGGTAGAAACTTAAAACTTTGCATACACATGGGACTTGATCTATAGTTTATGAGAAAAATTTGAAATCATGGAATTTTGTTTTAAAAATTTATAAATCATGAATTTTTTTTGTTCTAACATTCTTCCAGCTATATTCGAGAACGGCTAGATATGTAATATTCATTTTTATATAATCTAGTTAAAAAAAACCCTAAATTTTCTTAATTAACTCTATTGGTATACAACTAACCATTCTTTAGATATTTTCCTTTATAGTTATTGCAGACTGTATATTTTATGATGTGATTTTTTTTATGCAGTTTTTGATTTCATTTATAACCATAGTGTCAGAGTTACGCTTCAAATACCAAAATCGTCTGCTGTTTATTTTTCTGATCAAACTATTGAATATATTTTTTTATTAATGATTGATTTTTAGATTAAAATGTCTGAAAACATTAAAAATAAGGCAACATTGATTGGAGATAAAATATTGTTTTATATACCACAATTTTCATGTTAGCAGAACCATAAAATATGTGCCATTTTTATACATTAATTTAAAAACGGATTTTGATATTTAAAACTTTCATTGTGTGTTAGTGTTACATTTAGTCGCCACTAGCCATTTTACTCAAAGCAGGGCTGTAAATGGCTAGTATTCAATATTGAACTATTAGTTCCCTTGTACACTATTTTAATTTCTAAATTTTCAAATGACATAGCAGGTTCAACACAGATTGTGGTAAATATACATTTACTCTTTGAAAAATTTCTTTTGTTTAAAAATAAACTCTTAAAAAACTGGCCCAGCAGATTCTGAGAATATGCTTGAGATGGTTGGATTCACTAATGGTTATAAATCCAATTTAAACACATTTCAATTTGAGTAAAAATTTTGGAATTCTGCTGGTCAAAACCTTTAATTTAAAAGTAAAACTATGAAATTTCATTGAGTAGATTTTGAGAACATATGGAAGATAGATAGGCTTCCCATACATCCAGATTTACCAGACTTTTAAAGAAACTATTAAATTTTATTTTTAAAAATCGCAATGTAGAAATTGCAGTGCATTAGGGAACATTCATAATTATTAAAAAGTCCATAAGATGGTAGGAGTTGTCATGTGCACATAAATGGACAAGAGTTGCTGAAATAGCATAAGCAAGTAATGTCAATTTGAAAAATTTACTCAAAAATGTTGAGTTTGTTTTGTATGTCCCAGACATTTCAGCTGAATTTGAAAGAAATTTATCTCTAATGAACCATTTATGGACAGAAGACTGCAGTTGAATTGTTTCAGTAGTGGCAAAACTATTAAACATAAATATTACCAGTGGTGAGTACTGTTCTACTTTCCATGACACAATATATATGAATGTGCAATTGTTAACTAAAGTTCTTTCATCTGAAAAGTATGAGTAGTATTCAGAGCTGAAAGAGTAAAGAAAAGGTGTAGATATGAAGCTGGAGAAGGACCAAGTAGCCAATAATGATGCTACCTTTAATTTATTTAAGAATTTTTTTAGAATGGGATGCGACTTTAAAAATAAATAAGTAAATGTGTTGCTTGATATATTTGTGAGTTTCTTTTATTTCCAATTCAAACGAATATTTTTCAAGTTGGCATGTGTCCAAACTTGACCCTGAAAAATTATGGCAAACCTGAAGATAGATATATAATAGTTTTAGAAAAAGGTCATAATTTAAATTTGAATGCATTCTTGATTTAGACAAAAATTTTGTTGGTTGATACTTTTGTTTAAAAAAGGTCATGAAAATCGGCCAAGTAGATTTTGAGAACACACTGAGGACATATGGATTTATAAAATAAATTACTGCAAATTTGAATGCATTCTCCATTTAGACAAAAATATCAGGCAAATCTGCAGATTCAGACCTTTGGTTTACAATTAAATTCATGAAAATAGGCCAAGTAAAATCTGAGAACATGTTGGAAACAGGTATAAATTCAATGAATAGTAATAATTCAAATTTGAATATGTGTTTGAGGTAGTTAAAAATAAAAACAAAATCTGCATATCAAGACCTTTTATTTAAAAAAATGGAAATTGACCGGGTGGATTGTATAAACTCATAGCGACAGAAACGTCATCAGAACTTAGATATGTAGATATTTTAATTATTTTATCATTTGTATTTTTAAAAAATGAAAACAGGAAGCTCCCACTCCCTCTTCGACCCAGACCCTCCTTCCCCTACCACCAACTTCTCAGAAGTACTTATGGACCTACATATTTAACTTGCCCGTACTCCATGTCCCATAACACAGGGACAGTTTGGGTAGAGGCTGGAATCAAACTCTGGTCATCTGAGTGCAATCCCCACATACTAACCATTGGGCTGTACCCTCCTCCTCTGAAACTAATTACTCTTTTAATATTTGTCTTATGCTATCACTAATGAGGTGTTTTAGTTTTCAATTTTATTAGACAATTGTGTGAGCCAATTATTTTATATCAAGTGTAGTGTACATTCACATACATGATAGAATTTACGAAAAGTAAAATGGCAATTTTGTTTCTATATTGTTTCTTTCTTTCTGCAAGCTGATATAATTGGAATATTGCATTTATATGCATTTGTCATTTTACTGAACATGATATTCTTTGTTTACCATTTCTGTAGCCCCGTTACATCAGCTACTTTTGCTAGTGGGGATAAAGTGGTGTCTGGAAGTGATGACCGAACTGTTAAAGTTTGGGATCTAAAGAATATGCGATCACCCCTCACTACCATCAGGCTTGACTCTCCAGTTAACAGGTAAGTTAATGCATGGTCTCATTAGAAATTTTGTTTTATATTTGTGAAAATATATAAAACTGCTAAGGAAAACTTCAGCAACTTATTTTAGCACAATAATAAAATTAAGGCTGCATACAGCTGTTTAGAGGATATGCTGGATTCCCTTTGTCAGTGTAAGAGAGCCAACAAATCTAAAGTTAAAAACACGAAATGGGCACAAACAGATGAAACAGAAGGGTTTATATACCCAAGTCCTGGATTAAGAGTCCATTTGAGAGAGTCAGTCACCAAGCAGAATGAAGAACAGATTTGGGATTGGCTGGATGCCAATCTGAAGTGATAAACATACAAGATTGGTGTATGCCAAACCACAACAGAAACTGCCCTTCTACAGAAATAGTAATTATCACACCTCCACTGTGCTGGACCACCTGATTGAAGGGATGAAATGTCGATGCCAAATTTGTGTCAATGTTAGGGGAGGTCACATCCCATATTAAGGTTTGTTTTGCTTTGTATACAAAACTTTTTTCAAATGTACTAAGTGTCAATTAAACACTTCATTGGTAAAAATATTCTTAAATATGTTTTATTTAATTTTGTTATTAAACTTTGAGTTATTTCGGATTTACTGGTGCTTAACTTTTGGAAGGCAGTGTACTATGAACATACTATATATATATATATATATATATATCTAACAGTTAAACTATTCGTATAATTCACTTTAACCTTCTTTGAGAAAACTGCTTAGTCAGTAACAAAAAATTCACTGTAACCTGTTCTGAGATGATTGGTAATACACATGCTTTTCCAGAAGTACCACTGTACTAGGGGTAGATATATTTTCATTATATTCTTTTGATATTACTTTATAATACTTTGCATCCTCAATTCAATAATTAGCCACAAGCTGGTGTAACAGAATATTTTATATTCATGTTTGATTTTTTTGTTTTTTTGATCCACTTTGTCTTTTCTTCTACGTCGGGCCATTTACATTATTTCTGTAATACATTTTACAGTTATGTAAACAGAAACATAGAATCAGCATTAATGAAACATGTACGGCCCTTGATAACATACATGGTTTCAGAAATGCTTTTCATATACATTTTATTCCTTTTATATTCACTAGTTTCCATTTTTCAATTTCCAAACTTCTTGCATAGCTCATCGTGCTACACTAGGCTTCTGATTTGCAAAAACCTTCAGTTTACAAGCAATTTTCATTGGTATTTCTCGGGTATATATATTACAAGTAATCATAAAAATCTTCAATTATATATATATATATATATATATATAAATAAATAAATATGTATAAATGAGTGAAAGATACAAAATTCCAGAAAATCACACGAATAAGGCGCTATGCTGCACTACAATGTGGATTTAATCACACGAATAAGGCGCTATGCTGCACTACAATGTGGATTTCTCGGGGGGGTCACAACCCCCCCCCCCGGCCAATCTTTGATATATTGCTTTCTTTCATTTTTATACTTTTCTGGTATGATATATATATATATATATATTCCCATAATTAGAAGTATTGTACTTTTTAATTTTCAACAATTTGAATTTTTTATATCTCGAACTTTTTATGTTCACTTCAAATTCGAGATATTGAGTGCCAACTGTAAATACATAGAACAAGACAGACGTTCATTATTGGAAATTACAAATATGTCTATAAATGGAGGTATCCCCTATTTGAGAGTGTATGTTGAAAGGATTTTACTGTAAATGGCTTTTAAAGTGAACATTTCAAATTAGGGCCTACTATATTCAATTTTAATTCTAGAACAGATTCTGTCTATGGGGGAGGGGGGAGGGGTACTATGACCCCTAAAGTCATTTTGGTGATGCCACAGAGGTGATTCCTTTATACTCTATGACTTTATGATTTTATATTCTATGATTTGTACTCTTATAATTTATACTCTTTTATACTCTTTATACTCTATGATTGTTTTTTTTTTTCTTTTTAGACTAGCAGTATCAAACCAGCACATTATTGCCATTCCACATGACAACAGACATGTACGACTTTTTGATTTAAATGGAGTAAGGTTAGCTAGATTGCCCAGAAGTAATCGCCAGGTATGTATAATTAATGTAGATCAGTTAATGAAGTAATGAGTTCTAAGTATTATCACAGTGAATGTAACTACTGCTTTTGAGAATATAAATTGTTTTTGTTTTCTTGTTAAAAACAGACATGATAGTGAGAAAGGAAACTACAATTTTTTCAAGGGCATTAGGGACATCAGCTCATAAAAATTGTGTTGCTGTTGAGACCCAGACCGTCCGATCTACCAGAAAGGTGTAAGGTATCAGTTTGGATGGCTGGGAAATGCCACCCAATTTAGACCATAACCTAGTGGGGGAGGGGACCGTACCATCCACAGGGACCATACCCTCCTTCCGCTACCACCAACCTCTCGAAAGGACTTACAGCCCCAAATGTTTAACATGATCGTACTCCGCATGAACATGGCGGCAGTTTTGGCAGTGATGGAAATTGAACCCGGGCATATCGAGTGCAATTCCCGCACTCTAACCACTGGGCTACCGCACCCAATAAAAACTGTGTGAACTAACAAAAAAATTAAACGTAATTGTGAAGGTAAATGACAAGGAACAATGCACCGGCCTTTGAAATCAAAAATAAAATTCTAAATCTAACGATGGAAAATCCAAACATTAATTTTACTACTGAGGAATACTGTTAAGGTAATATATATTTTAAAATCTAGCTCAAAATCTGTTAAACAAACAGTTTTCATTATTAAAAAATATTCAAAGTAAATAACACATTTTAAAATTAATATTACAAAAAAAAAAAAAAAAATTAAAATTGCTGCACGGAACAGCATTAAAATGGCAATTTTGTGTTTTATTATTGTTTATATTGTGTTTCGTAATTTTTTCAAAAAAAGCCTTAAATAGCAGCTATTTTAAAATTGCGCTGACAAGGGTTGGTGTAATACTTAAGTATGCAGTAGTTAGTGACTTTGTGTCTAAAATTAAAAAAAAAAAATTAAAGATTAATGTGATGTAAAATTTCATTATTTTGAAGTATCTTTGTGCCATTCACATGTTGATAAAGTTTTAATATATAATGCTGAAGATTATTATAAAACCAGGCATACATCACCAGGGTGACCATAGACCTGGAAAACTTGGAATTATCAGGGAATTTTATGCTTTTGGAAATATCAGAGAAAAATCAGGGAATTCTGCTGAAAGTCATGGAAAACTGCAAATTATACCTTTTTTTTTTTTCATTTTCTAACCTCATACTTTTCATTTAGCTGAATGAACAATGCTTGTTCATTTTGTGATGTCACATTTTTCATCTCTTGTCACACGACCCATCACTTATCTCCTTTAAATGCACTTCTGAACAAGAGGCTGGAGGGAGAGTTTTCATCAACAGGTGACATGATCTGGATAAACATCATTCAAGGGGGAACATTTCAGCGAATTATTAGGGAAAAATCAGGAAAATGTCAGGGAATTTCAAAATAAAGTTCTTGTGACCACCCTGATCACAATATGTATTTTGATTGATTTTTATTGCTGTGAGTGCTGTTTAAATTACCTTGCCAATAATACAGTTGAAAAATTAGAAACATATGCTAAAAGATGATGTGAAGTACTTACATATGTGATGGTTTGCAGGAAAAGGATCTAGTTGTTGGAAATTTTGAAATAGAGTTTAGGGTTTTGTTAGGTACAGGTTTTGGGACTGATTTTAATGAAGCAGACCGCATGTCTTTATGATAATTATAATTCATTTTACAAATTTTTTCAATATTAATCAGTTAAAACATTAAAACAGAAAAAAAAAACAGATTGAGAGTTTTGGGGTTGTTTGCTTTTAACCTCATTGGTTTAAACCATGGTTTTTCCTTATTAAATCCGTTTCATTTTTAAAATTCTTTTTTTTTATTCTTTATTTTTGTTTATTTAAAAAAAATTGAATTGGCAACACACAGAGCATAATGAAAATGGTTCCCGTATTTAAGAAACATGTGGTTACCTAAATTTACTGAAAACTTAAAAGGGTGCAGTTGTTGGTACAATGGCTATAAACTATGTTATCTGAGAAGTAAAATTACCGATAGCTGAATCCTTTTTCTGTAAACCATCACATATCTTAATTTGAGTATCTATTAAGTGGATATACTTGACCTTCCCTAATCAGAAATGGGGGAAATTTCAAAATTAAGTTCATTTGAATAATTAAATACTTATGTCCATGTTAGCTGTAATTTTAGCAGTTATACAAAAGTGGTAATGAATAAGAGAATGTAATACAGACAAATAGTACTTTTAAACAATCACAAGCCTTTTCAGCTAACAAGATGTTAAAGAGTGCATGTTACAAATGTGGCATGATGTCTTAATGCTTCAGAAAATAGAAATATTAACAATAATAATAAACTATATTTTTATGTTGCTACAGTGATCACACCCCCCCCCCCCCCCCCCACACACACACGCATCACAGAAAAAAAATGTAAAAATGAGAAACACTGCTATATTTTAAGTCTATAAAGCAATAGTCATGTGAAATATATATATTTTTATATTTTAATGTTCCCAAATTAAAATTGTAGTCAGAACCGTGCATTCTGACATATTCTACTTTCAGGGCCATCGCAGAATGGTTTGCTCGGTGTCGTGGTTAGATGACAATAGTTCTGTGCCATCCAACTTGTTTACATGTGGCTTTGACAGACTTGTACTAGGCTGGCGAGTGACTCTTCCCAACAAAGATGACTCAAAATTGAGTGCAATGAAAACAGGATAAATTTAAAGAAAAAGCCATTTTAAATTAAACATTTGATGTTTTTTTTTATTCTTCTTTTTTTGCTTTGCAAATTGAAATATATATATATATAGATATGTATAATATTATGTTAACAAATTAAAAATTTTATGTTCTCTGTCAATTTTTAGTGGTTCTAATATGTTGTTTTAAAAAAAGTCTAACAGTACCTAGAAAGTACCCATTTCTGCTAAAGGCGAAATAAAAACATTCAATCAAAATTTTTATTGTAGATTGCTATTATGTATGTTGAATACTCATTTCTCAAGTAGAAAAGGGCAGTAACTTGTGACACATTCCAAATTGATAATACATAAAATAAAATTTACATATATTTATTATTACTATTTTTATCATTACACCAAGTGAGAGTACATATTAAAATTATAAGAGAAATATATTGAACACTAGGTTATGAAGTAAATAATGTAATTTATGCATTCATGAAACTTCAGTCTGTGACAGTCAAGCATGTTCAAATTCATTTTGGTCTACTGGTTCTTTGACCCAATGGCCACTTTTAGACTTTTTAAGTTTCTATAAATGCAAAACTTAAGATTTTTTAAGTTTCTTAATAATTCTTAATAATTCTTAACTAAATTTTTAAAGGTGGCATAAAAGGGTGTATTAGGTGCTTCATAATAATACATATGAGACAATCTGTGTTTGCTAATCAAGTAATGCTAATCAAGTATTGCATACTTGACACATATTGCATACTTGTAATATTTGTAGTAATAGCTTGTAGTCGAAAGTAAACAATGAACAGCATTCGAAAATTGATTATTTTTCATCATAATAGTGGTAAATCAGTTCGTACTATCGCTAAATTAGTGAATTTATCCCATTTTACTGTGCAGTATGTGATAAAATGCTTTAAAGAAGAAAATCGGATCGAAAACAAGGTAAGAAAAGGTAGTCTGGTGATGATAGACACTTCTCTTGGACAATTTAGCATCCTGGCCAGCTCCAGTCTTTCCAGTGACAACTTCAGCATCTGGCTCAATCCTACAGGCTAATTAACACTCAAATTTGGTAACTTAGCCAAGTGTCGCAGCATCTCTGGACTTGTCAAACTTGGGTTTGTCGAGATGAAACAGTACAGAGAGATCTTTAAGATGATTTTCAGTGTGAGAAAACGGCACATTGCAAGTGATTTGGATGAAATAGTCTACCGAAGACCAAACCATCCAAGTAAATAGACTCAGTCATGAAGTAGCTGAGTAATGACATTTGAAAACAAAATACATTGTATAATGTAACCTTATATGCTCAAGACATGGTCGACAGCCGGTCTTAACCTGACAATAAACCATCCCATGTCTGAATGCATGTCTTGACTGGTATATAATGCATGCCTTGTCAGTGCATGCATTCTTCTTAAAAGAACTCTTAGAGGTGTAAAAATATCATCCTCTTAAGAGCATTATTTTCCTTCAGCCACTTGTTTCATCTTCCCCATGTTAGTCCATTGAAAGAAATGTAACCTCTAGTTTATTAAAATTTTTAGAAGTTTTTCCTGCTTTTACCGAGCATAAATGCCGAGAATAGAAAGGTTTGTACTTGACAATGTGCCCCTCTAAGGGATACATTGTCAAACTCAGTATCAATCGAAAGATGTTTTCAAGCATTTTAAAATGAAAGGTGACATGCTATAATTGTGATCGTTTGAATCAACAATGTAGATATTTCAAATTTTTTCTTGCAAAATTTGAAAAAAAATAAATCACAAGCTACTTGTAATTTAAAATGCATAAACCTTTCTCTTTTTAGCATGTATGGTTAACAAAAAACTGAAAGACAAAAATTTAAAAACTAAACGAGCTATAGGTTAGGGTTAGGGATTATTTTCCATAGGTTAACATAGGAAAAATGAAACTTGAAATTTGGGAGCCCAAGGCTGCGGTGCCAGAAGTCCTGCTGATGATACAACTTATTGACGGGTATTTATTGCCGTATGTGTGTGTCTTTTGCAATCCTGCCTGGTGTCGATTTCTACTTATTAGACAACTACTACTTTGTATTTAGTATTTTTCGTCTATCTTGTTTTGTCACCGAGTTTGTCATCCTAACAGTTTAAATTCTCAGCTAAAGTTGCTGCAATCCCTTTTATTTGACTGGACAGAGTCCCTTTTTAGAGAAACCTAACGTTTATACTCGTGGACCTTTCTTTGCAAAGTTATTGGTGTGCTTACTGACTAGGGCCTAGGCGAATACTTTACTATTGAAGCATAGAAAAGGCAGTGGCAGGACTTGATTTGGTTTCGCCTCCCGCAGCTTTAAACATCGCACCTCTTTTTACCTCCCCCTTCTTCCACTTGGTCTTTGTTATCATGCAAAAAAACATCGCGCCTCCAAACCTTCTGCGACCCCTCGCATTCGCGGATCACCGCCCTGTTCATAGAATACCTTGCACTTTTATCCGGAAGAAATAGTCTATATTTTACCCTCGAAACTACTAGTTGATATGTATAATTAACGAAGTAATTGCAATTGCTATACTAACGAAATTTACTTTTCCCATTTATTTTTAACACTTTACAACAAATGTTGAAAAGGGTTTATGACTTTGTTCATTCTGTCTGTCTGTCTGTCCGTTAGCACGATAACTGCCGTAAAAATGACTTAATCAAAATGAAATTTTAGTATGTTGTTCAGACGGTCTGTAGAACCTATGGGAATATAAATGAATAATATCACCCAATTAGTTTTGGATTGAACCCGGATCGAAAAAATGAAATACATTGAGCCCTATGGGACCTAATTTTTCAAACATTTTTTAAGCGGATTTAAAATTCAGGTAAAATTTTAGGTAATATTCAAATTGTTCCATAAAATATATAAAAAAAAAAATTTAGCGAAATATATTCAGTAGTTTTTTAAATTAAAATAATAATTACACCTCTTATATGAAACGATCACATGACCCACTTCAAAATGATATATGGCATCCATCTTGTTTCAAAATCGTGATTTTTTTAAGTTCTTTTTAATTCATATTGAGTGTTGTATCCGTCCTAAAACTACTTTATTTTTGCTTAAATTCTGTGCATCTACATACTGAAACAGCGCAATGACAATATATTTGAGTTTAAATGCTCATCTAAATTTGATTAGTTCTACAACTAAGCCTATTTTTCACCTATGTAAAATGTAAACAGCAAAATATATAGAATGAGTTGTATTAGAATTCCTGTATTTTTTTAACACAAAATAATTTAGTCCATGGAGTCTGCATGGCTGATAGGAATGAAATATTAATTGATTTCATAAAGAGAAGGACGATTTTTTTCGATGAAGTTTCAAGCATAGAGTTTAATTTTTTGTAGCTCCATGGTCTTAAACAAAATGTTTAAATAAAATAAATTATTATAGTATTGTGATGAATGAAATGAATGGGAGAAAGTTATGAATGAAATCCTGTTTTTATAGAGAGATCCAGGCGTGTTATTTTTTCCATGACGTCATTTGAATTAATTTCAGTTGTTTTCGATGAAGTTTTCAAATATAATAAATTATCGTAATATTATGATAATTCTAAAATTATTACCGAGGAATGTATAACATTTTAGAGATGTTTAAACCAGGCAACTTATATTTCAATGCCGTCATTTGAATGAAGTTCATTTTTTTCGATGAAGGTTTAAGTTTTCAAATATAATAAATTAATGCAGTATTGTGATAAGTTTCAAAATATTACCAAGGAATGTATTGCATTTTAGACTTGTTTAAATAAAATTGCATTGAAGTTGGAAAGTGTTTCATAATCAATGCTTTAAGCATGATTGATCTTTCTTGTTATTTCATCAGTTTGTGTGTAATTTTGCTTTTCAGAAAGTATTGTTTTCGTGCAGAAAAATATAGTTATTTTTGGAGATCTATTCATTTTAGAAGATTGTAATTACGAAAAACCATTTTTAGAATGTTTTTTGTCCGTCACCAAACCGAAGAAGCCCAAAGTAGTTTTCTCCGAAACTATTTTGCCAAGTGAAGCCAAATTTCGAATGTAGTTAGGCTACTACTCTAACTAGCCAACAACACCTCGATTTTCTTTTTTTTTTTTTTATTAATTTTACGCGAGTCGTGCACAATAGGAGCAAACGATTGTTTTCACGATATTGCAGTATCGCCTAATCTACTTAACCTACTGAAACCAAATTTTGTACGAATGTAGCCTGATATATGCTTGTAAAAGTAATGTTGAGGTTTTTTTTAAATGTAGCACCGTGTTGTACAGTACGCCTTATGGCCGAGCATATTTTGCAATATTTCGTAACGGATTTTGTCCAAAACTACCGACTGAAACCACCTTATATACAGGGATAGGCAGGCTACTACATGATTGTGAAATCAGTCCCCCCCCCCCTCCTTTCGCAATTTTTTTTATTTTTTTTATCACATATATCGTGCTCAGATCGCTTGAAGGAATTTTATATTTTATTGTTATATTTCCTAAACTACTTATCTAAATGGAACCAAATTTGTTATGTATATTGGCTGCCGCATCGGTTATGCATAAGTGTGATTGCCGCCGTAGTAGTATGTTTTCATGAACAATATTTTTCTCAAAAGAAACACTTATATTTATGGATAATATGGAGGAAAATCTAGGTACGAAAAATAGCTTTTTCTATGCCGCAAAAGCAGCTAGGTTTTCCCGCATAAAGCTGATGGGACGACAGTCCGCAACTTGTACACTATCTGGAAAAAATCTCCTGGAAGATGCATTTCTCCTCAAGATCAGGTAGGTAGAATACAATTATGTACTTTATTTTTGAAAAATAATTCACTTTTTTTTTTCTAGAAAACGTCCCAGTTTTTTTGCATTTTGCAAATGCATTATGCTCAAACAGCGCATTTAAAACTGGAAACAGTAATATATCGCATACCCACTTGTTTTTCATGTAATTCTTTGCATTAAATATTGGTTTGATTCTAAAGGAGCTATTGGAATAGGCAAAGGAAAAGTCATATTCTTGTGCTTATCTATACACTATTAAAACTACTAGTCCGACCATCTGTATGGGTATGGTGGTTGGTAAACTGTGTTTTCGATTGTCTCTCCTGGGATTTACTACGCGAAGCAGTGGCATCACCGGGGGGGGGGGGGGGGGTGTATTTGGGGTCATAACGAATGCCAGGAACCTCTCGAACCTATTGAATTTCGACGAAATGATATATGGGGAAATGGAAAACAAAATATTTGGTTAGCAAAACTCCACCCAGAATTTTTTTTTTTTAGCGACCCTATACTGACGTAAATACTGGGTCTAGAAAGTAAAGGTTGGTTTTAAATGTGAGATGCTGATACTGGCACGAAAGTTCACAAAGTGTAATTTAAAAAAAAAAAACTAACAAACTTTTAAGTATTTGCAATAAACCGCACCAAACCTTGCAAAAGAAAACCGCCTTGGATTCCGCGGATTTAAAAAACAAATTCTCTCGAAATTGTCGAATTACTACACCTTCATTTCCCTTAGAAGACCATTTTGCACAATATCAATTTTGGACAGATAAAAATAAAAATTTACCAACATCCTCAATTTCGCGTGTAATTAAAAATTATTTTCTACTTTTCCGTGTGCCACTGTTGTCAGGATATTGAAAACTTGCTCTATTTTCCTCATAATTTACTTTAACTAATTTTTTAAAAGTCATGCGTGTTAAATATGATTGAATGGGCTGATTTAGTAAATCTCATACGTCAGATATTTTATTAAAATTCAAATTGAAGGAGAAAATGTTTGAGCCTTGGGTCAAAGTTTGAAATAGGAAGTTTTTCTACGTTGCAAGAGGCACTACTTCTTGCAAAAAGAAGAAATTTTCGGAAAATGAAAATGCACAAATGTTTTCATACATTATGAACTTATTGCTATATGAAATAGTCGCACAACAAATACACGCATTGAGTTAGAAAGAAGGAGATAAAACTCCTATGGATGAAACGCGTGAAAATGTTATAATGCTTCGAGAATTATAGCTAGGTGTCGCTGGTGTTAGTTGATACAATAGAAAGGCGTAGTATTTAGTGTATGTATAGTTTTGATTATTTTTAAATAAAAGGTTACCTAATTATAAGTATAATTAACCAGTATTTTTTCATAGTTGTAGGATAGAGTACTGAATATGTGCAGATAAAAATAAATTGAAATGTAAAATAATTTTGAATACGTAGGAATATTCTTTATTGTTTCAGTTCTAATTTGCATTGCGCTAATAATTTATTTTTACAAAATTGACTATTTACATGAATATTTTAGGCCTTTTGCCATTGAAATACATACAGTGTAGGACTACTTATCTTACCCCAGCTCCATCTGAATGATTGCCTCAAACGATATTGGCGTTTTCTAAATAGACGTTTTAACTCCTAAATAAAGTTTTAACTCCTTACTTTTACCTCCATGCACACAACAAATGCCCGGCCCCGGTATTTGACAAGGTCAACATCGTGATTGCATTGCCACTATATCCCACACTAAATTATTCCAACATAAAAAGAAAACTTATTTCCGCATCGTCCAAGCAGAGAGAGGGGAAAAAATCGTCTGAAGAAAAATAAATACAAAAAAAGACGATGTGGAATAGAAACTGGGGAGAATTTTAGCGCAATAGCCGGACACATAAATTTTGAAGTTCTGGACAATTGCCCTCCTTGCAATTGTATTGTTCTTTGACAGTAGACAAGATTTGCAAAGGTCAAGTGAAGAATTTTTATTATCAGCGAGCAACAGTGAAGATCAAAGGAAGGTAAGGTTAGTGTCTCTGAATTTGACCAGAAGAGTCACGGGTTTGGTATAAAATTAGAGTTCTGTAGTTCACCCATCTTCAAATTTCCCACATTTTTGGAACGTGAAGAAGATGCATCTTTTTTTAGATTTCGTACCTATTATTCTTTCAAAATGTTTCGTAAAAATTCTTTAAAAATTTAGTTATTTCTATTAGTTGGATGCGCTTAACTACAGTGGCTCCTAAAAGTGTTCACACACTTTAAAAATTTGTAGGAAAAGCGCTGTCGCCTGGAATTGAATTCGAATATAAAGTTCGATATTTTTTCATATCATATCTCCATGTGATTCTGAATAAAACCTAACATTTTTTTTTTTAAATAATGACTTATATATATATATATATATATATATATATATGAAAATGGCTTACAAATATATATATATATATGTAAGGCGGTAGAGAAAGAACACGTCACAAAAGTAATCGTACACCAAAACATTTTCGAATAAATTCATAAATAAAATTATCCTCTGTCGCTTTTTTTTTATTTTTGCATTGTGGCGACATTTAAAAAATCGCTTGACTTTAATCTTTGTTTGCTTTGAAATATTTATAGTATTATTTAAAAATAGCTCGTAGTCGTAAGGGAACAATTAACAGCATTCGAAAATTGATTATTACTTTCCTTATATACATAATGTATAAGGAAAGTATTGTGACGGGGTCGAAAATTCGAAATCGAGTTTTCGACGGGAGAGCACGTTTCAAGCACACCTGATCACGAATCAAACATTTTTGAAGTGATGTCTGTGTGTGTGAAAGTATGTGTGTGTCAGTGAGTCTGTGGAGACGATAACTGACGAACGAATGGACCGATTCGAATTAAATTTGGTATAAAAATCACAATCCGTAAACACTGGAAGCCTATTGTTTTTATACGTAATCGAATGTTCAGAACCCCCCTAAATTTTCAAATGAAATTTTGAAAAAATCGTTAAAAAATCAAAACCACTAATAAAGTTACGCAAGTAGACATTTCTTATGTAATTCTTTATTAGAAAACGATTGACATAAATTTTAGAACGCTAACATGAACCGTTCTCAAGATATTGTACATTTTTCAAAAAAATTATCAAAAAGTCATCTAAAATAAAAAAAAAATATTTCCTATTGAGAAACATGTTCACTTTTCATATGTAATACCACGCGATAAATTGAGTGACATCATTCTCGTGGATCTAGCTCGTTCCATTCATGAAAAAAGATACTTTGAATAATACTTTTGTATTTGAACGCCAATAGTCATTTATCTGCTGTAAGAATAACTTATTTCTTAGTGCATAACGCTTGGCGAGATTTTGGCGACGAATTTTACGGAATGTCGCCAACTTGGCGACTTTTTTGAAATGTTGCCAAAATAACGAAAATCTCGCCAAATGGATAAATATGACGCTAAATCAATGAAAATGACGACTAATTGTCGAAAATTCAATATCTTGGAAAGAATATTAGTATCTACTATAAGAAAAACCTATTTTTTTACTGTAAAAGTATAAAATTCATTACATTATATAAGGAAAGTCATGTGTTGCCCACATCAGATTTTTTTACTTCATTACAAGGTCATTCATTTAATAAATTTTCCAAATTTTTAACATAAGTAGAATCATCAAACAAAACTATTTGGTGCCCTTTGTTAGCCTGACAAGAGGTGGGGATGGGATCAAATAGTTTTGACAATGAGGCTATCAAGAAATATATCAAAGAGCATTTTAGAATGATCTTCAAGCAAGAGACATCATTCTAAGTCATCTATTTCCCAACAGTCGAATCATTCATTTCAATTTTCTAAGGTAAAAATCATCGCGCATGCCCGCATTGTATCTGAACTTATTTTTTGTGGAAGTCTCTTTTATTTACTTGGACTCTGATAATCTTGTTAATGATAAATCAGCAGTTCTTTACGACTCTTTAGCATGGAAAAAATGTCCTCCATCTTTAACTTCATTTACAGCTCATATAGCTTCCGAAACATTTTTCTGATTTTTTTTTTTTTTTTTTTTTTTTTTAATGAGTTCCTTCTTAATTCCAATCTCATCCAATAGTACTTTAGAGTTATTTGTATACTTGTCTTTGATTTTAAAAGTTAGCTCATTCAGCTTTTCTTTATCAAGTTTGTTATATCTTTCTCAATTCCGGTCTCATTCACGGATATTTTTGAGTAGACTAATTGCTTGATATTTTTATATAGTTGATGAAGTTAACTCATATGGCATCCGAAACCGTTTTTTCTTTCTTATTTTCTGTGTTTATCCATTTTTAACCTAGTCTGAACCACTGCTAATGATTTAGTAGTTTGAGTGATGAATTTAGCTCGCGAAACTGGTTACTTCCTTTTCTTATTTTATTAATTACACCTCATACCCCATAATTTTCTACCTTTTTTTCCATTTCAAGGGTTTGACTATTTTTCCTCTCTCTAAACTATGTAATTTTTTACAAATAATTTAACGGTTTTTATATTTCTTTTCTGTTTTTTAAATCTTATTTTGCGTATTACTTTCCCTACATACAAATGCATCTTACTTTCACTACATACATAGTATAATATATATTACTTTCCCTACATACATAGTATAAATTAATGTATATGACTTTCCATACATATAATGTATAGGAAAAGTATTGTGATGGGGTTAAAAATTTGAAATTGAATTTTCGACGGAAGAGCGCGTTTGAAGCATCCTTGAACTTGAATCGAACGATTTTGAGGTGATGTCTGTGTGTCTGCGAGTTTGTGGACGCGATATCTAACAAATGAATGGAACGTTTCGAACAAAATTTGATAAGGTAAATCAGTGAATAGTGGAACTATTGATTTTAAACGCGAACAAACGTCGGAAGACCCTCCCCTCTCTCCCCATTTTTGAATACATTTTTGAAAAAAAAAAACAGGACAGTTAATAATTTTACATAAATAATCATTTAATGCGTAATTTTTTATTTTACATGTTGTCACTCAGAAAAGCGTCTAATGTCAGTGCACTTTTAAACGTTAAAAACATTGTGTCGTGGATCCTGCCCATCATTATTTCGTATTTGTAGAGGTAGTCGCATAACACATCTGATCAATAACTGTAATCGTTTTTGTTATGTTTTTGTAATTCGTGTTTTGGCAACGTTAGTTGAAGTTCTAGCTGTCATGTTGTTGCTGCAGTTTTGAAATGCTCGAGTGTATGTTGTTTAAATGAGAAATAAAAATGTTGTTTTAATGTTCTATCGGACTCTGGAAGCATATTATTTATACTGGTTATTCTAACAGTGTTTAAAAATAAAGTTACTGCATTAAGTATCAGTGAAAGACGTGCTTACTAAATCAGATTTTTTAATTATAATTTTGAATTTTTGTCTATTAAATCAGGATATTTCTCAGTCGTTCCGAATTCAAATCTGGACGCACTTATCCTAAGAGATAGCTTATGGGCTCGGCTATTTTCCCGATACACGGTTTCTTGATTTCCAAGATATATATATCACAGCGCTTGAACATTGTAGGGAAAACGTTCAGTGTCAGGTTAGTCCCGATTTGGCAATTTGGGCGACATAAATTACTGCTATGAATTCAATGGACGACTGACCCATAAGTTGCAGCTCTGGGATAATGTGCGTTTTTATTTATTTTATTTTCTCGTTTGATTTTTCACCTGCATATCTAGAGCATGAGGCTCCACTCAACTTTCTCATACATTCATATTCCATTTTGCTATATGAATTAGTATCAGTGTGAGGAAAACTTGCAAGTGATTCTTTAGAAAATTAATTTTCTGAGAGGTATAAATTGATAATTATTGTATTGATTGTCCTACTTTACTTTCTTGCTTGGAGTACCATATATACATGTTATCAATACTATAAAAAAAAAAAATCACAATATTACTATTCAGCACAATTAGATTAAGAAAGTTTCTGTCTATAAATTTATTGATCTCTCTGATACATATTGTTCTGATATAGATATTTTTATTTTGACTCCTACCAACTCTAAAAAAATCCTGTTTTAATGTACTTGACATGTTTACTGTTTCGTATTTTGGTATTTTATGGTTCTATACATTTTATGTTTTGGCGTTACTGTAATTGGATTTTATCTGTAGTTTTGTCACGTAAATTGAATAAATAAATAAATTAATGTATATATAAATTGGCAACAGGTCAGTGAAACCGATTAATTAATTCTTGAGGGTTTTTTTTTTTTTTTTAAGTCCAAACCTCTCTTCACATCTTTCAGAAATGTTAAGAGTACCCTTGAAATGCTTTTGTTAATAAACAGGAAAAAAACAAAATAGGGAAATCTTACCTAAGACTTCGAAGGCAAAATAATAATAATAGCAATCGTAATAATGATAAAAATCAAGTATTTCAATGTCTTCCCCTACCTATTAGTGACAAATGGCAAAGAAGAAAAGAAATTTCAATCGCACATGAAATTGTAGCAAATTGAGGGTATAGACCAGGGGTGGCCAACCCGCGGCCCGTGGGCCGCATGCGGCCCGCCTTGAATAATTTTGCGGCCCGCGAGATTCATTACAACTTTACAAAATACGATTATTTTGTGCAATATTTTTGTTTTTTGTGTAGTGTTTTGTAACAAATAAATCCCATAACTGTTTCTATTTTACACGTTGCTTCTGTTTTTATACATACTTAGAAGTGGACAGTATTGCATGCGCAGTATTGCATTTTAGAAAAATACAAAAAATTATTTGAAATATATTCATCTCCCTTTCATGTCGATGTCGAGTCGGCCCCAGAATATCTCCAAATGGAACTGATTGACTTACAATGCAATAATGAATTAAAATACATTTTTGAAACATCAGAATCAAAAATAGATTTTTATAATACTTATGTCACAAAAGAAAAATTTTCCAATTTGAGAGATCTGGCACAAAAAGTTGTGAGCACTTTTGGATCAACTTACACCTGTGAATCGTTTTTTTCGAAAATGAAATTTATCAAACATAAATCGCGCTCGGACGAAAACCTGCAACATCAATTACGATGTGCAAATACACGCATTGAGATCGACTTGCAAAAACTAAGTGAAAGAGTTGAGAAACAAATATCTCACTCATTAAATAAATTAAACATTATTCGATCATTGCATTATTATTATTATATTATCTATGTTTGTATACATGAAAAATAATGAAAACAATAATAATTCATTCTGTTTTAAATTTTCACTCCAATAAATGTTTGTAATGGGTCCAAATCTAATATAAAGATATATATTTTTATATGCGGCCCTCGGGCCGACGTGGTGGTCGAGTGGTCAAGGCATGCGTTTCCAAAGCAATCGCTCGACCGCCATGTTGTGGGTTCGAGCCCCACGTAAGGCATGGATGTTGTTGTGTTGTGGGCGCAGTGTGTGCCGCCCCCTCTGGTGCGCCTGGGGCAACGTCCTTAGGACGGCTAAATGGATCACATATAAGGCCGAATTATGGGCGAATGACGATGAGTCAAGTGCCTGGCCATTGGCAATAATATATATATATATATATATATATATATATGCGGCCCGCGGGATTATAATGTTTTTCCGAAGTGGCCCGCAAGGTCATTTAGGTTGGCCACCCCTGGTATAGACAGATCTAATTCACAATCATACTATATAATCATTATTCCAATTTTATATTAGGTAAAATTGCCGAAGATAAATGAGATATATGAAGTAGTTTCGATAATTTTGTATAATATGTACCAATTTTAGAAAATGATAAGATTTATAAAGTATTGTTTTGAATTGAATGTATCTGCACTCTTAATTTGGTTTAATTTCGTGTGTGATTAAAATTTCTTTTTGTGAGTCACCATTGTGTACTGGGGGATATGAAAAATCTTGTTTTTCTTAATTTATTTTTTACTTTTAGTTTTTAACACTTTACAACATAGTTGAAAAGTGTTTATTTGGTCATTCTGTCTGCCTGTCCGTTCATACGATAACTGCCGTAAAAATGACTTTATTACAATGAAATTTTAGTATGTTGTTGAAACGGTCTGTGGGACATATGAGAATGTAAATGGATAATATCACCCAATTAGTTTTGAATTGAACCCGGGTTGAAAAAATGAAATACATTGAAACCTATGGGACCTAATTTTTCAAACATCTTTTAAGCGAATTTAAAATTCACAAATTATTTTGAAAATTTTAGGAAATATTCAAATTATTCCATAAAATATATAAAGAAAAAAATTCATTCAGCAAAATATGTTCGGTAGTTTTTTAAATAAAAATTAAAATAATAATTACACCCATATAATATGAAGAGATCACGTGACCCACTTCAAAATAAAGTATGGCATCCATATTTTTTTCTCAATGTAAAAATCGTGATTTTTAAAATTTTTTTAAATTTATATTTAGTGTTGCATCCGTTCTAAAATTGTTTTGTTTTTGCGTATTTTCTGTGCATCTATATTCTGTGCCAACGCAATTGCAATATTTTTTAGTTTAAATGATCATCAAACTTTGATTATTTCTACAACGAAACCTAATTTTTATGGATGTAGAATGTAAACAAGTGATTGTATGATGAGTTGTATAAGAATTGCTGAATTCTTTTCAAGCAAAATTATTTAGCTCTGGAGTCTGAAATAAAAGTGTGATACGAATGAAATATTCACTGCTTTTACATAGAGAGCCAGACGATTTATATTTCGATGACGTCATTTGAATAAAGTTCATTTTTTTCGGTGAAGTTTTAAGTTTAAGTAAAATACATTATTGTAGTTCTGTGATAATTTAAAAAAATATCACAGCTGAATGTAGCGCATTTTAGAGATGTTTAAATGAAATTGCATTGAAGTTGGAAAGTGTTTCATAATCAATGTTTTATGCATGATTGATTTCTTGTTATCTCTAGTTGTAGTTTTATCTCCCTCATCCGTTCTATCACCTCTCTCTAAAAGTGCAGTGTTAGTATGTCAGAGCACCGAATGCAACCTTGAGGGCTGAAAAAATAAAAAATATGTATACTAATTCGATCATGTAGAATCCAAACTTGAAATCTGTTTTTCAAATTAAACCTTGAATCTGGAGAAATAGCCTTTCAAAATTTAGCCTATTTTTACTTTCCTTATATACAATAATGTATAAGGAAAGTACTATTGTGAAAGGGTCAAAAATTCGAATTCGAGTTTTCGACGGGAGAGCACGTTTGAAGCATCCCTGATCACGAATCGAACATTTTTGAAGTTATGCCTGTGTGTGTGTGTGAGAGAGAGAGAAAGAGAGAAAGTATGCGTGTGTGTGTTAGTCAGTGAGTCTGTGGAGACGATAGCTGACGAACGAATGGGCCGATTCGAACGAAATTTGGTACAAAAATTATAATTCGTAAACACTGGAAGCGTATTGTTTTTATACGAAAACGAATGTTCAAAACCCACCTAAATTTTGGAGTAAATTTTGAAAAAATCGTCAAAAAATCAGAACCTCTAATAAAGTTACGCAAATAGACATTTCTTATGTAATTTTTCATTAGAAAACGATTGACATAAATTTTAGATCGCTAACATGAACCGTTATCGAGATATTGCACATTTTTCAAAACAATTATCAAAAAATCATGTAAAATAATAAAAGAATATTTCCTATTGAGAAACATGTTCACTTTTCATATGTAATACCATGCGATAAATTGGATGACATCATTCTCGTGGATCTGGCTGGATCCATTCATGAAGAAGATACTTTGAGTAATACTGTTGTATTTGAACGCCAATAGACATTTATCTGCTGTAAGAATAACTTATTTCTCCATCCATAACGCTTGGCGAGATTTTGGCGACAAATTTGGTGGAATGTCGCCAACTTGGCGACTTTTTTTAAATGTTGCCAAATTAACAAAAATCTCGCCAAATTGATAAAAACGACGCTAAATCAATGAAAATGGCGACTAATTGAAGAAAATTCAATATCTTGGAAAGAATATAAGTATCTACTATAAGAATAACATTGTTTTAAACTGTAAACGTAGTAAATTCATTGCATTATATAAGGAAAGTCATGTGTTGCCCACATCAGATTTTTATGTTTATAATCTCAGGCCGAAGACGTTGCTGTAATGTAATTGCATTGACATGAGACTAAAAGAAAATCTGTATTCAGATCATGGTCCATAATGGCAAATGTTGCCCACTGAGCCCTTTAAGGTGATAAGCCCAGTAGACAACTTTTGCCAATATGGACCAAAAACCTTCTGGGTACTACGGCGGAGCCTGCGCCTCCGTATTTTCGGATGGCTATTGATTGTATAGCTCCGTATACCAATCAGTGATTATCGCTAGTCATGCCGCTATGCGCGTGTAATGCGGAGCGTGTAAAGCGGAGCGCGTGTGCATCTATATTTTAGGCTCTATCAAATCAGCGTTTATCGTTAGCCATCGGTGCCCACACACCTTTTTCCTCAGAGGTGTATGTGTGTGTGTGTGTGTGGGGGGGGGGGGACAAACCACTGATGTCGATGGAACAAACTCAATGATAATAAGATGTACAACATTGACTATTGATAATATGCCTGCTAAAAATGTCACTTCTAATAAAGTATAGCAGTTAAATAAATGACCACAGCTAGTATATTTGAAGCATTGTTATCAAACGAATGCATGATGTTATAGATGGTAAGCTAACATTGCATTAATGTTAAAATAGCTGTAGAACAACAATGTATATCAAGGTCGTAAAGACTTCGTCTCACTTTACATGCAACAATTTTAATGATCTTTCTTCTGGAATCTAGAAATTATGCAATATTTCGAATCATCATCGCATAAAATGTTTCTCCTTGATGTATTATCTTAACATTTACTCACGCGCAGGCGTTGTTTATTGGTGACGCGGCCTTCTTTAAGGGAGACAGGTGCTGTGCCCTCACAAAAGAACGCCAACTGCTGTCGAGATTACTTACCTCTGAGGGATGGTCCGTGAAATAACGCCCCGTTTTATCTTTCTTTGCTTATTTAGCTTCGAGCCTTTGTTTTGCTAATGACTTGTTCGATTTCACTTTCTAGGGTATGAGTCATTCTAAAGATGGCAAAGAAAAAATGATGAATCTTATATAAGTTAGAATATTCAGTCCTTATTTCGTACTAGCGATTATAGGTTAAAGTTCTGTTTCTGTAATTATCCTATGAGTGTCCCAAGGTTTAAAAAAAATAAATATATATATATATATATATATATACCGAATGGCCATAAAATAACGTAAGGTGTTCAGAGCCCTCTAGCGAGTATTGTATTGGACGAAACGTAACAAAATTTGGTGGGTTTACACAGTGGAACATGCGGTTTCGATTAAAAAAAGAAAATATTAGTTCCAAAAGTCGCCTCCAGGGGAAATTTTGACGCTTCAAAAGTGTAGTACTGTAAATAATGAATGGGTAAATACCAAATAAGACAGTACACATCAATTTTGTTAACAATGCATGACAACGTTTATTTTTGATCACAAATGAGGTACAATATGACTACAATTGTGATGTTCCAAGAACTGCATGCGTTGCACAATATTTCCCACCGGTAGTTTCAAATCGTTGGATCATGTTTAGTAATTTTGTTAAGCTCATCGGTCCTCGGCGTAACGTTTTCAATTGCCGAAATTCACGAAGGGCAGCATTGGCATTCTCGTTCCGCTGATAATACAGCTTGACTAATAAAGAGCGATCATGTAAGGTAAGAGCTATTGAAATTTACTAGGTAGTTCGTTTCCGAATGATGGGGATTCTCCTAGCCTTTCCTTTTATGCACATGATCGCTGCCGGAACACGATTATGCAAATTAGTGCATTTTACTCGGTAAACTGAGCCAAAATTCGGAGGCGACTTTTGGAACTAATTTTTTTTTTTTTAGAAATTGAAACCGCATGTTCCACTGTGTACGCCCACTGAATTTTGTTACGTTTCGTCCAATACATTACTCGTTAGAGGCCTCTGAACACCTCACGTTATTTTATGGCCACCCGGTATATACTGCACTATTAGCAACATATAAATTGTGTGCGCAGTGTGTGTGTGTGTGGGGGGGGGATTGTATTACTTAGCTGAGAAAATTTAATGTTCAAGATATGGCTATTTTAGCAATTTTAGAAAAGAACTTAAATGCTTATAAATGTTGCATTTTTGGGGTGGGGTGGGGGTGAGATATCGTCCTTTCTTAGATCACTTGTGATTATGAAATCCAAGTTCTAATACAGAATTGTTTAATTGCCGGCTCTCGAACAAAGATAACTCTTAGATAACACATTAAAAATTAACTATATTGCTAAAATTCATTTTAAAAATAAATCAAATATTTTTCAAGCCTTTTAAAATGAAAGGTAACACACAATAATTGTACCTATTTGGCCCAAGGATACAGATTAAACAGATTAAATCAGCCTTCCCTATGGCGACAATGAGGTTTACGCACATAGGAATGGGAGGCTGGGAAGTACTAATCTCTTAACCGGCGACGGCACAACCAAGGCAACGGGATCGGCGGAATCATTCACCGGACGAGGTCCGAAGATGATCCAGCCAAGCCCGACCCCAGTCGCCGACGGGTTTAGGCTCAGGTCATAAATAGATACAGTTCGTGCCCATGTTACCTGGAAGAGTCCGAGTCACTATAACTGCCGGGCGGGGAAGCGCGGCAGCTGTGTTCCTCGGATTAATGTGCTTCCTAGGTTGGAGGACCAGAGATATAGAGCTAAGATCCGTTCATAACCCTCAAGGAGCGGGCCGCCCAGAGGGGGGGGGGGGACCAACGATACATATTTTTCAGAATTTTTTGTGTGAAATTTGCAAAAAGTCACAAGCTACTTAAAAATGAATTCTGATATAAGAAAGCCGAGTGGAGCCGCATTCCAGTTATTATTATTTTTTTTTTAGGAGATGAATATAATTAATTCATACACACAAAACGTATTGTGCACCTTTCACTAAATAAAAGGGCTTATTCAGGGAAAAGTTTTTCGATCAGAACACTTCAATTTTAAAATAAGTGGTTACGGCTATTAAAATAAATAAATTTAATCATTATGAAAAAACAAATCCGCTAAAAACCAACAACAACACTGGAAAAAGCGTTAAAAAGCTATTTTTTCACACTGCACAAATTACAGTTTCGCAGTGCGCCAAATTCCTTTTGTACTACTGCACAAATTATGCTCTATTGCACGTTAAAAAACCCCTGTATTATCCCTAGATTTCTATTCTGACAATTTGGAATTCATTCCTAACGAAGCTACTATTAGTAAAAATGTTAATTTTTTGGATTTAAATCTTGCTATTGAACTTTCTAATAGAATTGTTACTAATTTATATGATAAAAAATACATTTTTAATTTTAACATTAATAAAATCTTACCATTTATTTCCTGCAACTCGATTCTATTCTTTAGAAATATTGTTCTTAATCAGCTTTTTAGAATTTATAGATTATCTGATAAAAAATTTCATGCTATGCATATTAATAATCTAAAAATTACCAGCAATTTATATAAATATCCCTTTTATTTTGTAAATGGTATAGTTAAAAAATTTAGATTAGCTGGATTTTCATTAATTCTATTCATGGTGTTTTAAATATTAGACTGACATCTCCATACTCTTGTTTTAATTATATTTTATTTTTACATCCACTTATACATTAGCCTTTCTATTATTACCCCTCTTGATTGTATATTATCTCTTATACTTGTCTTTTCGCATTACTGTTATTTATTTCTTACGAATGGCAACAGTAGATCATATCTCTTTTCCCTTTGTGAATGGCAACACTGGTCTCTTCATTCTGGGTTCCAGAGTTCGATAGATTAGTGTATTTTTTGAGTTAGATTCCAGGTATCCTTTTCTTCTTCTTTATGTATGTTGTCCAAGTAGAAGTAGTTTATAGATATAATCTATCTATTTCTTCAGAAACATGCATTTTTATGTTTGCTTCTACAAGACACTTGAACTTGAGAAAGAGTTTTGAAGAAGTGAACAAATCCTGATTTAGGCCTAGACCTTGTCCACGTGTATAGCGTTTGTGCTTGGATTTCGTCTGTTTTTCTTTTATCGATTCCATACCATTGTTTTTGATACTATTCTTTGACTTGATGGTTCGAAATATGTATTTTTTTTTCATTTGCTTGAAGATTTGCTGATTTATACTTTTATTTTGTAAGTTTGTTAGAAAGTTAGGTTTTTCGAGTTACAGCTTCTCACTTTTCTTTCATTGGACCTTCAAACATTTTATTATATATATATATATATATATATATATATATATATATATATATATATATATATATTTGAAATGTAATAATAAGAATTATGTAAAAATAAAAAAATACAATTCAAGTAATATTAACATCCCCATAGAAGCAAATTCAAAGCCATAATGCCGATAAGAGAAAAGAACAGCACCATCCCAAATTCGATGATTAATTAGAATTAAATTCATCTTCAGGTCTGAGTATTTAATTCCAATTAACCCAAACAAATGCCTGTTTCAGATTAAGCAATAGTACATTACTATAAATACTTAAACTCAGACTACAGGCAACAAATATATATATATATATATATATATATATATACATAATATACGACAAGTGCTATACGTAATCACAAAGATGTAAACCAATATTACCAAGGAATAGGCGCAAATGCTGCTCTTTAATCCGAAGTAAATATACTATTGAAATCAAAAACGAGGATTAAGCTCAATGGAAGGGAAAACCAAATACAATGCATGCAATGGCAGAGGAGGATGGCGACTCCTCATTCCCGTTTAAAGCTGCTTTTCCAGCCCGGGCAAACGCTCACAGAACCAATGCATTGCAAAGGTTGATCCCCCATACGTGCCCAGTCAGAAGCACCCAAACATGGAGAAACAGACCACTGAGAATGGAAGTCAAGAAACGCACAACTAAGGAAACACAAAATCTCCTATTATATAAATAACTATGCGCATGTGCATGTCTTCAAGTGATATGCAGAAACTATCCCAATTCCGCAAAATCCCTTTTGAAAGAATTTGCTTCATTTTTATTGTTGAAAAAAGAATTATAATATTTCTTCAGGAATTTTACAGGGTAATTCTTTTTTAATGCCTCTAATATTATCCCCTTGTTACTTGATATGCAATCCTTTGCTAAAGTGTTGCATATTTGGTTTCTCTTGAAATGTCCCAAAAGTATATTTCTAAAAATGAATCTTGAGAGGTTCGTTTTCCAAGTGATGATATTGTTAATTTTTATGCCATAACTTTTTCTTTTGTCGTGTAGACTCGTATAAATTCCATTCCTTGTATTGTACTTAATGGTGATATCCAAGAAATTCACCGATCCATCCTCTGCACGTTTATTTTCAACCAATTCCAAGCCACTGGGGTAAAAATTGAATTCCAATCCTGCTGCATTTTCATAATATCCATACAGCACGTCATCAACATAACGAAAGTACGGTATCTCATATAATAGGTGTGTTCCATGCTCATATTTAGTGAGATATATGTCAGCCAATATTGATGAACAACTTCCCCCCATTGGAATTCCTTTAATCTGTTTATAATAGCACTTTCCGTCAAAAAGTATATTTTCCCTCAAAACCAGATTGATAAGGTCCATATATTTTCGATATGTAATGTACTCTTTCAAATTATGTAACTCATGCAATTCCTTCAATATAAGGTAAAGTTGTGCAATATCAATATTATTGAAAAGATCGCGAAAATCATAACTTCTGAATCGCAATTCCTTGTCACAGAATTTAAGTCTTTTAATGATATCATGGCTGTTCTTGATAATAACAGTTCCCTGCTTTTGAAGGTGAATCATAACTTGCTTTAGGATATTTAAAAGTTTTAAGTTAGCAATGGTCAAATAAGTTCCGCATCCTACGGTGACAGTGCGGAATTTAACGGGTTCCTTATGCATCTTTGGTATAAGCACTAAGTAAGGGAACTTAACATTTTTAAGATCAATATCAATTCTTTTGTATAAGGCTTTGATACGATTGGTCAAAGTTTTACTATTATGCGATACCGATGTATACATATCCTGATCAAGGTAACATTTCTGTAAATTTTCCATATAATATTTTTTACAGGTAAATGCGTAATTAGCCACGATTTTATCTGTATAAGTGATTACAAAGCTATCTCTGATGTTTTTGATGGATCTAGGTATGGATGATACTTTTGTATCATCCATACCTAGATTTTTGTATCTCTTTTGATAGTGCAATTTGAAACCATTAATAAAATGATATTTCCATTCATCAAATGTCTGAACAGGAACACTGTATTTCACAGCTAAACGATAAATGAATTGATACAGATCGTTATGTAAATCATCATATACACACTCAAATTCTTGTTCTCGAAACTTAGTTCCCAATTTGAAAATACATTTTAGTTGTTGGTCTTCAATAAAATTTAAATTTCCTGTAATAATATGTTTGTGATATGGGTCACTATATACACTGTTCTTGCAATTACACTCTTCCACGTCATACAACGAGGTATTCTTACATATATGACTATAGTTGTATATTTTTCTGCCGTTAGTACAAACATAACGGTAATTCAATTTAACTGTAATAAAAGGGATTGGTAAAAATTTATTAATTCCATTCAAAATAGAAGTGAAAGGAATTCTGTCAAAAATCTTGTTTTTAAAAGTAGTCATAAAAAATTCCTTTGTAATTATCTTCTGTTTTTGAGGGTTCAATTCAATACGATGCTTACTTGCCTTTAACTTAATCATATCCAATACCATAGCCATAAATTTACAATTCTCCTCCGTATGTTCATGAGGGTCAGTAGAAGTATATTGCAACACATATTGCCATATTCGTGGCAGATATTTAAATCTTATTCCATAAATAACGTTTTTAATCCAACTTATATTAGTTGTTGTGTCATTTTTGAATTTTTCGATAAATCTTTGGATCTCTTCTACGTTACGTTTATAACTGATCTTTCTGTGTTTTTTCCCTCTATGCCAGCGATGGGTTTTGCTTTGAGAAAAAGTTCTTGACACTGGCTGTGTTTTATCATTACTGCAATATTCCAAATTGAAGGTCTCATTGTAAATTACCGTGTTGAGCCCATATGGGTAGGCTGTAATGTACTGTTTAATATGAGTACTCTCCCACCATAATCTTTCTTGAAGCCTGGGTACTATATCAAGTATAGTAACTGTGATCTTAGTAAAATCATGATTCTGAAAATGTCTTAATTCCAAGTTGGAAACCGGTACCGCATGTTTCTGGGATTTTCCAATTTGACTTCTGTGTAAGTTAATTCTAATATGCAAAGGATTTTTAGTTTGTCCGATATACTTAGTTTGACAAGATAGACATGTAATACAGTATATGGTGTTATAGGTTTAGGTGTTATAGGGGGTGAGATATCGTCCTTTCTTAGATCACTTGTGATTATGAAATCCAAGTTCTAATACAGAATTGTTTAATTGCCGGCTCTCGAACAAAGATAACTCTTAGATAACACATTAAAAATTAACTATATTGCTAAAATTCATTTAAAAAATAAATCAAATATTTTTCAAGCCTTTTAAAATGAAAGGTAACACACAATAATTGTACCTATTTGGCCCAAGGATACAGATTAAACAGATTAAATCAGCCTTCCCTATGGCGACAATGAGGTTTACGCACATAGGAATGGGAGGCTGGGAAGTACTAATCTCTTAACCGGCGACGGCACAACCAAGGCAACGGGATCGGCGGAATCATTCACCGGAAGAGGTCCGAAGATGATCCAGCCAAGCCCGACCCCAGTCGCCGACGGGTTTAGGCTCAGGTCATAAATAGATACAGTTCGTGCCCATGTTACCTGGAAGAGTCCGAGTCACTATAACTGCCGGGCGGGGAAGCGCGGCAGCTGTGTTCCTCGGATTAATGTGCTTCCTAGGTTGGAGGACCAGAGATATAGAGCTAAGATCCGTTCACAACCCTCAAGGAGCGGGCCGCCCAGAGGGGGGGGGGGACCAACGATACATATTTTTCAGAATTTTTTGTGTGAAATTTGCAAAAAGTCACAAGCTACTTAAAAATGAATTCTGATATAAGAAAGCCGAGTGGAGCCGCATTCCAGTTATTATTATTTTTTTTTTAGGAGATGAATATAATTAATTCATACACACAAAACGTATTGTGCACCTTTCACTAAATAAAAGGGCTTATTCAGGGAAAAGTTTTTCGATCAGAACACTTCAATTTTAAAATAAGTGGTTACGGCTATTAAAATAAATAAATTTAATCATTATGAAAAAACAAATCCGCTAAAAACCAACAACAACACTGGAAAAAGCGTTAAAAAGCTATTTTTTCACACTGCACAAATTACAGTTTCGCAGTGCGCCAAATTCCTTTTGTACTACTGCACAAATTATGCTCTATTGCACGTTAAAAAACCCCTGTATTATCCCTAGATTTCTATTCTGACAATTTGGAATTCATTCCTAACGAAGCTACTATTAGTAAAAATGTTAATTGTTTGGATTTAAATCTTGCTATTGAACTTTCTAATAGAATTGTTACTAATTTATATGATAAAAAATACATTTTTAATTTTAACATTAATAAAATCTTACCATTTATTTCCTGCAACTCGATTCTATTCTTTAGAAATATTGTTCTTAATCAGCTTTTTAGAATTTATAGATTATCTGATAAAAAATTTCATGCTATGCATATTAATAATCTAAAAATTACCAGCAATTTATATAAATATCCCTTTTATTTGTAAATGGTATAGTTAAAAAATTTAGATTAGCTGGATTTTCATTAATTCTATTCATGGTGTTTTAAATATTAGACTGACATCTCCATACTCTTGTTTTAATTATATTTTATTTTTACATCCACTTATACATTAGCCTTTCTATTATTACCCCTCTTGATTGTATATTATCTCTTATACTTGTCTTTTCGCATTACTGTTATTTATTTCTTACGAATGGCAACAGTAGATCATATCTCTTTTCCCTTTGTGAATGGCAACACTGGTCTCTTCATTCTGGGTTCCAGAGTTCGATAGATTAGTGTATTTTTTGAGTTAGATTCCAGGTATCCTTTTCTTCTTCTTTATGTATGTTGTCCAAGTAGAAGTAGTTTATAGATATAATCTATCTATTTCTTCAGAAACATGCATTTTTATGTTTGCTTCTACAAGACACTTGAACTTGAGAAAGAGTTTTGAAGAAGTGAACAAATCCTGATTTAGGCCTAGACCTTGTCCACGTGTATAGCGTTTGTGCTTGGATTTCGTCTGTTTTTCTTTTATCGATTCCATACCATTGTTTTTGATACTATTCTTTGACTTGATGGTTCGAAATATGTATTTTTTTTTCATTTGCTTGAAGATTTGCTGATTTATACTTTTATTTTGTAAGTTTGTTAGAAAGTTAGGTTTTTCGAGTTACAGCTTCTCACTTTTCTTTCATTGGACCTTCAAACATTTTATATATATATATATATATATATATAATAAAATATATTATATATATATATATATAATATATATATATATATATATATATATATATATATATATATATATATATATATATATATATATATATATATTTGAAATGTAATAATAAGAATTATGTAAAAATAAAAAAATACAATTCAAGTAATATTAACATCCCCATAGAAGCAAATTCAAAGCCATAATGCCGATAAGAGAAAAGAACAGCACCATCCCAAATTCGATGATTAATTAGAATTAAATTCATCTTCAGGTCTGAGTATTTAATTCCAATTAACCCAAACAAATGCCTGTTTCAGATTAAGCAATAGTACATTACTATAAATACTTAAACTCAGACTACAGGCAACAAATATATATATATATATATATACAGGGTGAGTCAGAACTCTTGGGCCAAACTTTAAGGGGTGATAAATCACATCTAAACAAGCAATTTTTGTCATACAAAGCAGGATCGTAAAGCAAGAGGTGAACCGCTGGAGGACGGCAGAACATACGTCCTATTTTTATAGGAGGCATTGTCACAATTACTGCAACATGTTCCTGCCAACATTAAAGCATGTATGTGGTTCCAACACGACGGAGCACCACCCCATTTCAGAATGGATCTGCGTCACACCTTAGATGTTACATTCCCAGAGCAATGGATTGGTCAGGGTGGTCCCATAGCTTGGCCTGCACGATCGCCTGATCTCTCCTGTCTCGACTTTTTCTTATGGGGCCATATGAAAAGTCTCCTTTACGATAGCCCCATCGACTCTGATGAGGACTTTGTTGCTAGGATTGCTGTTGTTGCCGGCGTTGTCCAAGATATTGCGGGTGTGCCCCTCGCTACATCGCAGGTGTGAAGCCTGCATTACTGCTGGTGATCGCACTTTTGAGCAGTTTTTGTAACTTTGTTCATGCATTCTGCAATTCCTGTCAGTAAAACGTACTTCGTGTCTACTCTGTCATTTTTGTGTTTCCTCTTTTCACGAGGGAGTCATCATTTCCTCATTTCATGAGCTACCACCTAGCGGTTCACCTCTTGTGTTACGGCACTGCTTAGTATGACAAAAATGCTTGTTTAGATGTGATTTATCACCCCTTAAAGTTTGGCCCAAGAGTTCTGACTTACCCTGTATATATGTTACGGTCAATGCGATTAATTGGTTATTATTATAATAACCGCCTATTATTAATACTAACCAAATAAACCGGTAATATGTAATATTTATCACATTTACCAAAAGACGTGGTTATTTATAACCGATTATTATTAATACTAACAGGATTTTCTAAATAATAGTAAAGAATTAAAGAATAAATTAACATCACTAAGAAAGCTAATAGAATTTCAAACTTCTGATCTTAAAGATCTTTTTAATAATATTAAGATCTCAGATCTATATGATGTAATTTTAGCTCTATGTAATTCTTACATTACTAATCAATCAACTCTAACAAATTTTATCAATTTTCCTAAACTTCTTCACTATGTTATTTTCAATAATTATATTTTTCAAGGAAATAAATTATACAAGTCTCAGGAGTTTCACAAGGTGGCTGCAGTAGCAGGATGTTAGCTAATTTATACCTTTATCATTATGAACAGTCTTTTACTTCAATAGATTATAAAATGTACAGACATGTTGATGATCTGATTTTTATCCCATGTTGTGTCCGGGGTAAGAATATAGCACCACTGTAGCCCATGCATATCGTAAAAATCGACTAAAATGGGTGCCCAGTCTCCAAGGGTATAGTTGGGTTCCCCCCTTTTGGGGGTTGGGCAAAGGGCCAATCACCCTTTCCTGTGAAAATACTTTGATTACGGAAACCGAAAGCTTTAATAAACTACTTCTGGCTGATGGTGTTGCGACTTGCGAGACACCAGATGACGGCTATCTCGCATGGATTGAGGAGTCTCCATTTATGACTACCAGAGGGAGAGCCTTAGGGAGCCTCTGGCGCTGAAGGTGTCGTTGTCGAAGCCTAAACACATATTAAAGATATGAAGATGGAATGTGAGAACATTATACCAAATGGGAAAGACAAGACAGGTTACCAACGAGATGGACAAGTATAGGCTGGACATACTGTCAGCGAGGTAAGATGGACTGGATTCGGGAAAATGGAAACAAGTCACAACAAGACTATACTTTATTCTGGAATGGAGAAGGAGAAGTTGCCCTCATTTTGAGTGAAAAGGCTGTGAAAAGTCTTATGGAGTGGGAACCCATCAATGACAGGATAGTAAGAGCAAGATTTTTTTCTAAGTTTATCAAAATGACCATCATTCAATTGCATGCTCCTACTAATGAAGCTGACTACGAAGTGAAAGAACGTTTTTATGATATACTCTAAAATGTGCTAGATAGGGTTCCCAAGCACGACCTTTCACTAGTTATTGGAGATCTTAATGCTAAGGTTGGGTTCAGAATTTGTAAGGAAGAAAAGTTCATAGGCAATGAAGCTTGTGGTGATAGAAATGAAAATGGAGAACTATTTGTTTCATTTTGTGAATTAAACAACTTAGTGATTGGAGGCATCAAGTTCAAGCTTAAAAATATACATAAGTTAACTTGGATATCGCCAGATAGAAAAACAAGAAATCAAATAGACCATATTGCAATTAATGGAAAATTTACCAGATCTATGATGGATGTTAGAGGTAAGAGAGGGGCAGATGTTGGCACTGACCATCACCTTGTAGTGTTGAATTTCAAGTTAAAATTGCATATATATACATACATATATATATATGTGTTTATTTAAAAACTTAAAACCATAGAGGTACAAGTAATTTAACTCTATGCTTAAAACTTCATAGAAAAAATCGTCTGGGTTCTCTATGTAAAATCAATGAATGTTTCATTCATATCAGTTATATTGCAGACTCCATGAGCTAAATAATTTTGCGTTGAAGAAATGCAGTAATTCTTATACAACTCATTCTACATCTTTTGGTATTTACATTCTCCATAAGTGAAAATTAGGCTTCGTTGTAGAAATAATTGAAGTTTGATGATCATTTAAATTCAAATACATTGTAATTGCGTTTTTCAGTATGCAGATGCACAGAATTTAAGTAAAAATAAAGCGGTTTTAGGACAGATTCAACACTCAATATGTATTATAAAGAACTTTAAAAATCACGATTTTGACAAAAGATGGATGCCATATTTTATTTTGAAGTGGGTCAAGTGATTTCTTCATATAATGGTCACGTGATCTCTTCGTATAAAGTATGTAATTATTATTTTAATTTTTATTTAAAAAACTACTAAATATATTTTGCTAACATTTTTTATATATAATTTGAATATTTTCTAAAACTTTCGAAGCAATTTGTGAATTTTAAATTCGCTTAAAAAATGTTTGAAAAATTAGGTCCCATAGAGTTCAATGTATTTCATTTTTTCAACCCACAGACAGTCTGAACAACGCACTAAAATTACATACATAAATGACTTCATCAAAATTTCATTTTGATGAAGTCATTTTTACGGCAGTTATCGTGCTAACGGACAGACAGACAGAATGAACAAAGTTATAAGCACTTTTCAACTATATTGTAAAGTGTTAAAAACTAAAATATTATGTTCATAATGCTAAAATAATAAGTTCTACTGAATAATATAATCTTTTTCCCAGAATGATAGATTTCATATTTCAAGCATAAAACTGCAAGAACTGCATCTAAAACTGTGAATCGAATATCTTATGCTATCTGATTAGTGGTCAATCTAAAGAAAGCTATCGATGCGAGCGATAAGCATCTACAAGTTGCACCTCAGAATGTTAATGAGAAGGTTAAATGCAACAATCTTATCAGCATTCATACTTTCAACTGATATGAACTTTCCCTCCTCCTTTATTAGCTGATACAAACCCACATCACATCCCTCTCTAATCCAATTAAGTCCACCCTAACAAAAGAGGACACTTTCATGATCCAATCAAATGGTAAAAGTGGACTCATTATAAAAACACAGAATGCGACCACTTTTCCTCGGAAGTGAATGCCCCCTGGTGGCGGAAGATGAAAAGAAAGAAAAACGGTTAACTGATAAGGCAGCAGACAATGCAACCGCTATGCAGTCACGCGAACGCCATTTGCACAGGGAATGCGAACGGTTGTAGCCATTCTTGGAGAACATCACTGCCAGGGACAGTTCATGTCAAGAGTAAGCAGGATTTCAAGATTAGTCTGTATGAAGCGGGAGAAGAGCAGTTCTATTCATAGTGGCTGGATGAATAAAAATTTTAGATTAGATTGGATATTGTTCACTTGATGAGCATCAAGGGATTAGCATCCTCCGAGGAGTTGTAGAGCAGTTCCTCATTGCTCAGTGAGTGCAATTCTTTCAGCAAGGTTGGGGCGTACAGGAAGCGGTCGTTAGATCTTGTCATATGTTCCACGAGATATGAGATGAAATGATATCGCGATAAGCGCTTTTTAAGGAGTGTTGTACAAGCGTTTTCTTAAACATTTAAAACTATTTCGAATATTTCGAATGGTTGAAAAATTGGACGTTTCTTCTCTCGGAGATATGCGGGATTTATTTTTCGGGGCATTAAACCTTGTAAATAAATGCATGCATTGACCTCTCTTCGTTTTTCTTTTTTCGTAAATAGCATATTAGACCCTTTTCAACTTCGACTAATGAAAAAAATAATTTTGATATTTGATTTTCAAAAATGAAACAGCCATTTTGTCGTGTAGTGTGGAATAATTATTTAAGGATAAATTTTATTTTCAACATATGGAATTCCTGATATAAATGGTGGATATTATGGGGAAGACCACAGTTTCATATTACCCACCATTACTACATTGGAAAAGAAGTACTACTGAACGGTATTACACTAACTACAAACACAAAGCAAGAAATTTATGCTCTTTCATATGATGACAACTTTTTGACGGAACTATTAAACATTTTTATTCTCTTTTGAATACTTATTTTGCACCGTAATGCGAATTTTTGAAAAACAGGTAGTGATATGAACAGGCAATGGAAATAATTAGCGAACCCCCCAATCCCCCCCTGGGATTAAATGCTTAACCCATATCGGTCTTCATCTAAGCTCTATTCATAATCAATCATGAAAAACAGATGATTTGAGGGAATTTTTCAGAATCAGATGTGGAAATGTTTAGTTCACACCCTACCTCCTCCGGAATTTAATACTGAATTCATATCAGTTATCACCTAAGTTCTATGTATAGTCAATCCTGAGAAATAGATGTTTCAAGGAAATTCTCTGAACTGGGAACGGAAATCCTTGGTGGACCTTCTATTCTCCTTCAGAATATGTTGTTGCATACATATCAGTCATCATCTAAGCTCTATCTATAACAGATACTGAGAAATAGATGCTTCAAAGAAACTGTAAATTTTTGAATTGGAGATGATAGCTCCCCAGAGTAAATCTTTAATATGTTCTCTCTTTTATCTCTTCCGGAATTTAATGATGAATCTACGATTCAGTATCTTAAACTCTATCTATAGCCAATTCTAAGAAATAGATGTTTCAAGGAAAATTTGTGAACCAGATGGACAAATTTGAATAGTGAATCCCGTATATATCTTAGTTACGATATCGACGGCGAATCCACACATTCTCCTCCGGAATTCAATACTAAATCATCATTTGTTCTCTAGCTATGGTAGAACCTGAGAAATAGACGTTTTAAGAAAAAACAATTCGCAAAAACAAAGGTATGGCAAAAAATTTTACCACCAACAATTCAGAAACAATATTTGAACTATTAGTTTATTCTGAAAGCGATTCAAATTCATGTACATTAATTAAGATATAATAGAGACGGCTTCGTCCGCAGGTGCTGTTGGGTAAAAAAAAAAAAAAGGGTTAAGCAAGCTGTAAAATCGTTCATATATTATTTCTAATTTTCTTGTGTTAATATAATCTATACTATTAAATTCCGTCAGCAAATATATGTATACCAGTTATTTAAAACGTTAATTTTGGACCTAGAGCTTCGCGTTTGCTTTAAAAGGGAGCTAACGATCCAAGGATGTGATCAAAAAATTAGAAATCTATATAAATAAAATTGAAAATCTGTCTGTCTGTCTGTCCCATCTTCACGGGAGAACGGCTGAACCGAATTTGGTGAAATTTTGTGGGTAGCCTGGAAATGTCCATGATTTGAGTTTCTACGACTAGTGGTTCTCGAGATATTAGTCAAAATCGAAACTTTCGTATGTCTCATTGTCACGAGAGAACGGCTGAACTGAATTTAATGAAATTTTGCAGGTAGCCTTAAAATAACCTCACATAAATTTGTTCTAAGTTTCGGGTTCCTAAGATTAGGGGTTGTTGAGATATTAATGAAAAACGGAACTTTTCCCTAGGAGTTCTACTCTCTAACTCCGTGGTTTATCCAAACGAAAAGGATGGAAATTGGTTGTTTAAAACGTCAACGTGAATTAAAACTTTATTTTTGAGTTTGATGGAGGATTTTTGCGCATATTAGTCACTATCTGAAAGCATGAATTGTTTGAAACATGAATTTAAATGGAAAATCTATCTCCATGGTTTATTTTTCACAAGCATTTACTCAACAATGAAAAGTATAAAGAAATCAAAATGGTTATTTAATGCATTTTGTGAGGAAAATTCTATCTTATATCATGTTGCTCAGAAACGTAATTAAATTAAATCTGTTAATTTTAATTATTATTTTTTCGATTTGAATAATAAATAAATGGATATAAAATATATTTTAGAAAAGAATGGTGTGATTTTTCTTTTAATTATATTAATTTCGGACTGCGTACATCACTTTCATTTATTTTGACAAAGAATTTTTAAGCTTTTATATTGTGTTTAGCTAATAAACTCATATATTGTGTTTAGCTAATAAACTCATATATTGTGTTTAGCTAATAAACTCATATATTGTGTTTACCAATAAATTCATTTATCCCATTGTTAAAACAGAAAAAGAGTAGTAGAACGGGTATATCTTCTAATACAATTTTAGTGTTTGCATTTAGTATATACAAACGGGATCAGGATGGTTTATTCTTCAAATCCGCAAATTCAGAGCTCCGAATTTGGCAGAATATTGCTAACTTGGCAAATAGGCGGAAATGTCACCAAATTGATAAAAACGACGCAAATCAATGAAATTAAATTCGTTTTTTTAGAAGAGAGTACTGAAATGATGTTTCGATAGCATTTGTCGGTCAGTCCATCCATCCTACTTAGTAACACATTTAACGAATTTTTTTAATATCACCAAATTGATAAAAATATTTGTCAATCCATAAAAATATCATGGAATTGATAAAATCGCGATTAATAAATGAAATTAATTGTGTTTTGTTAGGGGATAGTATTGTGATGATGTTTCGCCAATTTGTTCCAAAATGAGACTATCAATTCTACAGTCCCACTCGGTGATAAATTTGGCGATTTTTTAAGTTATCGCTAAATTGATGAAAATGTCGCCAAACCTTCCATGGAGATAGCATTATTCAGACGATCAATCAATTTATTTGAAGCAAATGATATCATGTCGTTTAGCAATGGATGTAAATCCAACGTGTTATGTGGCATATGATTTTTATTAAATTTTTTCCGATTTGAATAATAAAGATATGTATATAAAATAAATTTCATCGACATTGAATTTTTGACTGGATAATATCAATTACGGTCTTCAGGTTACATATTATTATTATTGATATTTTCGGGGATTATTGATTCATGGATTCTTGATATTTTCAAGTTATTATGCCATTGTTTTATTATGACAAAAATTCTTTAAACTCATATATTGTACATTGTACGAGTAATCTTCTGCATATGCACGGGTATATCTTCTAAGCTACGAGAATATAAGCAGTATAGGTATATTGGCATATATTTTGATATATATTGGCATATATTGAAATCAATTACGACCTCCCGGTATAAAGATTACGGGGATTATTGATATTTTTAATTTAAAACGTCATCTGTTTGATTTTGGCAAATATTTTTGAGACTCATATTGGTAATTTTCTACTAACACATTGGTATATTTTCTAATTTGCGACAATATAAGTAGTACGGGGATATATATATTCTCATATAATTTTAGTGCTTTCATTTTGGCATATATTGGAGTCAATTACGGGTTTATTGATATTTTCAATTTACATATAATGTACAATTACATGTAATGTACTAATACAGGTTATATCTTCTAATATTCGCGTATATAAGTAGTACGAGTCCCATACAATTTTAATGCTTTCATTTGCATAAATTGATTCAATTCCTTTTTTTTTAAATTTGCTTACAAAACGGGCCGGGATGTTTCATTCTTTAGATCTGCCAGTGAAGATAATTTTGTATAGCGAGAACAAAGATTCTTAAACTTGTTTATAGGAGCATTGTATTAAATATTTTAATAGAATATTTTGATTAAAAATGTCATTTAGTATACTATAGGAATTTGCACATGATTGTTAATTTTAAGTTTATTTATATTATATACTCCGTACGAAGAACGGGTATGCTGTTAGTATTTAATAAATTTTAGATATTTGAAAAACAAAGTCAAGAAATGTCTCTAAATTGCTTATGTATATCTATCTCCCTGCGATTTCAAACACCTATTCTTCAAATAGAATTTTGCGAGTTCTTTTTTTGTGAGCTAACGATCCGAAGATGTGGTCAAAATATTCGAAAATTGGAAAAATTAAAAAATATTTGCAAAAAATTAAAAAAATCGCTTAAAAATAAAGTAAAACTAAATGTCTCCGAAGGACTATCCCGTATATACACACTGGGGATCTCCTTTTACGGGAATAAACTGAAATCTGGTGTATCTAGAAAGCTTATATTTGGCACCTCGCAGTCGTCCGTGGCACATTTCATTTTTTTTTTAATTTTAAACCTTACCGATCCAGCTCGTCTTGGGTCCGCCATAAAAATGCACTCATTTCTTGGAGAGTTACTTGAGAACCGGAGTAGATAGAAAGTCCATATTTGGTATGTCGTCTTTTATACATTTAAGTTACATTACAACAAATACGTTTTTCATACATTTAAGTTACACACATTTCAACAAATACGTTTTTCATACATTTAATTTACATACATTTCAACAAATACGTTTTTCATGCATTTGAGTTACATGAAAGGGGATACTACTGCTTTTGCTTTTACTTGTTGTGATTCAAAATATTAATGGCTTTTAAAAACCTAATAATGTTTATCAGGATGAATTTTCACCACGGGGTCAGTTTCGAGCTTAAGCATTATTGGATATTTTACAATTCAATAGGACTGTTGACTGCGATTGTTAATAGCTACTTCAGACGTAGTTTCTCCAACATGAACTGGAATTTCGAACGATCCAAAAATGCCAAAAAATTTTAATGGAAATGAAAATATATTTTTCTCACGATAATATATATCTTCTCTGAGGGCTTTTCATCTTTGACTTGCCAGTTCTTGATCTTTCCATCTACGGAGGTCATTGACCAGGGGGTAATCTGTTTTGCTCCCTACTCCAGATATTTCTATTCCCCCTCCCTCTTTAGAGCATACCTACCAATTTATTTCCATTCAGACCTGACAGCTCCAAAACACACCTAAGAATTTATGAAAACATTCCCTTCAGTGCTACTTATATAGGATATATCTTTTTTTTTTCACGAAACCTTTATTTCTTATGTTATTATTGTACAGAGGAAAAAAATGTTTTCTCGATAATTTCAGCATTCGAGATTCCGAAGGAAAACACGATTTAAGATCTCCTAAATACATTTTGAACATTTTCGGAATGACGCATGGCAGTCTGTGCGTGTCAGCGTAATAATATATGGAAATCGGGATAAAATTCAATGCAAGAGATGCAATACGATTGAAGCAAATATTCGCTAAATTTTTTCTTTCAATTCTGAGGACTGGATATTTCAATTTAATCATTTTTAACACTTTACAACAAAGTTGAAAAGTGTTTATGACTTTTTAACACTTTACAACAAAGTTGAAAAGTGTTTATGACTTTGTTCATTCTGTCTGTCTGTCTGTCTGTCTGTCTGTCCGTTAGCACGATAACTGCCGTAAAAATGGCTTAATCAAAATGAAATTTCAGTATGTTGTTCAGACGGTCTATAGGACCTATGGGAATATAAATGAATAATATCACCCAATTAGTTTTGGATTGAACCCGGGTTGAAAAAATGGAATACATTGAACCCTATGGGACCTAATTTTTCAAGCATTTTTTAAGCGGATTTAAAATTCACAAATTGTTTCGAAAATTTTAGGCAGTATTCAAATTGTTCCATAAAATATATAAAAAAAATTCAGCGAAATATATTCAGTAGTTTTTTAAATAAAAATTAAAATAATAATAACACCTTTTATATGAAGCGATCACGTGTCCATGATATGAAACGATCACATGACCCACTTCAAAATGATATATGGCATCCATCTTGTGTCAAAATCGTGATTTTTAAAGTTCTTTTTAATTCATATTGAGTGTTGTATCCGTCCTAAAACTATTTTATTTCTGCCTAAATTCTGTGCATCTACATACTGAAACAACGCAATGACAATATATTTCAGTTTAAATGCTCATCCAAATATGATTATTTCTACTATTAAGCCTATTTTTCACCTATGTAAAATGTAAACAGCAAAATATGTAGAATGAGTTGTATTAGAATCGCTGTAATTCTTTAACACAAAATCATTTAGTCCATGGAGTCTGCTTAGCTGATATGAATGAAGTATTCATTGATTGCAGAAAGAGAAGGACGATATTTTTCGATGAAGTTTTAAGCATAGAGTTAACTTATTTGTAGCTCCATGGTCTTAATTTTTAAATAAAATAAATTATTATAGTATTCTGATGAATGACATGAATGGGGGAATTATTTATGAATGAAATATTGCTTTTATAGAGAGAACCAGGCGTGTTATTTTTTTATGACGTCATTTGAATCAATTTCAGTTGTTTTCGATGAAGTTTTCAAATATAATAAATTATCGTAGTATTATGATAATTCTAAAATTATTACCGAAGAATGTATCAAATTTTAGAGATGTTTAAACCAGGCAATTTATACTTTAATGCCGTCATTTGAATGATGTTAATTTTTTTCGATGAGGGTTTAAGGTTTCAAATATAATAAATTAATGTAGTATTGTGATAAGTTTTAAAATATTACCGAGGAATGCATTGCATTTTAGACATGTTTAAATAAAATTGCATTGAAGTTGGAAAGTGTTTCATAATCAATGCTTTAAGCATGATTGATCTTTCTTGTTTAATGAATCATTTCGACATACGTGCATCTAGACAATATAGCAGAGATTCCCAATCAGAGTACCCCGGAACCTCAGGGTTCCGTAAACCCGTGTGCCAGGGGTTCAGCGAGAATTTTCGAAGGCTTGTAAAAAGTACAACTTATTACCTTTTGCGTTATAGAGTAAACAAAAAAGATTAAGTTATTAAGGTTTTAATATGACCTAGTAATAAAATAATAAATCATCTTGAAAATTTAACATGGTTAGATATTTCCTTTATACTTAAACTTTAATTAGCCAGAATTTTAGTTGGGAATAAAAATTTTGTTGAAGCGGTGATATTTTGTGGCGGCAAGGAATTCGGTCATGAACGGATATTATTAACATTCCCATCAACTCATGGGGTTGCCAGATAAAAATTTTGGAGAAAAGGACAATAACAGAGAAACCAAACAAGTTAAAATATCTTGTTCTTAACTGCACCAAATAATTAACTAGAGTGCGGCTTAACTCGACTTTCTTACACAAAATCGATTTTTAAGTAGCTCGTAATTTTTTTTTCTTGCAAATTTTGCAAATATTGCAAGGAAAAAAAAAATTAAAAATATGTATTGTTGGTCCAAATGATCACAATAATAGCATGTTACCCTTATTTTTAAAGGGCTTGAGAAAATCTTTCGATTGATGCCAAGTCTGATAATGTACCTTTCTTAGGGGAGGTAACTCCCCCTCCCTCTTCCAAGGAGGACTAATGGCGTCACGAACACAAAAACGGTTTCTACCCTCCTATGGGAAATAGTCTCTAATCTCCTATGGAAAATAGTCTCTAACCTCCTATGGAAAATAGTCTCTAACCTACCATGCAAAGTAGTCTCTAACATTTTCTACCTTCCTATGGAAAATAGTCTCTAACCTCCTATGCAAAATAGTCTCTAACAGTTTCTACCCTCCTATGGAAAATAGTCTCTAATCTCCTATGGAAAATAGTCTCTGACCTTCTATGGAAAATAGTCTCTAACCTCCTATGCAAAATACTCTAACAATTTCTACCTTCCTATGGAAAATAGTCTCTAATCTCCTACGGAAAATAGTCTCTACCCTCGTATGGATAATAGTCTCTAATCGCCTATGGAAAATAATCTCTAACCTCCTATGGAAAATAGTCTCTAATCGCCTATGGAAAATAGTCTCTGACCTCCTATGGAAAATAGTCTCTAACCTCCTATGCAAAATAGTCTCTAACAGTTTCTACACTCCTATGGAAAATAGCCTCTAATCTCTTATGGAAAATATTCTCTAAACTCCTATGGAAAATAATCTCTAACCTCCTATGCAAAATAGTCTCTAACAGGATCCCTCCTATGGAAAATAGTCTCTAATCACCTATGGAAACTAATCTCTAACCTCCTATAGAAAATAGTCTCTAACCTCCTATGCAAAATAGTCTCTAACAGTTTCTACCCTCCTATGGAAAATAGTCTCTAATCTCCTATGGAAAATAATCTCTAACCTCCTATGGAAAATAGTCTCTAACCTCCTATGCAAAATAGTCTCTAACAGTTTTTACCCTCCTATGGAAAATAGTCTCTAATCTCCTATGGAAAATAGTCTCTAATCTCCTATGCAAAATAGTTTCTACCCTCCTATGGAAAATAGTCTCTAATCATCTATGGAAAGTAGTCTCTAACCTTCTATAGAAAATAGTCTCTAACTTCCTATGCAAAATAGTCTCTAACAGTTTCTACCCTCCTATGGAAAATAGTCTCTAATCTCCTATGGAAAATAATCTCTAACCTCCTATGGAAAATAGTCTCTAACCTCCTATGCAAAATAGTCTCTAACATTTTCTACCCTCCTATGGAAAATAGTCTCTAATCTCCTATAGAAAATAGTCTCTATCTTCCTATGGAAAATAGTCTCTAACCTCCTATACAAAATAGTCTCTAAAAGTTTCTACCCTCCTATGGAAAATAGTCTCTAATCTCCTATGGAAAATAGTCTCTAACCTCCTATGGAAAATAGTCTCCAACCTCCTATGCAAAGTAGTCTCTAAAAGTTTCTATCCTCCTATGGAAAATAGTCTCTAACCTCCTATGCAAAATAGTTTCTAACAGTTTCTATCCTCCTATGGAAAATAGTCTCTAATCTCATATGGAAAATAGTCTCTAATCTTCTATGGAAAATAGTCTCCAACCTCTAGCTCGTTTTGTTTTTAGAATTTTATTCCCGATGTTTTGTGCCAAGTATAGATGCTGAGACTAAGAAAGTTTGTACTTTAGAAAAATAAAATTTTTAAAATAATTATAAGAATTTTTAATGTTTTTGTAAATTGAATGCATTACTGTTTGATATATGTTAAAAATACCCAGATTTTTTCCGATTTTTTTAATAAAACATCAATTTTCCACTTTTCAGCATCTATGTTTGGCAATAAAAAAAAATCTGTTGTGGATAGTACATGACTTTCCCTGCAGATTCAAATTCATTTTTTCTTTATTTCTTCAATAATTCATTACATTGAGTTTAATTGCACAAAATAACACTAAATTTGCATTTTTAATTCAATTTTTGATTTTATATGGTAATGGGATATTTTTCCGAAAGCGGCGTAACAAAAATGCAAGAAATCTCAAATATCTTGAGAATGCTTAGTCCTAAAGTAATGGAGATGGTTATATTCTTTTCCTCGTCAAAAATTGCGTATAAAACAAGAATTTAATTGATACATTTGAGCATATTTAGTCTTTTTCTTTTAGATTTTGACGATTTTTGCGGACCATTTCGTAAAAAAAGCCAGGTTGTTCTTTTCCGAATCGTACCAAAATCTAATCAGCACCAGAGTATCCCACAAGTAACTTATCTACCAAATTTTGTGAAATTTGGTCCCTTAGTATTTTAGCTACAGTGGATAGATGAAATTTTTGCGGGCAATTTCACAAAAAAAGGTGGTTTTTCTTTTTTTGAATCGTACTAAAAACTAATTAAGGCCAGTGACACACCCAAGTGACTTACCTACCAAATTTTATGAAATTCGGTCCATTAGTTTTTTAGTTAGAGTGGATACATACATTGCACAGACATACACGCAGATACACTGACAGACATCATGCTAAAAATACTTTTTACTTTCCCTGCAATACATGGTAATGTATAGGGAAAGTATTGGAATCATGCCGAAAATCGCAACTCGAGTTTTCGACGGATTTACACGTTTCGAGACCTCTATAATACGGAAAAACTATTTATAGCGTGACGTCTGTGTGGGTGTCTGTCTGTGTGTCCGTGTGTCTGTGCAAGTTTTTGAGTTAGAGTGGTATGTATTCACTCTAACTTAAAAACTTATGGACCGAATTTCATAAAATTTGGTAGGTAAGTCACTTGGGCATGACCTTGGTGCTGATTAGTTTTTGGTACGATTCGTAAAAACAGAACCCGCCTTTTTTTGCGAAATGGTCCCTTAAAAAAGTCATGTATCCACTCTAGCTAAAATACTAATTGACCAAATTTCACAAAATTTCGTAGATAGTTACGTGTAGGATGCTTTGGTGCTGATTAGATTTTGGTATGATTCGGAAAAGAACAACCTGCATTTTTTTACGAAATGGCCCGCAAAAATCGCCAAAATCTAAAAAAAAAAATCTGATGTGGGCAACACATGACTTTCCTTATATAATGTAATGAATTTACTACTTTTACAGTAAAAAAATAGGTTTTTCTTATAGTAGATACTAATATTCTGTCCAAGATATTGAATTTTCGTCAATTAGTCGTCATTTTCATTGATTTAGAATCATTTTTATCCATTTGGCGAGATTTTCATTAATTTGGCAACATTTCAAAAAAAGTCGCCAAGTTGGCGACATTCCGCCAAATTCGTCGCCAAAATCTCGCCAAGCGTTATGCACTAAGAAAAAAGTTATTCTTACAGCAGATAAATGACTATTGGCGTTCAAATACAAAAGTATTATTCAAAGTATATTTTTTCATGAATGGAACGAGCTAGATCCACGAAAATGATGTCACTCAATTTATCGCATAGTATTACATATGAAGAGTGAACATGTTTCTCAATAGGAATTTTTTTTTTTTATGTGACTTTTTCATAATTTTTTTGAAAAATGCACAATATCTCGAGAACGGTTCATGTTAGCGTTCTAAAATTTATGCCAATCGTTTTCTAATGAAAAATTACATAAGAAATGTCTATTTGCGTAACTTTATTAGCGGTTTTGATTTTTTGACGATTTTTTCAAAATTTCATTCGAAAATTTAGGGGGGGTTCTGAACATTCGATTACGTATAAAAACAATAGGCTTCCAGTGTTTACGGATTGTGATTTTTGTACCAAATTTGGTTCGAATCGGTCCATTCGTTCGTCAGTTATCGTCTACACAGACTCACTGACACACACACACACATACTTTCACACACACACACACACACATACACACACACAGACATCACTTCAAAAATGTTTGATTCGTGATCAGGGATGCTTGAAACGTGCTCTCCCGTCGAAAACTCGAATTCGAATTTTCGACCCCGTCACAATACTTTCCTTATACATTATGTATATAAGGAAAGTAAAAAGGACTACGTATGCTCAAATGCATTAATTAAATTCTTGTGTTGTACGCAATTTTTAACGAGGAAAAGAATATAATACACTCCATTATGCTTTAGGACTAATTGTTTTCAAGATATTTGAGATTTCTTGCATTTTTGATACGCCGATTTCGGAAAAATGTCCAAGTACCAAATAAAAAAATCTGATGTGGGCAGCACATGACTTTCCCTGCAGACGTATATTCACGTTCTATTTATTTAAATTAAATTTAATTAATTTTTAATTCAATTTTCGTTCTCATTTGAAAACTGGACTTATTTTCAAAAATGGTGTAGGACAAATACGAAAAACTAAAATATCTCGAGAACGGCTAGCACTAGTGTAATGGGGTTGGTCTTATTCTTTTCTTCGCTAAAAATTACGTATTAAACGAGCATTTAATGGCTATATTTGAGCATACGTATTTCTTAAGTTTAGATTTTGATGATTTTTGCGGGCCATTTTGCAAAAAAAGGCAGGCTATTTTTTTTCGAATTATACCAAAATCTAATCAGCACCAGGGTGGCCTACAAGCGACTTATCTACCAAATTTTGTGAAATTCGGTCCATTAGTTTTTCAGTTAGAGTGGATACAAGCTTTTGCGGGCCATTTCGCAAAAAAAAGGCGGGTTCTTTTAACCCGAGTCATACCCAAAACTAATCATCACCAGATTCGTGCACAAGTGACTTACCTACCAAATTTTATGAAATTCGGTCAATTAGTTTTTTAGTTAGAGTGGATACAAAATCTGCACAGACAGACAGACACACAGACACATACACAGACGTCACGCTAAAAATAGTTTTTCGTATTCTAGAGGTCTCGAAACGTGTAGATCTGTCGAAAACTCGAGTTGCGATTTTCGACATGATTCCAATACTTTCCCTATACATTACCATGTATTGCAGGGAAAGTAAAAAAATTGAATTAAAATGCAAATTTAGTGTTATTTGGTGCAATTAAACTCAATCTAACGAATTATTAAAGAAATAAAAAAAAATATGAATTTGAGTTTGCAGGGAAAGTTATGTGCTGCCCACATCAGAATTTTACTTTCCCTGCAATATATGCTAATATAGGGAAAGTATTGGAATCATGCCGAAAATCGCAACTCGAGTTTTCGACGGATCTACACGTTTTGGGACCTCTAGAATACGAAAATACTATTTACTATTTTTAGCGTGGCGCCTGTACGTGTGTCTGTGTGTCTGTCTGTGAAATGTACATATCCACTGTAACTCGAAAACTAATGGATCGAAATTCATAAAATTTGATAGGTAAGTAAGTCCCTTGGATGTGATCCTGGTGCTAATTAGTTTTTTGTACGATTAGGAAAAAAGAACTCGCCTTTTTTTTCGAAATGACCCGCAAAAATATCATGTGTCCACTTTAGCTGAAATACTAATTGACCAAATTTCACAAAATTTGGTAGATAAGTCACTTGTGGGATACTCTGCTGATTAGATTTTGGCACTATTCGGAAAAGACAACCTGCCTTTTTATACGAAATGGTCAGCAAAAATCGCCAAAATCTATAAAAAAGACTACGTATGTTCAAATGTATCAATTAAATGCTTGTTTTATACGTAATTTTTGACAAGGAAAGGAATAAGAACAAGGAACAATTACTCTAGGACTAACCGTTCTCGAGATATTTGAGATTTTTCGCATTTTTGTTATGCCACCTTTGGAAAAATGTCCAATTACCAAATAAAAACAGAAATTGAATTAAAAATGCAAATTTAGTGTTATTTTGTGCAATTAAACTCAATTTAATAAATTCTTAAATAAATAAAGAAAATATGAATTTGTGTCTGCAGGGAAAGTCATGTGCTACCCATATCAGATTTTTTCGTATTCTAGAGGTTTAAAAACGTGTAGTTCCGTCGGAAACTCGAGTTACGATTTTCGGCATGATTCCAATAGTTTCCCCTATACATTACCATGTATTGCAGGGAAAGTAAAAAGAATGCTGAGAAAAATCTCAAAAATTAACGATGGAGAGGTTCGAATATAGGGAAAATTGAAACAAGCTGCGGAAGAAAAAATATCTTCTTAAATGAGATAGAGGCTTGAAATTTGGTTCACGGGTGAACAGTTCTATAAGACCCACCGAAAAAAAATCGAATTATGTAAAAGTTTAAATTCGTTATTTAGGAAAAATCGAATTAATCGAAAGTTTAAATTCATTGTTCGGGAAAAATCGAATTATTCGAAGTTTAAATTCATTGTTCGGGAAAAATTGACTTATTCAAAAGTTTAATTCATTATTAGGCGATTTGCTTTTGTGAGACCGTACTTCTGCTTTTCTATGGGTACTTGGAAAGTTTTATTTAGTAGTGAAAATATTTAGTAGTGTCTGCAGAGAAAGTCATGTACTACCCATATCAGATTTTTTCGTATTCTAGAGATTTAAAAACGTGTAGTTTTAAATCTCTAAGTTTTTGTATTTCTTAAACATGCCGCTGCAAAATAAGAGAAAATCTCTATTTCATTCCGATGCATGGGGAATCATTTAAATAATATGAAAATTTAATTATATTTATCGTCTGCGAACTTCGCGTGTCTCTTCACTTCACAGAACTCCGTTTTTGTTTTTCATTTAATTGATGAGCACTAATGGCAACATGATCATTTCCACACTCGTGAGTTTCATGAATATTTCATGGATGCCTTTGGGCCATTTCTATAGAGATGACTGACATTGGTGCCCGAATGTTGATTTCATTTTGGAATAAACTCACTGCAAGACTTTCACGTTGTTGATTCGATAATTATCTATAATGTCAACTAATAATTAACAAGGTTGCCACTAAGGATTTTTTGAACCCGAGTCAAAGTTTAAAATTGCTTCAGAAGAATGTTATCTGGCTCTGAACATTTCAAATTTATATTTCTCCTGCTTAAGAAAAAAATGAAGCAGGATTATAGAATATGTAATTTGGTTTTACCTGGTATATGTCGGACATTTTTGCTATTGTCGACTTTATCCTTTCTACTTTCTGTGGTAATGTCACTGCATTTTTAATTTCTCATACGTAATATTAAGAAATTATTGTTTTCACAAAAATTTTCGATTTTGAGATTTTGATACCAATATATATTTTAAGACCTCCTGAACGCGTTTTGGCTAGTTTTGGAGAGATATCCGCTTGTCTGTCTGATGTCTGTGGTCGATTTCTTGTGTACACTATAGTATCCATAAATTTTAATGGATTTTCACAAAATTTTATATTCAGATTTGTTATAAAAAATCTAGATCTAGTTATATTTTTTTAAATTCGAGCGAAAACTTCGAAATTATATATTTTTTTACATGGCAGCATAGGACACAATTTGACATAATCATGCATAAAAGGGCTTATTTATGGTTCAACGATCACGCGACTTAATAGTTTCAATCATTGTTGTAAAAAATAGCCGCGATACAATTTTTTTTGTTCATGACGTCATTATCCCCCCCCCCCTTCCTTGGGGGACAAGTTACGCTCCTCCCCCGGGAGTACATTGTCAAGTATGATATCAATCGAAAGACTTTTTCAAGCCCTTTAAAGTAAAGGGTAACACGCTATAGTTGTAATAACTTAGATCCACGATACCGATTTTTTAAATTATTTCTTGGGAAATTTGGGGGGAAAAAAATTGATTTCTGATATGAGAAAATTCAGTTGAGCCACTTTCCAGTTAATTTTGAAGTGTGCTGATATTTCTGTTTATTTAAAGAAATAGCCTAACAGAAGTTATGCTAACAAAAATACGTATTGCTTGGCAAGTTAAAATGATGTTGTGCCAATTCTAATTACTTGACGCAAAATCGATTGCATATAGTTTCAAGAGACATAAAATATTTTTTGAGAAGGAAATAACACATATGAGGAAAAATTACAAAATTGGGGAATAATAGGGAAAGTTTTCTAAATTTTTTTAAATTGTATCCCGGGCAACGACGGTGGTTTGGTAGTAGTCTGAATAGGTACCAAAAATCGCTAACTGTTCAATCACACCTATTAAATGAAACTGTAGCATTTTATGTATAATTTTAACCTGAAAGGAATTATCTTGTTCTTGTAAATGCAATCGCAGTATCGAAGTCTTACCACCTTATGATCTCATGCCGCCGAATGGGAAATTAAGCTATTTGTATTCGATGAATGGCGTCACTCGTGATAGTTTTATCCCTGCTCCCGGTACTGTTCTCCTATTCTTATCTTGTTGGTGAAGAACAGTTCACGTTTGAAATGGAGAACATAAACAAGGATTGGAGATGTGCAGTCACGACATGAAACGTGACTTTTGGACGGATCTGTTTATTCCAAGCATCTCAAGAATGCCAACAGCATGTCAAAAATGCGCTTAAAACATATTCTATTTTACTATCACAAACCGCGTGAAATTTAGATATGCTGCTTACTTTTTCTGAGGATTAAAGAAATACTTTCCTACACAGGACTTCCACTAAACCTGTCTAGGGAGCCCCCTCCCTCCAATAATTTCTTTGCGCTCTTCATAAATTTTCAAGAGAAAGAAACACAAAACTTCATTTAATGTCTTCCAACATTCCCCAAAATCCTTTAACTTCAATATTACCTGCATCAATAATCCAAATAAATCTTCAAACTAATAAACCAGCAACAGTCCTTTTAGCAATAACCCTCTGCGAAAACCCCCCATATCAATAGCATGTATTCAAAACGCATATACAAACAAAGATCGCATTTACAGCTATCTGAGAAGTCGAACTAATTAATAATTATTAAATAACAACTGTCACATAAACATTATACATAATAATTTCAACCAAATTCCTGCTTTATCAACCTTTTCAGCGTCCACTTCGACGACAAGAGCTTGCAATTCCGTCCCAGTAACTCAAGGGTTCCGTCCCAGTAACTCAAAGGCATCGGTTGGCCAGTATGAAGATTCGTGGTTCGATTCCCTGTTGGGGCAGCAAGGTTCTTTACAATGGCGTCCGAATAAATCAACCGTGTAGGTTAGTGTAAGGATGTTGGATGTCTGAAAGTGGCCTTAGTACTACTAGCATGGATTCAGTGAACTCTGGTAAGGCTAACTAGGTTCTCTTCAAAAAGAATCTAGTTAGCCTTGGCTCTGGTATTTGAGCGCCGACTTCAAATTGGGAGGGCAACGACCACGTAGAAATCTAACCTGGAGGATAAAGATATCATCAGGAGTTAACCTGAGGTAAAAATAGCAGGAGCTGGCTAATCAAATTGTCAGTTGCGCGCCAATCTGACTAGAGGGTGGAAAATGCAAAGTCCACCTCGACAACAAGAGTTTGCAATTCCGTTCCAGTAGTTCAAAGGTAGAGCATCGGCTAACCAGTATGAAGATTCGTGGTTCGATTCTCGGTTCGGGAAACAAGGTTCTTTACACTTCCAATGCAAATTTCATAGATCTAAAATTCAATAACAAAACCTATTGAAAACACATATCCCACGACATAAATTCATCACTCGACGATTGGACAAACTCTTTTTAAATTTATAAAACGAATATTTTATTACTAAGAGAGTTAATTCACGTTAATTTGTCTTTCAGTTAGAGTGGATAGAGACAATTCTTGTGGACCATTTCGCAAAAAAGGCAGGTTCTTTTATCCCTAATTGTTCCAAAATCTAATCAGCACCAGGGTCACCCACAAGTGACTTACCATTAAAATTTTATGAATTTCGGTCAATTAGTTTTCGAGTTAGAGTGGATGCATGCATAGCACAGACACACACACATACAGACATCACGCCAAAAGTAGTTTTTTCGTGTTTCAGAGGTTTTAGAGATTTCGAAATGAGTAGATTCGTTGAACATTCGAGTTGCGATTTTCGATATGATTCCAATACTTTCCCTATACATTACCATGTATTGCAGAGAAAGTAAAAATCTGATATGGGCAGCACATGACTTTCCACACAGACTCAAATTCACTTTTTCCTTTTTTTTTTTAGTAATTCATTAAACTGAGTTTAATTGCACAAAATAACATTAAATTTGCATTTTTAATTTAATTTTTGTTTTTATTTGGTCGTTGGACCTTTTTCCAAAGTCGGTATAATAAAAATGCGAAAAATCTCAAATATCTTGAGAACGGTTAATCCTAGAGTAATGTAATTGCTCTAATTTTTTCCATCGTCAAAAATTACATATAAAACAAACATTTTAATTTATACATTTGAACATACGTAGTCTTTTTTTTTAGATTTTGGCGCTTTTTACGGGCCATTTCGTAAAAAAGACTGGTTGTTTTTTTCCGAATCGTACTAAAATCTAATCAGCACCAGAGTATCCCACAAGTAACTTATCTGCCAAATTTTGTGAAATTTAATCAATTAGTATTTCAGCTAGAGTGGACACATGAGATTTTTTAGGGTCATTTTGCAGAAAAAGGCGGGTTCTTTTTTTCCGAATCGTACCAAATACTAATCAGCACCAGGGTCACACCCAAACGACTCACTTACCAAATTTTGTGAAATTCGATCTATTAGTTTTTGAGTTAGAGTGGATGCATACATTCCACAGACAGACACAGAGACAGACACGCATACATACATACGTATATACATACATACATACATACATACAGGCAGACAGACAGACAGATACACACACATGCACACACAGACGTCACGCTAAAAATGGCGTTTTCGTCTTCTAGAGGTCCCAAAACGTGTAGATCCGTCGAAAACTCGAGTTGCGGTTTTCGACATGATTCCCATACTTTTCCTATACATTACCACGTATTGCAGGGGAAGTAAAAAATCTGTGGGACCAGTTCGTGTAGACGCCATCTTAGTAAAATTAATAAACGAAATTAATCAAAATTTTCTCCAAATTTTCTGTAATAAATGCATCCTTTTCAACCTATTTTTCACAATCCGGTAAAAAGGGTGATATGTTCTGTAATAAACTGGGAAAAAAAAAACCATCGTCATTTAGACCAATGCAATCACTCCCCCTCCTAAGCAAAATATTTGAAAATAATAATAATAATAATAAGCAATAGATTAATAATTTAGAATCCAATGAAATATTATCCAAACTTCAATTTGAATTCAGCAGAAATAAGTAAACTATTCAAACTATATACTATACTCTTTTGCAATCATCGTTAAATAGGGAAAAACAAGCTCTCTTCTAAATCGATGTTCCAAATGCATTTAATAGTACAGGGTAAAATATCCCGCCTTCTTAAATTTTAATATGATTTCCTCATTGCTTGAAGATAAATTCATTATCTTAAATGACGGTATAAATAAACAAATCTAATGTGGTCAACACACGACTTTCACTACAGACTCAAATTTATTTTCTCCTTACTTTTTCTTTATAATTCATTAAATTGAGTTTAATAGCACAAAATAACTCGGATGATTATTTGAAATGGCACCGAATTTGCAGTTTTATTTCAATTTTTGTTTTCAGTTGGCGGCTGGACGTATATTTTCAAAAGCAACGTGGTAAAAATATGAATAAACTAAAATATCTTGAGAACGGTTAGTCCTAAAGTTATGGGGTTGGTTTTATATTTTTTTAAATCCTAAAAAATTACATATAAAACAAGTAGTTAATTGTTACATTTGAGCACATATGGTTTTTTATTTTAGATTTTTATGATTTTTACGGACCATATCGTAAAAAAGGCAGGTTCTTTTTTATTTAACTGTATCAAAAGCTAATCAGCATCAGGGTATCACACAACTGACTTATCTACCAAATTTTGTGAAAGTGGGTCAATTAGTTTTCAGCTAGAGTGGATACAAACATTGCACAGACACACACACACACATACAGACGTCACGCTGAAAAAAGTTTCTTCGGGTTCTAGAGTGCTCCAAACGCGTATATCCGTCGAAAACTCAAGTTGAGATTTTTGACACGATTTTAATACTTTCCCTATATATTAACCTGGATTGTAGGGGAGTAATAAATTATCAGGACGGCCTTCAAGGATCATGCCTCGGCCGGATACTCTGGATCATTTTCGCAGACTCTATTGTTAAATGAGACATAAATAATAATAATTCTAAAATAATAACATATGCAGACGATTTCTTAATTTTAATTTCAGGAAATTCCGAATCACAAGTAGAATCCATTTCAAAAATTTCACTACAAGACTTTTAATAACTGAACAATAAAAAACTATCTTAAAATTCAAACAACAAAAACAGAAGCATTAATTTCATGAAAACAAAGAACACCGTGTATAAAATTAAATAATAAAAACATCAAAATTGACAATAAAATTGGTATTTAGGGGACTAATTATTAATAATAAAGTAAATTGGACAGAACATATTTTACATATAAAACATAAAATATTAAACATTATAAATAACACAAAAAAATTCTCCCCCACTTTCTTCGGGAATTAAAAGTTTACCACTAAAAAATTAGTACAAGACTGTCTTCGAAAAGATAATTAATCATTTATGGAATTTCAATCTAGGGATGCAATCTCGACATCAATAAACTTAATAAAATAATCTAAATACATTATCTTTTAATAATTTATAGAGGATATAAAAGTACATCCACTGAAGTAATAAACTCGGATTTATAAAAAAAAGGACAAAGGTAAAATCTTACACAGTCGGTTCTAAAACACCAAATGGTGTAGTAGCCTCTGCCTTTTGCATTTTCGAAAATAACAAATTGAAATTTTCATAGTCAAGAGAAATAAAGGAAAATAGTGGCATATTTCAAGCAGAATTATATGCAGTCTATAAAGCTTTATAATAGACTAAAAACAATAATGTCAAAACTATGATTGTTAAAATACTAGATTGGCTGTCAGAATAAATAATAGTTTTGACATTATTGTTATTATTTATTCTGACAGCCAATCTAGTATTTTAACAATCACTAACAAGCAAACCTTTCAAACTACTTACAAAAATTCAAACTTCTTCATCTATCATCCCATATCGTCCGACCTACCCGAAGGTGTAAGCTATTTGTTTGGACGACCGGGAAGTGCCACCTAATTTAAACTGAAACTCAGTGGGGGCGGTATCAACAGGGACAGTTCCCTCCTCCTCCTACCACCAACCTCTCGGAAAAACTTACGGATCCGCATATTTAACGGGCTCGTACTCCGCTTAAACATGGGGACAGTTTGGGCAGAGGCGGGAATCGAACTCGAATCGTCCGAGTGTAATCCCCGTGCACTAATCACTGGGCTGTTCTACCCTTGAAACTGCTGCTTGTAAGATAAATACTTACAGAACGTTCCTTTTTGAAAGCAGTCATATGTTAGTTAAGTGAGTACAGTTGTTTCGAGGGTGTAATAAGCCACCTTTTTCTGGTCAAGAGGACAGGTAGAAGTGTATGCGCCTTTAACTGCAGCTAAGAATGAACTGCGGCGGGGCAGAATAATGAGCAAATAGCAGAAATTCACATGTGGGTGGAATCAACCATAGGAAAAACAACCATAAATGCACCACTACGGGATCATAAAGAGTCGTTCCCCTGCCCACGAAAACGAGGGGAGCAGGTTCTGCAAATAAAATCTTAAGCATTGAAATTTAAAATAAAACAAAGAGAAAAAAGGTATATAAACTGTTGAATTATTGATAACAAGTGAATGAGTATAGATGGAGGAAAAATAGTCAAACTCTTATAAAGGAAGAAATATAAAAATTACAGGGAAATGAAGCGGTAATTAAGAAGAAAATAGCAAAAGGAAGCAACCTGTCTCGAAAGTTAATTTCATCAATCCAACTACTATAAAATTAGACAGTGGTTGAGACGAGGTCTATTCGAATTTTAATATTTTCATATCGTTATTTCCCGTGGGAAATAATGATTCAAGGAAGTTCTCTAAGTGTTTATTCTAAACTCGTTTACTATATAAGAAAAACTATTTTATTAATAAATAATGAATATAAAAGAATCAATTGGATAAAAGCCCACACTAGCAACATAGGCAACGAATCAGCAGATTCTCTGACTTTCTCTGTGGTAAATAATATTTATGCACAAGAGAATAACATTATTCATTACTCTAGATCTCATTTAAAAAATTATCTCAGACATTAATCTAAAACAGATTGGCAAATAAATTGGTAGCATATACAAAACATGGAGGCGGCTCATTTACTCTTTATTACCCTTAATCAATATCAACTTTTGTGCTCCATCTAAACATTTTACCTAACTAATCATCGTCCTTTTACCTCATTTGTCCACAGACCAAACAAAATTAGCTTTCCAAATTGTATTTGCATAACGAAGGTGAAGGCAATTTAAGACACTTTTTTTCTGATTGTCCACCAGTAAAATCTCACCACTTAAAAAACCCATCTATAATACACTTTCAACTTTGGAGAAATAAATCATTAAATAACAAATTTGTGAATTCTTATGATCTTTCTTTAATGAAACAAATTGGTCATTTTCCAACCATGCTCCTAATACTCATTGTTATTTATTGTTATTATTCGATGTATCCTGCTTAAGTTATTGTAGATTTATCATGTAATATTATAATATTTATTACTTTCCTTATATACATAATGTGTAAGGAAAGTATTGTGACGGGGTCGAAAATTCGAATTCGAGTTTTCGACGGGAGGGCACGTTTCAAGCATTCCTGATCACGAATCGAACATTTTTGAAGTGATGTCTGTTTGTATGTGTGTGTGTGTGTGTGTGTGTGTGTGAAAGTATGTGTGTGTGTGTGTGTGTGAAAGTGTGTGTGTGTGTGTGTGTGTGTGTGTGTGTGTGTGTGTGTCAATGAGTCTGTGGAGACGATAAATGACGAACGAATGGACCGATTTGAACGAAATTTAGTACAAAAATCACAATCCGTAAACACTGGAAGCCTATTGTTTTTATACGTAATCGAATGTTCAGAACTCCCCTAAATTTTCGAGTGAAATTTTGAAAAAATCGTCCAAAAATCAAAACCGCTAATAAAGTTACGCAAATAGACATATCTATGTAATTTTTCATTAGAAAACGATTGACATAAATTTTAGAACACTAACATGAACCGTTCTCGAGATATTGTACATTTTTCAAAAAAATTATCAAAAAGTCATATAAAATAAAAATAAAAATTTCCTTATGAGAAACATGTTCACTTTTCATATGTAATACCATGCGATAAATTGGGTAACATCATTCTCGTGGATCTAGCTCCCTCCATTCATGAAAAAAGATACTTTGAGTAATACTTTTGTATTTGAACGCCAATAGTCATTTATCTGCTGTAAGAACAACTTATTTCTTCGTCTAGAACGCTTGGCGAGATTTTGGCGACGAATTTGGCGGAATGTCGCCAACCTGGCGACTTTTTTTAAATGTTGCCAAATTAACGAAAAACTCGCCAAATAGATAAAAATGACGCTAAATCAATGACGACTCATTGATGATGACGATATGGAAAATGGCGACTCATTGATGAAAATTCAATATCTTGGAAAGACTATAAATAACTACTATAAAAATAATCTATTTTTACTTTCCTTATATACATAATGTATAAGGAAAGTATTGTGACGGGGTCGAAAATTCGAAATCGAGTTTTCGACGGAAGAGCACGTTTCAAGCATCCCTGATCACGAATCAAACATTTTTGAAGTGATGTCTGTGTGTGTGTGTGTGTGTGTGTGTGTGTGTGTGCGCGTATGCGTGTGTGTGTGTGTGTGTGTGTGTGTGTGTGTGTGTGTGTGTGTGTGTGTGTGTGTGTGTGTGTGTGTGTGTGTGTGTGTGTGTGTGTGTGTGTCAGTGAGTCTGTGGAGACGATAACTGACAAACGAATGGACTGATTCGAACCAAATTTGGTACAAAAATCACAATCCGTAAACACTGGAAGCCTATTGTTTTTATACGTAATCGAATGTTCAGAACCCCCCTAAATTTTCGAATAAAATGTTGAAAAAATCGTCAAAAAATCAAAACCACTAATAAAGTTACGCAAATAGACATTTCTTATGTAATTTTTCATTAGAAAACGATTGACATAAATTTTAGAACGCTAACATGAACCGTTCTCGAGATATTACACATTTTTAAAAAAAATATTAAAAAGTCATATAAAATGAAAAAAAAAAATTACTCTTGAGAAACATGTTCACTCTTCATATGCAATACCATGGGATAAATTGGGTGACATCATTCTCGTGGATCTAGCTCGTTCCATTCATGAAAAAATATACTTTGAGTAATACTTTTGTATTTGAACGCCAATAGTCATTTATCTGCTGTAAGAACAACTTATTTCTTCGTCTAGAACGCTTGGCGAGATTTTGGCGACGAATTTGGCGGAATGTCGCCAACCTGGCGACTTTTTTTAAATGTTGCCAAATTAACGAAAATCTCGCCAAATGGATAAAAGTGACGCTAAATCAATGAAAATGACGACTAATTGTCGAAAATTCAATAACTTGGAAATAATATTAGTATCTACTATAAGAAAAACCTATTTTTTTACTGTAAAAGTAGTAAATTCATTACATTATATAAAGAAAGTCATGTGTTGCCCACATCAGATTTTTTTTTACTGTAAAAGTAGTAAATTCATTGCATTATATAAGGAAAGTCATGTGCTGCCCACATTAGATTTTTTTTCATTAATTTTATATTTCTCCATCATCACAGCGAAAAGGATGTCAGCAGCGTTTAATTTCGATGTTTATTGAAAAAGAGTGTTAAAATTGTATATTTTGCATCATCTCTATTTTATAATTTTATATTTAATCATCATCACAGAAAAAGGATATTAATGCTATAATAGATGTTTAATTTAAAAGGATATAATGTTTAAAATAACTTATCTTTTTTCTTTGTAATTTTTCTTTGTACCTTTATCATTCTTCATATCTTTGAACAATTATATTTTCTTGTACTTCTCTGTCTCTTTGTACTTTCTCCTTCAATGTAACAATTTCTAAATGCAAATAAATATACTTTTGTAAATAAATATACTACATTTAAAATTATAAAATATTCATTTTATAATTTGTATTTAATCATCATCGCAAAAAAAAAAAAAAAAAAAAAAATAGGATGTTAATGCTTAAAATAGATGTTATTTTAGAAGGATATAATGCTTAAAATCCCTTATTTTTTTTTTTTGTACCTTTACCATTCTTTATATCTTTGAACAATTATCTTTTATCGTACTTCTTTGTGTTTTTGTACTTCTCAAAATTGTGTTTCTCATCCAATGTAACAATTTCTAAATGCAAATAAATATACTTTGGAAAGATGAAGATCAAGTAATCCTTCAAACCATTCTTTGGTAAGGGTTTCTATCCCCTCAAGGATAAAGGAATTCAGTGTCTTGGAGTCCTCCCTGGACTGGAAAACATCCCGGTTTTTTACCTCCTGCTGAAATTAAGTAGGTATAGGAAAATATATTTTTGAAAGTAGAAATATTGGAAGAAATGAATGCTTTTCATCGCTGCATTAGAAAAATGCCAATGCAGCACCTATTAGATTCTAAATAAAAATTTTGAATAATGCCGTGTAATTAAAATAAAGGTGAAGAAAATAGGGGAAAGGATAAAGGGTTCCTTGGTCGGTGATCATTAGCCGTTGGCGAGTTGCGTCCGTGATATCCACGGTTCTACTGGAGGTCGAAGACTATTTAAGAAAAAATATTTAACTAGTAGAGATGGGGTAGTACAAATATACTACAGGTCATGGGTACTGTACCCACATTTGGCACGTAGGTACGGGTTCTCGGTCTCCTACATAGGAGCGCCCTTGGAATACTTTAAGAGCCTTGTGTCGTAGACCGTCAGGCTATCGATTGCAGCATTTGAGATTTTTCCGACATCTCTTAAAAATGTATGTGGAAGTTTTTGAATGATTTTAAAAAGCTATAGCACGAAGCGAGCTCAGCAAGCGCCAACGAGTAGAAGCAAATACCCTCGAGTCGTGGCGAGCGTCAGCGAGTAGGAATCAGAGCCTTATAGTTATGCAAAATAAAACTTAAAGTTTCAACTTAATTTATGGTGTGAAACAACTTAGGGTGTCAGGTACGCAGCAAATCATGAAAGAAATGTGACGATTATGAAACGAAAGTGACATCATATTCTTACGAATACGTAACAGAAAACCATTGTTATAATTTGAAGGTCTGGGTCGTTTGACCTTAGTAACAAATTCTATGATTGTGGAGATAAATTTGGTGATATTTCACCAACTTGGTGACTTTTGAGGATTTCAAGAAACATCTCGAATTTTGTATATTGGCTAAGAACTTCAGGAGTTGCGTGCTTGGTCCAGAACTTTTTCACAGAGTGTATATAAGCTCGTCATCGTTTAGTTGAGTTGTTGACGTAATACGAGTAAAAGTATCAGCAAAACTCAATAGAGGATTTTTTTTATTTACCATTTAAGCTGTATTATAAAATAATTCTGGTTGAAAAGTGTAAAAAAATTCAATTTTAAATGTACGACCATAACCTTAACTACAAACTTAAATTCATAATTCATTAAATTGAGTTTAATGGGTCAAATTGAAACGGATATTTACCTGATATTATGTTTAGTTTGCAGTTTTAATGCGTCCTCTTTTCCATATGAACTACACTTGTTTATTGCGGATGTTAATTGGGTACTTCGAATTGTGTTTTATTAGCTTACGTCATGAGAGATAAGATTTCGGTAATTATTGATATTTTCAATTTTATAAGACATTTGTTTAATTTTAGTAAAATATCTTTTAAATTCATAATTGCTGTGGGCACAAAAGCTAGCGATCCCATTTTTAGCAGTCACATTTTTTAGAAATTACTTTTCTCAGTGATCACTCTTTATGGGAAAAACGAAATCACCCGCTAATAATAATAAAAGGAAATTTCTATGTAAATTATATAATTTTCGTAATTTAAATTTATTGAAAAAAATGTCCTTATAAGCGAGATCGACTATAATACTTATAAGTAACAACAGCAATAATAATAAATATAATAAAATAATAGTACTAATGATAATACTAACAACAACAATAACAACAACAACAATAATAATAGTAATAATAACAACAATAATAATAGTAATAATAACAACAATAATAATAGCAATAATAACAATAATAATAGCAAAAAATAATAATAATAACAATAATAATAATAATAATAATAATAATAAAAATGAAACAAAATAAAGTTATATGAACCAAGTTTCTAAATTAAAATTGATGAAGATATAAAATGAGGTAAATTCAAAATGAGGTAAATGCTGAACAAATCTAGAACTTGCAGTAACCTAAAATATTCCCAAAATAAAAATAAAAAACGATGGAAACCACCGGAAAGTGAATAAACCGCTAACACCCCCTCCAGAAAAAATGAACAGGTAAACAAAAAACAAAAATTAATCCTGTGAAAGCAATGCCCGCACAACCAAAACATGGAGAATCTCCTCCTCCCTCCCTTTCCCTGACCTCGTGACGTCATTTCCTAATAAAAAACCAGTTACCTGAAAAGTTTCCAAAGAAGCAGCCCACAGTCGGAGTAGCGACAAAGAACAGGTAGGAAGGGAGAAGAAGTTTGTTTGTCCCACGGTGAAAGCATGTGAAGACGGTGAACACTCTCTAGCAAGGACTGGACTACATGTTGGATTGTTGAACACGCTCAAGGCATACGCTTGGATTTGTTGTACACTTGGTGGCTGCTGACAGGTAGGTGGAACCATCTCATACCGTGTCATGGACTAATTAAATTGAGATAGCCAACTAATTTAATTGTGATAGCCAACTAAATTGTGATACCCAACTAATTTTATTGTGGTAGCCAACTAATTTAATTGTAATAGTCAACTAATTTAATTGTGATAGCCAACTAATTTTATTGTGATAGCCAACTAATTTAATTGTGATAATTTAATTGCGATAGCCAACTAATTTAATTGTGATAGCCAACTAATTTAATTGTGACAGCCAACTAATTTAATTGTGGTATCCAATTAATTTAATTGTGATAGCCAACTCATTTTATTGTGGTAGCCAACTATAATTTGATTGTAAGATTTATTTTGTTTTAGAATGCATTCACCAAGGCCAGATAAAGAAAGACCTTAGTGTAATTTAAAATTTAAATTCATTAAATGACAGCTGTTATGTCTTAGTTTGTTGTATGAAATAAAAGACACGAATTCCTAAAATTAAAACAATTGGGCATATTTTAGGATCTTAAAATTGCGAAGTTGTTCTGAAGGTTTTTGCTTCTATCCAGTGGCGAGGGCAGAGAGGAGAAGGAAGAGGTCATAACCATAGTTGAACAATTATATCGTTCTTAGGGTCCTAACAGACACAGAGCGACGGGGGGTAATAGGGGGCGGTGAGCTAGAGAGGAGGCGTCACTGAGACGTAGGTTTTCTTTTTATAAATATAAGAATGGTAAATTAATTTAAATGTGTAAAAGGGAAATTTAATTATACTTAAAATATCATATTACTTGTAATTAACTGTTACTTATTAGCTTAATTACACTTAAAAATAAACTTGATTAAAAATATTGTATTATGTATAATATTTTATATGAAAAAATTTAAAATTTTGTTAATAAATAATACAATAAGCAAATTATATACAGAGCAATAATAGCAAATAAAAATGATAATAGCAACATTTTTGTTATAAAAGTATTGTATTCTATCAGTAATGGCTATATAATAAAATTTGGAATTTGCTCCGATAGGGGGGGGGGCAGCGCATATTTTACTATTTGCCCCGGGTGCCAATACATCTAGCCTAGCTACGACTCTGGTCCTAACTATTCTAACTACGCCTGTGGTTCCATCTGAGAATAAAACTAAGTCGTAGAGAACTAACGGAACAGAAGTACTCGAGCCAGATGTCAGTGAGAGTTTCAGCTGATTGTGGAAACAATTATTTTAAAATGCATTAATATTATTTTCTAATATATTATTTTTAAATAATTAAGAAACCCACTGAATTCCGATATTTATTTATTCATAAGGTTTTAAATATGTAAATTTAAATATTGAAAATATATATATATAATTTTTGTAGTAATTTTGTTTTTGTTTGTGCCCTGCTTTCATGATGCCCTAGGCCCATGCTTAGTCTGCCTATTGGGTAACCCAGCCCTGTCACTAGCAGAGAAAAAAAAAGAGGGGGGGGGGGAGGCAGGACCCATAATAGAGAAACATTTTCTGAGAGCGAAAAACACAAATTTACGATCAATTTTTCTTTTTAATGAAGTTTTCCAATAAAATTTGATGGTTTGAAAAGAAAAATTTGTTGATTTATATAAAATGCTACAGTGAACAAGTACAAGTACTATTTTGTCTTTTTAACACTTTACAACAAAGTTGAAAAGTGTTTATGACTTTGTTCATTCTGTCTGTCTGTCTGTCTGTCCGTTAGCACGATAACTGCCGTAAAAATGACTTAATCAAAATGAAATTTTAGTATGTTGTTCAGATGGTCTATAGGACCTATGGGAATATAAATGAATAATATCACCCAATTAGTTTTGGATTGAACCCGGGGTGAAAAAATGGAATACATTGAGCTCTATGGGACCTAATTTTTGAAGCATTTTTAAGCGGATTTAAAATTCACAAATTGCTTCGAAAATTTTAGGCAATATTCAAATTGTTCCATAAAATATATAAAAAAAAATTCAGCGAAATATATTCAGTTGTTTTTTAAATAAAAATTAAAATAATAATAAAACCTCGTATATGAAGCGATCACGTGTCCATGATCTGAAACGATCACATGACCCACTTCAAAATGACAAATTTTATTTTACAAAATAAACATAAATATCTATAAAGGAATAATGAATTAATTGCAAATATAAATTAAAATTATACATGTTAAAAATGTAGCGACGTCACCTTTTAAAAACTAGATTCCTAAAAAAAAAAAAAAAAAAAAAAAAAAAAAGGTTATTCTTATAGTAGATACCTATATTCTTTCCAAGATATTGAATTTATGTCAATTAGTCGTCATTTTCATTGATTTAGCGTCATTTTTATCCATCTGGCGAGATTTTCGTTAAATTGGCAACATTTAACAAAAGTATTACTCAAAGTATCTTTTCTCATGAATGGAACGAGCTAAATCCACGAGAATTAAGTCACCAAATTTATTGCATGATATTACATATGAAAAATGAACATGTTTCTCAACAGTTAATATTTTCTTTTAATTTATGGGATTTTTTGATAATTTTGTTTGAAAAACGTGCAATATCTCAAGAACGGTTCACACTAGGCTTCTAAAGTTTATGTCAATCATTTTCTAAGGAAAAATTACATAAGAAATGTCTATTTGCGTAACTTTATTAAAAGTTTTGCGCAACTTTATTAAAGGTTTTGATTTTATGATAATGTTTTCAAAATTTCACTCGACAATTTAAGGGGGTTCTGAACATTCGATTGTTTTTAAAAACAATAGGCTTCCAGTATTCATGGACTGGAATTTTTGTACCAAATTTCATTCGAATCTCTCTATTTGTTCGTGAGATATCGTCTCCACAGACTCACTGACACACACACACACACAGACATTACCTCAAAAATGTTCGATTTGTAATCAGGGATGCTTGAAACGTGCTCTCCCGTCGAAAACTCGAATTCGAATTTTCGACCCCGTCACAATACTTTCCTTATACATTATACTATGTATATAAGGAAAGTAATAAAACTTTTATTGTAATGCAATATATGATGGGATTCATTTTACTAATTGATCACAAATTTTCTTGCTATTAAATCGAATGCTAGAAATTTTTGCCCTCATATTAGGTGTAATTTATAAAAGCACTCAAGCCTCACCAGGTATTTGTATGACAGATTAGTTACAAAATTAATATTAGACGAAAGTTAAAATTAGCTGTATAACAAAAGTTAAAATGAGTCGATAGCTGTATAACGCGCTTTTCATTAAGCCAGTGGGGTGATATTGTTATGTTCTAATAGGATGTGAACCCTGTAAAATTAAAAAGTGGCAGCATAAATTTATATATTAAATACATTATTTTAGTATTAAACCCTGTACTTCATTGAAAATAAGAAATACACGGTAATACCGTTTTCCTCTATTGAAACGTATAACTATTGTTCAATCAATTCCAATTACGGAGAAGGGTTTTCTTTTGAGTTTGGTTTAAGTTTCTTTTGAATTAATTATTTTTGTTCAATCATTTCCAAATAGAGAAATAGCGTTTATTGTATCTTAAACATGCAAGTTTATGATAATTTATTAAAACATAGGCTAAAATTATTAATAAATCTGTTATAATATAACATAATTTTCTAAAAGTTCAACAATAATTGAAATTTGCAATCATTTTAAAAGTGCACCAGAACTCAAAAACATATAGAAACTACTGAAGAAAGACTTCAGTCCCGATATAATGTCAAGGAGCGGGAACCAATTGCTTTCACCTGCGCTGTCTGACCTACCTTATTTCTAAGTACCTTGCTTCTCTCTAATTCACATCTCCCACTGTAGACATAATATGAACCTATACATCTGTGAGCTCGAAACATCCCTGAGATTTACCCACTGATTTTGTGGCGAACTTTCCAAAACGTCTACTAGATCTGTGTCTATAGTTAGACAGACTTTGACGGGCAGCAGGTTCTTATCATGCAAAATATTGGACTGAAAATTATGCAGAATTAATATTTTTTGGAAATGAATGAAAAAAAGGATATATCCAATTTTATGACTGGGGATGAATGGAACCTGATTTGTTAGGATCTAAGATTTGGAATCACGCTGACAAACAAACATCAAGTTAAATAAAAGGTTGTAAAAAAAAGAAACATTTAAAGAATTTAAAATATATATATATTTTCCCATTTCGTAAAAATTCATTTTGTAATTTCGTTCCCTCCCTTCACTCCGGTTTTGTTGCCTTTGAGCAGACGATAAAATGATTACAAATTTTGATGGGTTTTCCAATGACGAGAAATTGAGTATTTATAATTTTTTACTTGCTTTAGTTATTGAATATTTTAAAATTTGCTTCTGTTATTTTATTGACATCAGCAAACACTATTAGTTTGTAGAAATTGGTGAAACAAAATTTCAAGTTTTACTTGCATTCATTTCTTTAGAAATTCCGACGAAATTGCTGTGCACATGAATATAAATCGAAAAACGAAATATATATGCACACAAAAAAGTGCTTCTGAAAGGTTTTACAATTTTTTTTGTGTAGCAATTTACGTTGCGTATTTTTCATTTACTTTGTGGATAAATTGCATTCATTCAAAATATTGAATAAAACTATCAGAAATCAGTCTTTTTTCCAAATATTCTAAGCAGCTATTTTCCTTGTATTATCTAAAATTTCCATTTCTGTCTAATATCCTCAATATCGTTGAAAATCAATGGGGGTTTTCGTTGTTGTCGATAAGAAACAGCATACCAAATTCTATATATTGTCATTGATTATTTCCAGTGATTTCGGGCTTCATAGTAAACGCAACTCAACGATTCGTGATAGCTACTAAAATATGTCGTCCATTTATTTCTGGTTAAATGTGTTTACAACGAATTTAATACTCGTAATTTGATTATAGTGAACATATTTAAGTATGATTTAGCGAAAAGTCCAATATCTCAAGAATGGCTCGCGATAATTCTGATTGAAATAATGTTAATTTATTAATAGTTACAAGTGCTTGCAATAGTTAGAAATAATTATATATTTCAATTATCGTGAAGGTATTTATTTTCTTTTTTTTTTTGTCTCCATTTTAAGTTGAAAATGTACAATATATCAAGAACGACGCTTCTTCGCATTCTATAAATGATGTTATCCGCTTTTATATATATATATATATATATATATATATATATATATATATAATTCATACAAAATGATATTGTTGTAATAATTTTCAGCAAATTTATATTTTTATACTTTTTTTTAGGCCTTTTTTTCCTTGGCCTGAATACTTTGAAAATCAATAGGACACTTATACTTTTGAAATATAATAATAATTGTACCACATTTCAAGTTATTTATCTTAATTTGTTATCGTCTCCACAGATTCACACATAGGTATAATTGAAAAAAGGATCGATTTGAAATCAGGGATGCCCAAACCATGCAGATGCATCCTAATTCGAGGATCGGACTTTTGATGCAACTGCAATACTTATCTTTACATATACTATGTCTTGTAAGGAAAATCGAAAGAGCCTTCATCGTTAGGATGAATAGCCACAAGTAGCATTTCTATTCATAAACTAGTGAGTACTCATGAAAAATCGCGATAAAATATTTATTCACTGAAAATTAATAAATGTAAAAGATTGTTAAATTTCATTTCTTTTTATGTCAAAGATATCTTCAAAAAGAATATTTTTAGTATAAATGTTATATAGTACTAGCAGTATACCTGTTCTTCGTACGGAATATGTATTATAAAGAAACTTAAAATTCACAATCATGTGCAAATTCCTATGGTATTGTAAATGACATTGCTATTCAAAACATTCTATTAAAATATTTAAATTAAGGCTCCTAAAAGGAAATTTAAGAATCTCTGTTCTCGCTATACAAAATTATTTTCACAGGCAGAGCTGAAGAATAAAACAGCCTGGTCCCGTTTGTGAATAAATGTATAGAAAATATGAAATTGAATCAATATATGCTAAAATTGTATGCAAAGATGTATGTACCCGCACTATTTATATTCTCGTACCCGCGTATTAGTAGAAGATTTCCTGTACTACCATATATGGGTTTCACTAAATTTTGTCAAAATATAAAACAGATGACGTAATAAATTGAAATTATCAACTATTCGTATAATCTTTCAACCTGAAGACCGTAATTGATATAACCCAGTCAAATATGCAATTTCGATAAAATGTATATTATATACATTTCTTTATTTCAATCCGAAAAGATTTAATAAAAATCGTTTTCCGCATAAACACATTGGGTTTAAATCCGTTGCTAAGCGACATCATATCGTTTATTTCAAATTAATTGACAGAAGAAAATATCGTCTGCTTAATGCTATGTCTATGGAAGGTTTAACTATGCGTTTTAAATTAATATTTAGACAACTCCTGGCTCTAGAAACTCCAAACAGGGACTAAAATTTAAGTGGGTGCATTCCAAGGCTACCCACAAAATTTTATGAAATTGGTGCAGCCGTTCTCCCGCGATGATGAGACAAGCATACAGACAGACAGATATTTTTTCAATTTTATTTATATAGATTATTTACCGACTCAAAATTATCTCATTAAATCGGTTTTGATATTCTCTTCCTCAAGTGATCGGACTAATAATGGCGGAAGCGCTGACTGTTTGTTGGTCCCATTTGTAATTTTACGGCGAATCTTTGAACATATGGAACTTTTTACTCTGGTGTAAGATTTAATTAATCAGCTGAAAGTTATAAAGTAAGACAAAAAATATTATGTAAAAAGCTTTATTATTGCAAAAAGGTCTTGAAATTAACGTAATTTCTTATTTCATTGAAAGCGAATAACGTAAACAAACCCAAATCGTCGAACAACATGCGCACATATATATGCTTGTTGCCATTCTGCAAACGGTAATAACGCGCGTAAATGACTCATATTCGAAATTATGTTATTTGATTAAATTTTATATTCTCCAATATATATATATATATATATATACGTTCAAAAATTGTTCTTCTCCTTCTTCTTCGTCCCAGGCCGTCCGACCTGTGTAAGGTATCTGTTTCGAAAACTCGAATTTGAATTTTTGACCATGTCACAGTACTTTCCCTGTACATTATACTATGAATATAGGGAAATTAATATACTGCACTTCCGAGATTTTTGCCTGATCTATGACTTTCCTCGTTACCCCTTTGTGGTCATGCTGTATTTACTCTGTTTCCAGATTATTGCACTTTTAGACTTTGTCAAGATTCCATAAAGAACGTTCGATTGTAATGCTATCAAAATCAGGGCACCCACATCCTTTTCCGTGTCTCTAGGCAAAAGTAAATTTTAGATCCCCCCCCCCTATAAAACTTGTCCCCCCCAATAAAAAAGTAAAATGAGATCGGAAGTTGCCCCCCCTCAGCAGTATTTCTTTCAGGACTTTTGGCCGGGGGGCGGACAAAACTTTGGGGGGGGGGGAGCAAGTTTTCTATTTGCTCTATTAAATATATATCTAAATGCTTTCACATAAATAGAAACAAGGTTCACATATAATGTCTCCGGGTTGGGGGGGGGGGGGTTCGTCCCTTCGGATATATGACTGAATGAAACACTGACCTCCCCCCCCCCCCTTCCGAGTTTCGCGGGCCTGTATTAGCATTTGCTAACTTTACCTATGGTCTTGATAACAACCCTAAGCGAAATATTCTGTAATGAAAGTTTCAAATAATGCACTCCCCCCCCCCACTTAAATACCTCCATAATTATAAATCCCCTCATTTACATTTCCCCCGATTTTTTCCCATGAAAAAGCCATCGGAATTCTATGGTAAATAGCATTATTATTATTATTATTATTATTATTATTATTTGCGATTTAGTGTAGCGTGGTTCGTTGAATTTTTATTCTTTCTGTTAAACGTTTGAAATAAAGGTGAGCGAAGGTTGGCAGTAAACAATCCGTTCCGTTTGCTCTTGTTTGCGCACGAGATTGCAGTGTAACGAGCCTTGAGAATCTTCTTAACCGGTTAATGTGCTGCGAGAAAAAGCCATATCCACTTCTGAATAAATTAATGCAAATTGATAAGAATTTTTCGACTCTTGAAAAACCTTTCTTACTTTAGAATGTTCAAACTAATGAAATCTGTGTGAAGTTGAGAAGAATAAGTTAAAAAAAAAAATGCATCTAGCAGACGATTTTAACATACTTTGATATTCAAGATAAAAAAAAATCGGACCTTTTCTTGTGACTCGATATCGCTTAAAACCAAAAGTTTCATTGTTATTATGATTAAAGTAAATATGTCGAATTTCATGGTAAATTAAAATTTCCAATATCTCGAGAAAAGCTCTTGATAAACAAATGTCTAAAAAGTAAACATCCATAATCCATCATAATTCGATATTCGAATTTTTGAAATCATCTTTCACTCTTTTTGATCCCATTTTTAATAACAGCAAGTAAGTAAGTGCTCGCCTAATCACTCATCACCACGCGCGAACCGTTGTTTCAATGTCAATGCCGCTCATCAGCACGGTGTAGACAATGGGATTGATCACTGAGCACAAAATTCTTACAACCAAGGATTTTGGAATCTTTCAAGTAGGAATACCGAATCCCGTAACGATGCAAGGCCTTACTTTCCTATCCATGGTTAACAAAATTCTAAGCTTTTAGGATTACAATAAAACTACTTCTGTTCCAAGGAGTACTATTTACTGTAACAATGGACAGGGCTAAAATAATTCCCAGCATCATTTCCCGTGCAGCATCATTTCCCAGCAGCATTTCAGATTCGAAATAAATACATCTATCAGAAAATTCTAAAATATTTTTTTTAAAGAGTTTTGTTTAACAGATTAATCATTTCATGGTCATCATCTTACTGATGAGTTGCATCGACCTTGAAACCATGGTCCACGGAGTGTGATGAATTATCAGCTCACAACTTTCTTGCTTTTCTTAAAAGATGTGAGATCAAAAAGAGTGAAATATGAGAACAAAAATTCGAATATCGAATTATAGGATAGATCATGTATTTTTACGTTTCAGACATCTGTGAACGAGAGTAAATCCTTTTCCTATTTAGGACTGTGTGTATGCGTGTGTGAGTAATAGAGATTCAATGGATCTCAAAGAAATGGATCTATTCGATTAATTTTTTTTTAAATATTGCAGTAGGTAAGCGCAAGCGAAAAGTAATAACTAAGATTGAACGAGAGAACGGAATATTCTTCGAACGCTTTCTCCCAATCAAATCCACAGGAACCCGGTAGAAAGGGGCACCCCAAAAATAAGGAAGGCCCCCCCCCCCTCCCCATTGCAGACAACAGTATCCATAGATACTGCTATCTGCAATACATGTTGCAACTTTTACCTTTTCGATTTAGTGTAGCTCGAGCTAAATTGTAAACTAATTTTATGCTGGCTGCGTGGAAGGACTGCAATGTCAGTTCCCACTAAAGTCTGCAAAATTGCGGCAAATAACAAGTTTTCTTACTGCCATAGCAGTAAAGGGTTATTAAATGGGTGGGGCAGCGCAGTGGTTTGGACGCGGGGGGTTGTACTCGGACGACCCGACTTCGATTCCCGGTTCTGTCCAAACTGTCTCCGTGATCACACGGAGTAAGGTCATGTTACATATGTGAGTCCGTAAGTCCATCCGAGAGGTTGGTGGTAGGGGAAGGAGGTGAATGCCTCCTCCGCTGGGTTCCGGTTTAAATTGGGTGGCACTCCCCGACAGTCAAACCTTACACCTTCGGGTAGCTCGGATGGTTTTGCTCGAAGAAGAAGAAAGGTTATTCCCGTAGATATCTATTCCATACTGATGAGCGCATAATAAGCCCGAAACCGGTCCATAATGACTATTATTTGCAAATGGATGTGTCTTTCTTACTTCTCCCCAAATACCTAAAATTTTGAAAATAATTAACAATTAGGAGGTGAAATGACCATTGAGATATCTACCTCTATGCCACAAGAAATGAAATAATTTTTTTTTGTAAATTTCTCAATACGTTAACGAAAGAATAGAATAAGTTAACGAAAGAATAGAACAAACTCCGGTTCAAAATCTCTCTTTATAATACGGATCCAATGCCTTTCATTTATTATATTTTGGCTTATCAGCATGTAGTTGGGATGTTTTTTAACAATGGATGTAAAATTTTAATCAGAAATAGCCAACTATATATTTTCTCACATGCAGATAAATTCTTTTCATTCTCGTTTCTTGAAAAGAGCCATTTTGGCTTTTAGTCGCGCTTACAATGAAAATAAAATGCGTGAATAATTCGCAGGTATTTACAACAGCAGACATTAAAAATGAATTCTAAACTTCACTACGCCCAGTTTTTTTTTTTTTTTTTCTTTTTATTCTCTCGACTTGATTCATCAAATTCTTGCAGCACCTGTATACATTTTGGTAATTAACAAGATTCATTCAAAGAGGAATTTTACTATTTGACCTTCGCTCGGTTTTGTTAATACCTGACCTGCGCGATTCTATGAGGAAGGTCAAGTGCAACTCAACTCGCACGCGCTGTGAATGGCAGACGAAAAAGTGTAATCAGTTGTTCAAAGATCAGATATAAAGTATGAATGAGATCCTTTATATTTCTGTTTCAGAAACATTGAAAGACTCCCGTTTATGTGAAGCAAATAAAGTTGTTTTGTTTATGCGTTTTCTATCCTGTGATAATACTATTTGCGGTTATATAAATGTTTGTATTTTAATGGGATGCATAATTGGTATTGTAGGATGGGAAGTTAAACAATGAAAATTAATTTTTTTTTTTTTTTTTTTTTTTTTCAATCAAAATACACATTTTCTATACTGTGTTGTTGTTGTTGAGACCCAGACCGTCCGACCTACCAGAAAGGTGTAAGGTAACCGTACATTTTCTACTGTGTATCATTTTATTGTCTCTACAAGATATGGTAATATATAGGGAAAGTGAAAGGGGTTGAAAATATGTTGTTTTATTCCACAAGTCTTTAATTAATGTTTTGCGAAATATATAGGAAGAGAAAAGAATTCAAGATACGAAATATATGAAGAGAAATTAATATGTGATACAAAATATATGAAGAAAAATGAATATGAGATACAAAATATATATAGAAAAATGAATATAAAATGCATATGAATACGAAATATATATATAGAAAAATGAATATAAAATGAATATGAGATACAATATATATATATATATATATAAATGAATATCAGATGCAAAATATATATTGAAAAATGAATATAAGATGATAAATATACAAGGTAGGATCAAAAAGTTTGGAGACTGTGCTGATATCGTCAACCCTGATTGGAAGAGAGGGGAACTATTTTAACGTGGCGTAGAGGCACATGTGATGCGAGATATGAAATGGAAGGAAACATTGCACTTGCTGCCTGCAGCAGGTGCAATGTTTCTGTCGACGATTTCCCCAAATGCTGGCAGAATTTGATATTCGCACGTTGTTCTTCAAACGCTATTTCCGTTTTCGACGAACGCGAACGACTACAGTTCACTGATACGCATTGTCTGGAAAAGCCCTGCACTGCGGACCTGCTTCTTCCTTTTCATATCTCGCGTCACATGTGCCTCTACGCCACGCTAAAATATTTCCCCTCTCTTCCTATCAGGGTTGGAGATATCAGCACAGTCTGCGAACTTTTTGATCCTACCTTGTATATAGAAAAATGAATATAGGATACATAATATATATATAGAAAAAAGAATATGAGATACAAAATATGTATGGAAAAATGGATATGATATACGAAATATATTATGATAAAAAGCAAGATTTTCAACATCTTCCCCTACACAATAGTGACGCTTGGAAAAATAGAAAATACATTTTAATCACACATGAGATGGAACTCAATTGATGGCGCAGGTCATGGGCGTCCATAGGAGTGAGGGCAGTGGGGCCTTCCTGGAAGTTTATGGTCACATAGCCGGGCATCAAGCTAGTCGATGGTGTACGTCTTATCCTTGAGTATGTCCCCTCCTGGAAAAAATTCCATAGGCGCCCATGATGTTAGCAGATTCAATTCAAAACAGTACTACAGTGCCCAGAAGAGACGTCTAGACACTGTAACAATACTACATAAATCTTACCATTATCCAAAATTGACATGATGCAAAATTGTCGGAATTTTAAATCCTACTTTACCGAAACGCCATCCGTCTGGAATTCCCGGTTTTGTGAGGTAGAGGCTTGTCCATGATCTTGCTGCCGTGTCTCGAATGAAATTCGAGCTGTATTTTTTTCCACGCGCTTTATAATGTTTTTAGCGACAGTAAAGGAAATTTGAGCCTATAAAATAACTAAAAACCTATATCGAAATTAAAAAAATAATAATAATAACAACGCAGAGGTGCACCTGTTCAGGTCCTGAAGTATCTGTGTACTAAATTTCATGGTCGTGCGACGCTTAGATTCCCAGCTATACAGATTGTACAGACATGCATCTTTCTTTATTAAGCAAGATTGAATCTGCTTGCACTCTTAATTTGGTTTGGTTTCGTGTACGTGTGATTCAAATTTATTTTCTACTTTTTCAGACGCCATTGTTGTGTAGGGAAGGACATTAAAAAACTTGTTTTTTCTCATAATTTATTTTTTACTTTGGACGGAATTGTAAGCTATTATTGTCTGTCAAAGTGGACACTGTAACTCATAGCACTGTTATATGCCCCAACTGAAATTGGACTGCTTTGTAATTTTTTTTTTTTTTTTATATTTATTACTTTTTAATTTGATGTAATTTTTAAAATAAATATTGGGTTCTAAAGTTTGTGTCATTAGCTTATAATGTAGCTATAAAACGACAGTTTATTTAATATTATTAAATGTCTTATATATTCATTATGACTTTTTCAAAAGATAATTAAAAATTGAGTGTGTGTGCGTGTGGAGGGGGGGGGGGGGACTCTGCTTAACGTTTGATCGCAATTAAAATCCAATGTTTATTGATTGTATTATTTGTATCAAATTTTCTTTCGAAACCCTCCATTCGTCCGTGAGATATTGTTTCCACAAATTCACGGACGCACACACTAAAATGCATACATGCATGCATGACATCATCTCAAAAACGTTTGACTCGGGTTCAAGGATGTTCGTGCCCTTTCGTGGAGAACTCGGAATTAGAATTCTGTGCCCCTTCATAATACTTTCCCTATGCATTATGCTATGTATGTGGAGAAAGTTAAAAATATATTTGAGCATAAACAAGTCATTCAACTTTTTCAAGTTCAGTTGAATTGCTAAACTAAAGCAAAAGAAAAATTCCACGATTCCAACATCATGCATTCCCAAATACAGAGCCACCTTCAAAATTGCGTTGCTATCTTTATGCATCTTCAATAGTCTGACCTGCTCGTTTCTAATCAAATCCTAAAGAACAATGGAACATTAAATCCCAGTCTCCCCCATCGAATCATTTCGCTTTCAGGCCTATAATTAAAAGGGCGAAGAAATACACCCTTACCTCCCATGAAGCGTCTATTTTACTAAGTCCGGTCCATAATTGGGTGAGGATGAGACAGACGTCTGCCACTCTGAGTGCTTACGAAATCTGATGGCTGTAAAGTTCCCCCACATTCGCTTCACCATATCTTTTACGGGTATCATCGTCCTTGCAAGACGTTTGGAAAATGTTGGATAGGAAAGGCCTTGATGGTAGACATTTAATTCTACCCTGATGAATTCCCGAAGATGAATATCGAAAAAAAAAAAAAAAAAAAACTGGGGAAAAGCTTATTAGGAATTTTGGCGAGGGGAAATTGAAGTCATTACTATAGACGCTGGTTTATGGTTCTGCTTGCTTTCGATCTCTGAAGTTCGAAAAATAAGAGGAGAGGTCGGGAAACGCTTAAATTCCTGATGTCATGACTGTAAAATGGATGGGATGTTAATGATATACGGTCCCACCTACGTCATACAATTTCTATAATTCTTTTCAGGCATTGGTGTCTGAATACTATTATGAAATTATCCGGATATTAGAATGCGATTGAGCGAATATTCACAAGGAGATGAAATAATATTCAGAGCTTAATAGGCATTTCGACAGACGAAATGCAAATTTTTTCGTTCTTGAGGTCTATCCATCATCTCTATATTCAGAGTGTTGGATCATGAGAAAGGTTCTTCGGTGCTTAAATCACCCTTTGCAGTTCTTCAAAACGGATATGTCTCTGACATAAGGCGCAGTGCATGGCTGACAAGGTCGAAAATGGCGCACCTATACCACGCAAGATAATTTTAATTGGTGTGTGATATTAGGGATAGCAAAAGTTAACCCCTATAGGTTTTATACCAACTTCAATGGGTGAGTCATAAGTAGGGTAGTCATTTTACCACGGTAAATAAAAGGGCGAAATTTGCGGGGCAATAACGGAGTAAATCGCGAAATTTGGTGGCCGAATAGCCCACATTTGGTGGCCCACTATTTCCAATTTGGTGGCCTACTACCATTCCCGCATACACACAAAAAAAAAGGGGGGGGGGGTCCACCAGTTACGGAGCAGTAATACGAATAACTACTACGTAACTTAATAAGCATTATACTGCACATTTTTTAAATTGATATTTACATTTATAAACCATTCGTATTCTGGTGACGTTATAAACGCTGTTACATGAGATCAAGATTATATGTGGATGGCGTTTTGATACATTATATTGTACATACACAGATTATTTTCTTTAATGTAAAGCCTGTTGTCCTGTGACACGCCATTAAATTTAGAAAAATATAGCTTGGCATTGATGCTGTTTGTTGGTACTGACACACAATGAATGGCGACCTAATATATCTAGGAAAACGAACTTTTTTTCGTATTTCAGAAATCTATAGCAAACATTCGCTGATACGTTCGCTTTATATGAACGATGTAGCAAACAAATCTTCGTCGTCTAAAAGGTCCAAGGACTCGATATATTTAATATTCAAGAAATTTTATAAAACATTTTAAAATTTGTGAAGAAAATCATAAAATAACCTAAAAAAAAAAAAAAAAAAATCGCAGAAATTTACACCGTGAAACAATAATTTAAAAATTATAATAGAAATGAAGCAATAATAATAATAATAAAGAAAATGAAATTTGCGAATATGTTTGATATTTACGATATTTCATAAAACTGAAAAAGAATCGGGAAAATTCGAGCCTTGAAATAATTTAACTTTGATAGTTCTCTTATTTAATTCTGAGAGGATCTTGTCATAAATCTGAACACTTCAAATGTTCAAATGTGAATGCACATAGGCTAAGGAAAACTTGAGTAACGTATTAAAGCACACATTTTATTTGTGCATAAATACATTGCTGAAGTTTTCCTTATCCATTGCACAAAGTACTTTTTACTTATTGATACACATAGGCTATTTTGAATCCTTCTTAAACTCTAAGCACGTGCTTTAAATGCCAAGATTTCAGGTCCCCGTATGTTAAATTAGATAGTTTTTCGTAGATATATAACAATGCACTGAGTCTTGTATAATTTAACGTTTTATACATGTAAGGGGTAAACAAAATGCTCGCTACCACAGCTGTTTAAGAAATAATGTGAGGCTATTTAGTAAGCAAGAACCTTAAATTGTAGTTAACGTGTAACTCTGAAGCAACCAGTAATATTTTAAAAGGATAATTCTTTTATAAAATATTTTTTTTTTAAATATCTTTCTAAAGGATAATTTTGAAAGGGGAACTTTTGAAAGGAAGGACTGCGTCAGGGCCGTAGCCAAAGACAAAATGGAAGAGGAGCTGGAGGGAAATTCAAGGGGGAAGGGGGGAGCTCACCCAAACCACAATTGATCATTAGCATTTACATATAAATCATAATAGTTAATATTATACACGACGGTGTCCCTAAATTTTGAAACGCGCTTTAATTCTTTACCTGTTGGAGATAAGTGGGCAATAGAACTTGCAAAAATGTTGAAAGTAAGGTAGGAAATAAGACTACGTTAATGAAATAGTCCATCCACTGATTTTCAAAAAGTTACATTTTTTAAATTTTTATACGACCCCCTTAGACAAATTTGGTCAATCAGAAATTTTTTGTTTTTAAAGCAACAAGATCATTAAAAAACAGCATATCTGTATCTTTAAAATCAACTGAATTATGATACAGAAAAAAATCTGACTTATGCCACTTTTCCGTACCATGTGGCTGTTTCATCAGTGAAAATAGGGATCATAAACAAATTGACGATGGAAATTGCTTAGATCAAAAATACGTTAATATGTGTCAAAATTTTTTATCACAAATGCATCTAAATAAAGCATTACACAGACAGAGATGATATAAAGCAGTTGTACTCACTACGCGGTTGGGTATCCTATGTATTATCATCCAGTTTTATCTTTTTTGTAATGCGTCACAAATTTACATTTCTAATTTGATATAGGGTCCCCATTCACAATGTTCAATTTTCAATTAAATATAACTCACTCAATTTTAAAGATACAGATATGCGGCTTTTTTAATGATCTTGTTGTATTAAAGATAAAAATTTTCTGATTAACCAAATTTGTCTAAGGGAGTCGTATAAAAATTTAAAAAGTGTAACTTTTGAAAATGAATGGGAGGACTATTTCATTAACGTAGTCTTATTTCCTGCCTTACTATCAACATTTTTGAAATTTACATTGCCCACTTATCTCCAACAGGTAAGCAATTAAAGCGCGTTTCAGTCTTTTTGGGACACTCGGTATATAAAAAATGCCATTTTGAGAAGTACAAAAATAAAAACAAGTACAAAGAAAAAAAAAGTTCAAAGAATGACAAAGATACAAGAACGTGCAAAATATACAAGATTAACATTATATATATATTTTTTAATAAATGTCGATTTTAAACGCTGTTAACAATTTTTTCTGTGATGATGAATATACGATTCGGGTTCAGGGATACTTGAAACGTGCTCTTCCGTCGAAACCTCGCATTCGAATTCTTAACCGCGTCAAAATAGTATACTTTCCATATACATTATACTACGTATATGGGGAAATTCATAGCAACCGAATCAGATACTTATATTGTATGTGTAATCTGAGACAATAAGAATTCTTATTTAGAATTAATCTTATGTTTCTCTTAACTTTTTGTAAATAAAAATTAAGAGTGACACCGTAAGAACTCGGCAGACGCGATCTCTATGAAAATCCATTTAGATAATCATTAAACCGGATTAATTTCTTGTTTTGTATAACTTAAAAATGTAACCCTGTTTGTTTAGAATCGAACTTCTTTTCTGTTATTTTTTAGCAATAGAATCATTAAGAATTTTTGATTGTGACATTTGAGGACTTAACAGATGTTGTCTGGGAATAACTTTTCTCTGTAACTTTTTGAAAATAAATGGGAGGACTATTTCTTTAACGTGGTCTTATTTTCTACCTTACTTTCAACATTTTTGCAATTTACAGTGTCCACTTATCTCTAACAGGTAAAGAATTAAAGCGCGTTTCAATCTTTTCCGGACACCCTGTATATTTCAATTAATATAAATTATTAACAAATAATTGCATATTTATATTTACAAGCTAAGAGCTGACTATCAATATTAATGTATAATAATTATAATTGATTTTAATATTAAGCATTAACTAGTAATAAAACTGTTAAAAGTTTGTAGAAACATTCTGAAAGTTAATACAAGTTAATGCTTAATATTAACTCTTACCTACTTATTAGTTGATATTGACTCTATAATGTATAACAGTGAACCCACAATAATACAGAAGTATCCTAAATAACTATTGTCATAATTTTAAAATATTTTTAAATTAAATATGTAAATAAATTAATCATTAGTATAATCACAAATTCAGCTAAATTAAAAAATCTTTAAAACGAAGTAATTTATAAAAATATCTCAAAGAAATTTTTTTATGTAAAATTTGAATGACATTTTGAATGAAATTTCATATCACTAAAAATTTAATACTTTTATCAGGGGGCTGAGTATATCTCTTGGGGGGGAGGTTTATCCCCCTCTGGCCCCCCTACCTGGCTACGGCCCTGAAGTGCGTATTTATAGCAATATAAAGAGGCATGTCCAACTTCAGGGCATACTGAAAATTTCGAATATAAGAATTTCTGAAAATCTTTTCGAATATTCGAAGTTTGACTGAGTTTGACTGACTTGCACTCAGTGACAAATTCACCTGGTTACCTGAACTTGATATGACCCAGTGTATGAGCTATGCAGAACTGAGAACATTCTGAATAGAAATTTAACCATGTTCGGAAATGAAACAATGCACATCACTGCCCGAATGCGCACAAAGCTCACCATTGTTTTGGGAATCCAGTGTACATATATTCGGATGTTGTGATTTAAGCTTTCCAAGGTCTGCCTGCCATTACCAAGTCACATGTGTCACAGAAGCAGTCACAGAAAGAGCTTGTTTCCTTCGCTTATTTTGTTCAGAGCAATTTCTCTTATTTCCATAATAGGTATAACTGGAATGTGGGAAAAAAAGAGAAAAAATTTGTACTATAAACATTTTCAGATTTACGATTAGACTGAAGTAATAGGAATCATGCAGAGGTCCTTGTTGTAAGTGATTTAGTTCTATTTCCTGCCAAAATAAATTAACTGAAGTGTGGCTCAATTCGACTTTCTCATACCAGAATCGATTTTTTTGGTAACTTTTTTTTTTAATTTTACAAGAATTTTTTTTAAAAATCGTACATGATTGCAATAGTGTACTAAATTTCACTTAAAAGAGCTTGAAAAAAATATTTCGATTGATACCATACCTGACAATATACCTCCCGGAAGGAGAGGGTAACTTATCCCTGAGGAGGGGGGGGGGGGCAAATGCCGTCACGAACAAAAAAAATCTATCGCCGGTATTTTTCACAACAATGATTCTATAAAGTCTCATATTCATTGAGCCATAAATAAACCCTTTTTATGCATAATTATGTCAAATTTTGTCCTATACTGCCATGTTAAAAAAAAATATTTCGAATAAATATCGAAGTTTTCACTCGAATGAAAAGAAATCTATCTATAAGTTATAGATTTTTTAATAGTAAAGTCGGTTTCGGGAAAATCCATTAATATTTGTGGCCCCTATCGTGTGCACAAAATATCGACCACAGACATACAGATAGACAAACGGACATCACTCCAAAAATAGTCAAAACATGTGCAGAAGGTCTTAAAACATATATTGGCATCAAAATCTCGAATTCGAAAGTTTTTGTGAAAAAAATACTTTATCTATACTAATACATAATATGAGAAAGTAAAAATGTATTGGAATCATTCCAAATCTTTTTCTATTAATGTATTTTTTTTTTTTTTTTGTCGATAGTATAATACAGTAATTTCCGTTTATCATTGCCTTCGATAGTCTTCACTACGCTTAACATATGTATTGATTGCTTCTAAATATATTTCATCCATCTACGTTTTTTGTTTACAACCCACTATCTAATTTTTGTGTGCTGCACATATTTTATGGAATGATAGAAGTTTTCATTTAATTTCAATTACGGTTAAGTTGTCCTGATTGTATTATTTTTAACGGAATACAAGAACTTTCGTCCACTATCGCACATACAAAAATTTAATTTTAATTAATATTTTCGGTTTTATTTCGTAACAATCTTGTAAGTAAGATACCATGTCCAACTGGTATATCAGCTGTTGAAATCTTTGCTGTCATGGAAAACTAAATGCTGTCATAGAAGAGTAAATTCTGTTATAGAAGACTAAATGCTGTCATAACAGACTAAATGATGTCATAAGAAACTAAATGCTGTCGTTTAGAATGACATACTGTCGCAGAAGACTAGTTTAATGCAGTATAATAAAAATAAAATACTTAGGCTCTTGTAAAAGACTAATCTGCCCATAAAGATGACTAATGAGATAAAGACTAATGATGAAAAACAAAACTAATGCTGTCAAGAATACTATACTGCCATAGATGCTGTCGTAGAAGATTATGCAGTCATAGAAGATTATACTCTCTTAGAAGACTAAAATATGTACGTTGTCGTAGAAACCAAATGCTGTCGATGAAGATGACATGCTGTCGTAGAAGACTAATTTGATACTGTATTATAAAAATATATCACTTACGCTCTTATTAAAGACTAATACTGGCACAGATGAAACATAAAACTAACGCTGTCTAAGAATATTATGCTGCCGTAGATGTGGTCGTAAAAGATTGTGCTGTCTTAGAAGATTATACTCTCATAGAAGACTAAAATATGTAAGTTGTCGCAGAAACCAAATGCTGTCGATGAAGATGGCATGCTGTCGTAGAAGACTAATTTGATACTGTATTATAAAAATACATCACTTAAGCTCTTATTAAAGACTAATGCTGGCACAGATAAAACATAAAACTAACGATGTCAAAGAATATTATGCTGTCGTAGATGTGGTCGTAAAAGACTGTGCTGCCTTACTCTTCTGTGACATGCTGTCATAGAAGAGTAAGACATGCTGTCAAAGAAAACTAAAATATGCTGTCATAGAAGACTAAATATGCTGTCATAGAAGACTAAAATATGCTGTCATGGAAGACTGATGCTATTACAGAAGGCTAAACTGCTGTCATTTTCTTCTAAAATATAGTAACATGTTTTGTAGCATATATTCCATATTAAGGCTTCAATTCTGTGATGCTTGAGCGAAAAAAAACAAAAAAAAAACTTAATTTAAAATATACAAAAGCATGCCGTATTGGGAAGTCGAGTAGGAAAAATTGTCAACGCAGCTATATTGTCATGAATACTAAATTACTTCCCTTTCGATCTAAATGAATCTTATCTGTTTTGTTGGAGACATTGAAAAACAACTCCTGCAGTATATCTACCATCTTGTGACGTGCGAGTCAAACTAAATGGAACGCAATTAAAAATTATTGTTTGGAATATGCAAATTCGTGCAAGCAACAGGAAGTCGAGGTGGGTATAGATGAAAATGAAAACATTTTAAATGAGGAAAGTCCACCATACACGTCACGCAATAGAAGCATATTCGTTCAAAGTGTGATTCACTCACCAATTAGTAGTTTCTTGAATGCGGACACGAAGGATTCTGACGTTCGGATTCACTCTCTAGAATAAAATTAAAGTGACACTTCTTCCGCCATTTATGTAGTCCGCGTAAAAGCTTTCTTATTCTTCTTAAACTAATGATGTTCTTCATATATGCTAATTTCAGAAAGATCAAGCGAGATTATTTATTCAAGGGTAGAATCGGAACTTAAATATTGTTGAGTACATTGGAACATTCGCAAGACATTAAAAATGCGATGTTCACATTTGGATTGTACGATATCGAATATGAGTTGAATAATGTTTTCCGTATTTAAACTATTTTTTTTGCTTAAACCATGGTTTTTCATTTTTTTAAAAGAAAAAACCCCGGTTATTTTTCAACCTTAGTTAATAGAAAAAAAAATTAACTTCTCGGAATTGGCAACACACAGAAACATAATAATGAAAACGTTTCCCGATCTGTCATAAATGTTTAAAAAGCATGCGGTTTCTTAAATCCACTGAAAACTAAAAAAGACCAGTTGTCGGTATAAAGGCTAGAAACGGCTTTATCGCAGAAGTAAAATTACAGTTTTCTACTTCTTCGACCCAGACCGTCCGACCTACCCAAAGGTGTAAAGTATCTGTTTGGACGGCCTGGAAGTGCCACCCAATTTAGACCGTGGGAGGCATCCACAGGGACCGTACCCTCCTTCCCGTGTCACCAACCTCTCGGAAGGACTTATGGACCCACATATTTAACGTGCCCGTGCTCCGTGTGAACACCGAGACAGTTTGGGCAAAGCCGAGAATCGAAAGCGGGTCGCCCGAGTGCAATCCGCGCGCGCTAATCACTGGGTTGTCTCACCACCGACCCTTTTATTTTTTGCATATATTCAATACATATTTTTTGTATATATTCAATACATATTTTTTGCATGTATTCAATACATATATATATATATATGTATTTACCGGCCGTCCCAATAGATACCTTATACCTTTCTGGTAGGTCGGACAATCTGGGTCGAAGAATACATATTTTTTTGCATATATTCAAATTTAAAACAAGGCCGTAAAATGCCACCTCTAAGCTTGGATCTACCTTGGGCCAGTAACGTATCCGGCCCTTTATAATCTGAGTAATGGAAATTACGAATTTCTCTTCAACTGCTAATCTTATGAAGAAAGCAACAACAAAGTAACTGAAAGGTCATCAAAGAGATTTAAAAGGCGCTATTTTGGACTAATCTGCCGTTCCATTGTTGTTCCAGCCTGAGATAAATCTTATAATGAATACTGATTTAGAGTAATCTATCTCCTGCGGCAAATTATTAAGCATCAGCTTCGTTTGAATTCTAAGCACACATACTTGTTTGTGAGGTGGGGGTACTTAAGATACTTTGCATCAAAAGAGAGATGAAGCGTGAGTGAAATATAAACTTCTTCAAATTATGAAATTTGATTTGAGGTCGTGTGGTTCTCGATAGCGCGAAACTTATTGAAGTATTTCTAGTGTTGCAGTTCCTGCAATACATGTTAATGCGTAAGGTGGATTAGAGCAGTTGTCGTCGCCAGAAAGAAAAATCTGATGTGGGCAGCACATGACTTTCGCTGCAGACTCAAATTCACGTTCTCTTTAGTTCTGCAATAATTCATAAAATTGAGTTTAATTGCACAAAATTGCAGCCATAATTATTTTAAATGACGCCGAATTTGCACTTTTAATTCAATTTTCGTTTTCATTAGACAGCTGGACTTATTTTCAAAGTAGGCGAAGCGAAAATGCGAAAAAACTAAAATATCTCGAGAATGGCTAGTCTTAAAGTAGTGTCTTATTCTTTTCGTCGCAAAAAATTACGCATAAAAAAGCATTTAATTGATATATTTTAGCATACGTAGTCTTTTATTTTTGGATGTAATAATTTTTGCGGACTATTTCGCTAAAAAAGGCAGGGTTTTTTTTTTCCCGAATCGTACCAAAATTTAATCAGCAGCAAGTTAATCTACAAGTGATTTATCTACCAAATTTTGTGAAATTTGGTCCATTAGTTTTTCAACTAGAGTGAATACAGGCAATTTTTGCGAGTCATTTCGCACAAAAAGGCAGGTTCTTTTATTCTAAATCATACTAAAATATAATCAGCAGGGTCACCCACAAGGGACTTCTCTACCAAAATTTTATGAAATTCGGTCAATTAGTTTTACAGTTATAATGGATGCAAAATCTGCACAGACAGATGCACAGGCACACACACAGTCGTCACTCTAAAAATAGTTTTTTCGTGTTCTAGATGTCCTAAAACGTGTAAATCCGTTGAAAACTCGAATTGCTATTTTCAATACTTTCAGTACTTTCCCTATACATCACCATGTATTGCAGGGAAAGTAAAAAATTACGGGGGGAGGGGGGGGGGGGTTGCAGTAGAAAAATATTAAAGTTCTCAATTCTCTATATGACATTTATCTAAACTCTAGTTTGGTGGGGTGGGACAGCCCAGTGGATTGCACTCGAACGACTCAAATTCGACTAAATTGGGTGGCACTTCCCGGGTGTTCAGACAGATACCTTTCTAGTTTTACTAACTCTAGTTTGCTTATGATAAATGTTTAAACCTTTAAATTTTAATATTAAAAGTTGAATACTTTTTTAATTATATACATTTCTAGTTTGCAGTTAGAAAGTCCAAGATTAATTTTTGGATATTCATATATGTGTTACCAAATGTTGATTATGTTTTTCTGATTCATTTAATTTACGATTTTTACTAGACAAGCATGCTTCATGCTTCATTAAACATTTATGGCAGGTTTTGCTCTTAAATACGTACAGCTCAAACTGATGCTTAAAGAATAAAATTTTAAAAAATTCCTTGAAAGCAGCATAAAATACAAAATTAATAGTATTGGCCGGTTTCGAAGGCAAAAAACTCGATAAACTTTTGAGAAAGTACAATTCAAAAATGAAGTTAGGAGTCAAAACGACCTTAGCTTCGAGAAATTAAAAGCATGATTAGAGTCCCAAGAATGTTCAGCCATTGCAGACTTAGAAACTTCTTGTTACTTTCCTTATATACAATAATGTATAAGGAAAGTATTGTGACGGGGTCGAAAATTCGAATTCGAGTTTTCGACGGGAGAGCACGTTTCAAGCATCCCTGATCACGAATCGAACATTTTTGAGGTGATGTCTGTGTGTGTGTGTGTGTGTGTGTGTGTGTGTCTGTCAGTGAGTCTGTGGAGACGATATCTCACGAGCGAATGGAGCGATTCGAATGAAATTTGGTACAAAAATTACAATCCCTGAATACTGGAAGCCTATTGATTTTAAACACAATCGAATGTTCAGAATCCCTCTGAATTTCCGAGTGAATTTTTGAAAAAATCATCAAAAAATCAAAACCTTTAATAAAGTTACGCAAATAGACATTTCTTATGTAATTTTTCCTTAGAAAACGATTGACATACACTTTAGAACGCTAGCATGAACCGTTCTCGAGATATTGCCTATTTTTCAAATACATTTATCAAAAAAATCCCATAAATTAAAAAAAAACATATTAACTGCTGAAAAACATGTTTACGTTTTATATGTAATATCATGCCATAAATTGGGTGACATCATTCTCGTGGATCTAACTCGTTCCATTCATGAGAAAGGATACTTTGAGTAATACATGCATTTGAACGCCAATAGTCATTTTTCTGCTGTAAGAATAACTTATTTCTCCGTCCATAACACTTGGCGAGATTTTGGCAATGAATTTGGCAGAATGTCGGCAACTTGGCGACTTTTTTAAATGTTGCCAAATTAAGGAAAATCTCACCAAATGGATAAAAATGATGCTAAATCCATGAAAATGACGACTAATTGATGAAAATTCAGTATCTTAGAAAGAATATAAGTATCTTCTATAAGAATAACCTATTTTTTACTGTAAAAGTAGTAAATTCATAGCATTATATAAGTAAAGTCATGTGCTGCCCACATCAGATTTTTTAAAAACATGACCCAATATGTTTCCCAATACGAAATTTAAGAGCTCTTTTTGTTTGACCAACATAGCCAAGGCCGCATTCGCAAGGAATGTGCTAAACACCGCAACGATTCAAGACAGGAATAGGGTCTTTAAGAGAAGGGAAATGAATTTTGTTAAGATACAGGTATAGGGCCTTTAAGAGAAGAGAATTTTGTTAAGAGACAGAAATAGGGTCTTTAAGGGAAGAAATATTAATTTTATTAAGAGGCAGGAATAGGGTCTTCAAGAGAAAGGAATTGGATTTTGTTAAGAGACAAGTATAGGGTCTTTAAGGGAAGAGAATTTTGTTAAGAGACAGAAATAGGGCTTTTAAGGTCGCCAACATTCTTTCCTGTTTCATTCTATTTTTTCATTTCATTTCTATTCTCTTTTATTCAGTGTTGGCGGACCTACAGCCTTAACTATACTGAGTCGATTTTAATAAAGGATGACTCTTTTTGTGTGTTCTTGTGGCAAGCAGATACTCTTCTCTTAAAATTCAAAGCTAAATTTGATTTGGAATTTCAAAAAATGAAAAAATATGAATGACGATAAAGTGAGCTGTACTTTTAGGTCTACGAATAGAAAGTGCTACGCGTGATTTGAAGGAGGGTTAGAATCCTTCGGCAGGGTACCCTGGATCTGAAAGTGCGGCTCCTGTCATGTAAACCATTTTGAGATTTCATAACGTTTTTGGAAGAAGTTTTTTTTCTTTCTGTACTTGGTGGGAGTTTTGTTACCACGAAGTGGTTTTTTTTGTGAGATTTCAATACTTTTACTAGATTTCATTAGACTGTAAGTTAAATTGCGCGTAGAAAATTCTTTTTTTGCCCAGACCGTCCCACCTACCCAGACCCAGACTTTCTTACTCGTCCTAAGACTTGAGCAGCTGTTTGGACGGCCGGGCTACCAGAAGGTGTAAGGTATCTGTTTGGACGCCCGGAAAAGTACCACCTAATTTAGACTGGAACCCAGTGGGAGCGGAATCCACAGAACCGTACCCCCCTTCCCCTACCACCAACCTCTTGGAAGTATTTACGGACCCACATATTTAACGTGCCCGTAGTCCGCGTGAACACGGAGACAGTTTGGGCAGAACCCGGAATCGAACTCAGGTCGTCTAAGTGCAATCCCCGCGCGCTAACCACTGGTCTGTCCCACCCCGCATGCAGAGAATTGCAAATATATACCCCAATTCAAGTCGTCCAAAACCGAGCTTCATTCACGACACGGCAAGAGATTCAACCAGATTTACTCCCAGCCACCTGCCTCTAAGTCTATTAGAACATCTGCCTGATCTGAATTTATTTAGTCACAAGGGCGTTAACCAGTTCAATGGAATAAAGAAGTGTCAGTGATTTATTTCTTGCCATTAATTTGCATTTCCCATTCGTATCTGACTTGTTCTCTAGGATTTGTGAATGTTAGTTGTAAGTGGATTAACATGGCAGTTTCAAACTGGTAAAACTGGCTTAATATTCTTTTACGCACCGATATTTATTTGTTTCAATAAATAAGGCTTTTTAGCAGTACATCCAAAGCGTACCTAATGTAAATTTGTTTATAATTAAACTGAATAATATATGTACTGTCTGTCTGTAAAGAAAGTTTTTAAAAAATCTAAAGTCAGAGACTTCATTTGACTTTCTTATTTAGTCATGTTTTAAATTGTTTAGGACAACTTATGTCATTTCGATTTCAAACAATTTATATATGTTTGTCTGTTCCGTATACCATATACAAATCCATAGTTCCCCACCCCCAAATTTGATATGATTATTCCATATTTTACCTAGTCCATGTATTTTGTATTTCTGGGTCCAGGAGTTGTCGAGATATCAATAAAGAACACAAAATTAAGCACTCTGTTGCAGACGATTTTTACTGAAACTTTATTTGAAGAATATTACACCGTGTAGCTCAGCTGCGAAATTAATTTTTTTTCCTGTAAAAATATTTATTAGTCAAATATGTTATTAAGCAGATGATTATTATGATTTTTTTAATTTATTTGAAGAAAGCTACATCGTGTTGTTCAGCTGTGGAATTAAATTGTTTTTATTCTGTAAAAATATTATAAAATTATTTATATTGTCTGTTTTTTAAACTTTATTTGAAAAATGTTACATCATGTTGTTCAGTTGCGGAATTAAATTGGTTTCATCCTGTAAAAATATTTATAAGTCAAATATGTTGTTAGGCAGACGATTGCTTATTTTTTAAACTTTATTTGAAAAATATTACATCATAGCATTCAGCTGCGGAATTAAATTGTTTTTATTCTGTAAAAATGTTTATAAGTCAAGTATGCTGTTAAGGCAGAAACTTTCTTTGAAGAAAGTTACATCGTGTTGTTCAGCTGTGGATTAAATTGTTTTTATTCTGTATAAATATTTATTAGTCAAATATGTTGTTAAAGTAGAGGATTTTTTAAAACGTTACTTGAAGAATGTTGTTCAGCTGTGGAATTAAATTATTTTTATTCTGTAAAAATATTTATTAGTCAAATATGTTGTTAAAGCAGACGATTGTTTCTTTAAAACTTTATTTGAAGAAAATTGCATCGTGTTATTCAGCTGCGGAATTAAATTGTTTGTATTATATAAAAATATTTAGTCAAATATGTTGTAAAGGCAGACTATTTTTAAAAAATTTATTTAAAAAAAGCTACGTCGTATTCAGCTATAGAATTAAATTTTTTTATTCTAAAAATAATTGTTAGTCAAACATGTTGTTAAAGCAGACGATTGTTTCTTTAAAATTTATTTGAAGAAATTTGCATCGTGTTATTCAGCTGTGGAATTAAATTGTTTTTATTATGTAAAAAAAATTATTAGTCAAATATGTTGTAAAGGCGGACTAGTTTTTTAAAACTTTATTTAAAGAATGCTACGTCGTATTATTCAGTTATAGAATTATATTTTTTTATTCTAAAAATATTTATTAGTCAAATATGTTGAAAAAGAAGACGATTTTTATTTCATTTATTCGATCTGAATATTGAAAATTATATATAACACGATAACTAAATTTGATAATTGAATGATGTTATATTTTGGATATCGTTCTATCAGTTGTTATTGATAGAGTATTAAACTGCTTTTAATATTTATATTTTCAACTTCTTATCAATTGTTTCATTTTGTCAAAGAAAGACTCTCAAATACTTATATTTCTGATTGTGCTTAAATTATTATTGTAAGGGGATAAAAGCTGGTATGGGAATATCATTTGCTACTTATTTTTGTGTCCTTATTTTAGAAAATGTGAATCAAATTTCATACTTTTTGTTAATTAGTTTTGCAAACAAGATCAGCTTGTTTTATAAGTTGCAATACCTGTAATTTAACGAGGGCAGATAGATATTTGTATTCCTTTTACGTTCTTTACCATACATGGTAATAATACAGGGAAAGCATTAGAATAAGCTGCTAAATAGAAAAAAAAATATTTTTTTGCTCTTAGAATGAAATTCGAAAACGCTCTAGAGTTGCTGATATACACCGTCAGAAATATATGCAGCTGATTCAACATCTGGAACTTAAATAAATGCTGTGAAATTCACTTTTGAAAAGATGGATGTCAAATATGAACATCATGGAGGTAAAGGTAAGGAGTTAAAACTTCATATAAAGGAAACGCAAATATCGTTCGAGACAATCATTCAGGTGGCGCTGGGGTAAAATAAGTAGTCGTGCATTGTATGTATTTCTACGGTGAAAGTTTTAAAATATTTATTTAAACTTTTACTTTGTTAAAATGTCTGATTAGCACAATGCAAATTAGAACTGAAACACTTAAGAGTATTCCTGCGTATTTAAAATTATTTTACCTTTCAATTTATTTTTATTTCCCTATTTTCTGTACTCTATCTTACAACTGTGAAAAAATAACAATTACTAATTATACTCATAATTAGGGAACCCTTAATTTAAAAATTATCAGAAATACATACACTAAATACTACGCTTTCCTGCTATGTTAACTAACACTAGCGACTATTTTACTAACACTGGCGACATCTAGATATAATTCTCAGAGCATTATGGCATTTTCAGGCATTTCATTCACAGGAGTTTTATCTCCTTCTATCTAACTCTATGGTGAACATTATAAAGCTTTTGTAGGCCATGTAGTGTTCAGGATTGATATTAAATTGAGATAGAGAATTTTTTTACAGTGTAGGCATTACATGCTTGTCAAGAAATAAATATAAATATTGAACTTTTCCCCTCTGTAAGAACAACGTTAACTTTCCAAATAAAAAAAAATGGCGCAACCACGGTAATAAATAATGATAAGCTGAAACAAAATTCAAAATGACTTTTGAATGTTCTCTGTTATTTAAGACAATAAGCACCAATGCCATCTCCCATTTCCAAGTTTTTGAAAAATCCATCCAATCTGTCCGACCTGCAGGCAGGTAACGGTTTTCTCGTTAATCTGGGAACGGAATCGAGGAAAGGTGTTTTCCCTGCAACTATTAGCCTTGCACGATGAACCGTGTGCTTCTTCATTCAGTCTGCGGCTTCACTTTGTGTTCATTGGTTGGCAGAGCAAGTTCTAATAAAGTATAGAATACACGACCTGACCTCAACAGTCATGTTTTAATGGTCGGAAATAAGATCCCATCCCCTTCTTTTTTTTGTTCCTGGAGTGAATTTTTCAGCAATTTGTGAGGTTTGAGTCAATGTTGAAGAGGGTAGTGACGTCTAGGGTAAGATAAATATTCAGTGAGGTAATGGTAAGGATGGACTATGCCTGCATTGTGTTATGTGTGATAAGGAGATAAGTGGGATTTGAAAAAAATAATACGTTTCCGGGACTTTAAGAATAGGATTTTATATATTATTTTCTCACAGGTTAGATGATGGTTCTAAAAAAAATTCAAGTATTTCTTTATACAGGGTGTATCAGCATAGTTGACCTTTTTGACTTTTGGCAATTGGTTTTTGACGCACTTTTAATTTGAAAGTTATTTTGAAATTACTAGGGGGCTCTGTCCCCTGCTCGCTCGCTCCTCTGTCCCCTTCGAGAGACTTCGCCTCCTACTCGCTGCGCTCGCTTCATATCAATATTTCCTAAAAATTTTACTATCGAAAATCTCTTTTTTATTCCTGCCTATTTTCCGCAGGACAAAAGCAAGGATTTTTCTTAGCCCACGAAATCCCAAAACTGGATTCCTTGATCATGAGCTCGCTTCGCGAGCTATTTCATGCCAAACTAAAGTTTAAATCGATAAACGGTTTATTTCATCGTATTGCCCTATTATTTATCTATAAATGTACCAAATTCCATATTTTTGTATGTTATAGTTTTTACGGTACGAGACAGAGAAATCGCTAGACGTGCCGATACGAAAAAACAGTTCACTTCAAAAGTACATAAAAAGTAAAATGTCTCAAAAGCTACATCGAAATTAAAAAAGGGGCTCCGTTTCCAAAAATTCACCCATGTAGGTACCTACCTGCAAAAATTCGTTGTCTTGCTATTGTTAGTCTATCCAGGACGCGAACTCGTAGCTCAAATATTTTGTCTTTGAATTTGATATTAAATATTTCTTAAACTACAATATATATATAAAAAAAAACCCGGTTTATTTCAGCGTATTCCCAAAATCTTTTTCTACAAGTGTACCAAATTTCATATTTTTATATGCAATAGTTTTTGCGGTACGAAACAAAGGAACCCCGGAAAACAAGAAATTTATCAAACAGCAGCGGCGCCAGAGTCAGCTACTTTATTTTAATATAGAGATAAATGCTAAACTTTTTCATATAATTTTATATTTTGGTGGATGGTATTTTTTTTAATGAATATAGGGGTCTAACTTTTAGTATGTTTCCTTGAGCAAAAAATTTTAATTAGAAAAAGTGGCTTTGTTCAGCAGTTGGCTGCCAAGAAGAAAAATAAAACCCAGTGTATTATCTACAATATTCATGAAAATATTTACAACAGAAATAACGTAAGAAGTTAGCAAATTAGATTAAAATTTGAAAAATTGGAATAAAGTGCTTTAGACTGTGATTCGTACTACAGAGGTTGATTGCAAATTGAAACCAGACTTTGCATGAAACGTGTCTGTACAATTTTATTTGCAGCTGAACCCGAATTTGTAGGAGGAGGAGGGGGGGGGGGGGGGTTCTATTTTTTTATTAAGCAATAACTTGCAGCATATTGCTAGTTACTGTATAACTCCATTTTTTCTAATTGTGTTCTTTTTTTTTTCCTTGCGCCAGGAATGTTATAAAACCGTAGACCTCTATTTTGATGAAAATACCAGTCATCGGTAAAGAAAATTATATGAAAGAATTTCGCATTTTATTTTAACAAACTTTAGAATTGGAAGTATGTGCGTAAAACCAATTGATGAAGCTCGAAAGTGAGCGAGGTTATACTAAAACATCTTATATACGAATGGTGCAGCTTTTAAAATGTGAGAGCAATCCTGGATGTTCGAATGTGATCCCTGACTCTGGCCTCAAATATTATACTCTTCGTTGGGTGGCCAGGCTAAAATCAAAGAAAGAAAATATCACTTAAGCAATTCAAATGAATTATTTTCATGACCAGTGCGGTGTGGCTTTTAATATAACTAGGCGCAAACAAAGTTCTAGGGTTCTATTTCCGGTTCCGGCTTATTGAGTTTTAATTAATAAAAGCAGGTCTACAATTAGTACCCAACTAAATATATAGTATGGTGGTGGTCGGGGAGGTTGTCCATTACCCTTCTAGTTGACATTTGAGATTTTTACGCTTGTGAATCAAGTTTAAGATTGATTGATTGATTGTCTCTCTAACTTCGGGAGAAAAAATATTGAAGTTCAGGCTTCGATCAAGCAGCCGGCATTACCTCTAATGATCCAAAACAACTCACTACCCACTGGGGGCACCTCTATCCCAAGACATAAAAGAAAAGCGAAACCAAGAAACGTAGTCCAAAAGCAAACTAAAATCTCTAGAGGGAAAAACAGCCAGCTAGGGGTCCAACTTAAGCACCAATCAAAAAGGATAGAGAAGTTTAAGTTATAATGCAAATTAAGATGAAGACAACAGCAAATTAAGATACAACGCGAACATAGGATAAGCTGGTTCGATGATGCTTTAGATCTCCTTTGAAGATTAATAATCTTTTTGGGTATGCATAGCTCCCAGTTGTGCCCATTTGGTCTTTTAACATCGGGTTGTTGATCATTTTAGCATTGACGGACGGGAGCTAACGTATCTTCGGAACAGCTATATATTGCATTGTATCTTAATTTGCACGTCATTAAGTTGTTTCATTTTTCCATTTTCTATAAACTTTATGTTATTTCACCCACTGTCTATAAATTTCATGTGATAATTTTTCTTTTATTTGGAAGTTTGTGTGAAATTTGGCGATATAGAGAATATGTCGCTACATTCACAAAAATGACGCAAAATCGACGAAAATGACTCCAAATTGATGAAAATTCAGTATTTACAAAGAAAATAATTGTATGCTTTAAATGATAGCTTTCTTAAAAAATAACATTTTAAATTGAAGGATATAAAGTTTATAAAACTAAAAAGGGGGAAAATATATATAATATTCATTTTACATATCCACTTTTATAACGTCCTAAAAAGTAGGCAATAAATATTTTTACTTGGAAGATTTAACAATCTGGGTCTGTAGAATAAAAGTGGGCGGTTGAGAACAATTTCCAATATATTAACTGTAGGAATTTATATGTAAACAGCATATCCAAATTGCTAAAATTTACACGTGAAAAGATTTATTTTCTACTTTATGGGGCATTATAAAAATGTATGTATGTAAAATTTTTTTAATGATTATAATAGGGCTCTGTTGGACACTAAAAATAGAAACAGAGAGGCTAAAGATGATGCTAATAGTGAAGAAAAATGGCCACCCAGAAAAACCGCGTTAATCTTCTCTGCCAAACAAGCACCCCTTTTTAAATTACATGGATACTTTAAATTGCCCCCTTTTAGAATGATTTCAGTGCTAGGGGTTACCTTGAAAAGAATTTAAGGGATATGGACGTTTCAGAAAGAATACTGATTTCTTAAGTAAATACTACTACTTCCCTCTATTTAAAATGGGTAGAAGGAAAGTCTGTTTTCCCTTTACCCGTTAGTCATCATTTTGCCTCTGTACTTCTACCATGGCCTTCAAACGTTTATAGGGGTTATTGGAGGAAAATGTCCCAGAAGTAAATGGAATTTGAGTGACAGGGGAATAAATACATATAATGAGTGATCAGCAGAAGGAATGGGAATATAGTTATGTCAGGGATCTACTAAACTTTTCAACATATTAAATATATTTGAGTAAATGGTGCAAAATGATGAATACGGTGAAACTCGGTTATAATGAGCAGATCCACTCATTTGCTCGTTAAAACTGGATGCTCGTTAAATCCCTAAAAGTATACGATGTGCTAGGGTGCTTAAAGAGGTTTTTTTGTCTATTAGATAGAGGAGGTAAATAAAAAACGAAAATCAAAATAAGTGAAAGGATCATGGTAGTGCTGTTCGATTTCATTGGGTGGTATTTTCAGAAAAAAGTAAAATCCATATTTTTATGAAGTCCCTTTTTTTTCAAAAATTGGAAATCAGAAAATTAGAAAAATATTCACTATTTCTAAATTAGAAAAATATTCATCACCCTCTTTAATATTCAAATAATAAAGTTCCATTTATTTATCTTCAAAATTGATAGAAATATATAGAATTGAAAATTTTAAACTGCATTAAAAAATTAGCCATTATCATCACGGAGATTGAAACTTAAACATTTGTACACAAATTCTTTATATAAGGATGAATAATTACAGAAAAAAAAGAGAAAAAAGAAAATAAAGTAAAAATATTCGTTTAAAAAAAAAAATGAAGGTCACATTCATGACCTTGAAACAGTGACCTTGAAATCTGGTTTTAGCCATGAACAAATTATGTGGCATATCATTTTAAAAACTATTTAAAGTGGAAGACAATGATGCATTATTTATTGTTCTAATCCATTTCTAACTCATTTTTATCAAATTACGAGCGATAATATATATGATCGTAAGAGCGTTTTTGACGACAAATTTCGCTCAACTTTAAGTCTTGTTTACAGCTCTAACTAATTGGCCTAGACTTTTAAAACTCAGCATCGCCAATGGTACACTAAGCCTGCAAAATGTAATGACCTTTGAAGAGCTTAAGTTTAAGAACTTGAAAAGAAAAATGGATCAGTTAGCATGGTGTTGTTTTGTAGACGATCATTAACTGAGCGGTCTTGTGTTGTGAAGAAACATAGGAGAAAATGCATGAGAGATAATATTTTGTGATTTTTCCATTTAATTCATGGATAATATTTTGAGATAAAACAAGTGCATCAGGTTTAAATGAATATATATATATATAAAGGCCAAAATTTGGATCTATTCAATTCAATTCAATTTTATTTTCATGTACAGATCGTAGATCTCTCAAACACGACAGAAAATCAGAAAAAATTTAGGGGAGGGGTGGAATTTTTTGCTAAAAGAAGCAAGTAGAATTCCGTCGATCGGCTCCTTCAAATGCGACAAAAAATTGCAGCAAATGTAGGGGGAGGGGCACTTACAGGGAATTTTCTGTTTAAAGGAACACAGTATATAAAATATTTACTTTGGAAGATAAAATAATGACAGTTTTGTGGCGTTAAAATTCTTAATATGGAAGTATTGAACCAAATGTGGGGATATTTATTTTAATTATTATTTATTTCTAAATATCGTGATAATTTAGTTTTAGAGTGCTCCAGAGTTCCGTCGGAAATGCAATAACCCTCCATTTTCTTCGTGAGAATATTTTTACTTACCGTAGCTGCATGATGAATTACAAATATTCTATTCATTAAAAACTCTTGATATTATTTAAAATCCATTCTTTTTTAAAAAGTGAAAGTTGAAAAGTGTTTATGACTTTTGTCATTCTGTCTGTCCGTTCGCACAACTGCCGTAAAAAGACTTTATCAAAATTAAGTTTTAGTATGTTGTTCAGACTGTCTGTAGGACATATGGGAATGTAAATGAATAATATCACCCAGTGAATGTAAATGAATAATATCAAATGAATTAGTTTTGGATTGAAGCCGAACTGAAAAAGTGAAATACATTGAACCAGGGCTGAAAAAGTGAAATACATTGAACCCTATGGAACCTAATTTTTCAAACATTTTTTAAAGGAAGTTAAAATTCGTAAAATGCTTTGAAAATTTTAGAAAATATTCAAATTAACCCATGAAATATATAAAAAAAATTCAAAACATATTCGATAGTTTTTTAAATAAAAATTAAGATAATAATTACACCCATATTATATGAAGAGACCATGACCCACTTTAAAATAAAATATGGCATCCATCTTTTTTCCCAGTATCAAACTCGTGATTTTTAAAGTTTTTTAAAATTTATATTTAGTGTTGCATCCGTCCTAAAACCGCTTTTTTTGCTTATTTTCTGTGCATCTACATTCTGCGCCAACGCAATTACAATATTTTTGAGTTTTAATGATCATCAAACTTTGATTATTTCTACAACGAAGCCTAATTTTAACGTATGCAGAATATAAACAAATCAAGCTGCAAGATGAATTGTATAAGAATTGCTGAATTTTTTAACGCAAAATTATTTAGCTCTGGAGTCTGGAATATAGGTGATATGATTGATTTTACATAGAGAAGCAGACGATTTTATAGCATCGCCTTTTTCGATGAAGTTTTAAGGATGAAGTTATAAAGTACTTTTACCTCCATGGTTTTAAGTTTTTAGGTAAAATAAATTATTATATCACTGTGATAATTTAAAAAACATCACCACTGAGTGTATCGCATTTTAGAGATATTTAAATAAAATCGCATTGCAGTTGGAAAAGTGTTTCATAATCAATACTTTATGCATGATTGATCTTTCTTGTTTTAATTATATTGCAGACTGGTGTTATTGTTTACCAAACAAGATTGTTATTAATTACAAAATACTCCATTAATTTCAAATAACGGAAGACTTTCTTTATTTGTGAGATCAGATATCTGTTACTTTGTTTACAAGATATTTGTAACTTTGATATTTGTTGCGAATTTTCAAGAGAGCCTCCCCTCTTAATTTAACAAGAGAGCTTTTCCTATTAATTGAGTCTTTAAAATCACTACTTTCTCTCTCTGTTCTTCCATTTTATTTGACTAGTAAGCTGTAATAAATTCACAAGGTAGTGAATATCTTCATCTATAGTATCACTAAAACTTGTTTATATATTTGAATTACAGGGACATTAGAAGCAATATGTATCATATTTTTCTCTCCAGATTTGGTATTAATATATCAGCATTAAAGATTTTTAACGTCAAACGTTTTATCAACAAATTTATTTTATTTGACGACAATTTTTTTTTAATATTTAGGGGAAAAGATATTTTATGAAATATTTCAAAATTTCAAATCGAGACAAAAAGAAAGAAGTGATGTCAAAGGGGGTCCATTCTATGATGGTTGAATACAAAACCATAACAACACAAACTATTTAAAGCAAAAGTTTAACGTTAAAAAAAGTTAAAAGGGATATAGAAAGCTAAAACGTGCAAAAGGTAAAAGCTGTACAAAGTAAAACATGAAGTCATACATAATGCTAAAATCTCGTCGACATCATAGTAACAGTTACTCGTAAGACAGCTAGCTCTTTAACCTTTTTTAACATTTGTTATCTCACTATTTCGCTTCGATACAGTATGTTTACGTATTACATGGCCGAATATCAGTATAGCTGCTGTAACGTGTGTTGAGGCTTTATAGGCAGTAATTAACATTTACTAGGCAGTAAAAATTTTAAGCAGATAGTAATGTCATAGTTCTTAGTCAAACAAATTATTCCGCACAGTGAGTTCTATTGCCTATATACCAGTGATTAACCTTACTGCGCGTTTTTGTGAAACAAATTTTGTTCATTCTGCTTGAATTAACTTAACCTATAGAGTACCACAGTCTGGTTGCCGTGTGCTACCCACATCAGATATTTGTTGTATCGCATAGCACCCGTTTTACATGTTTGTTTAAGTTATGCTGCTCTACTGTATTCAAGAACTACATGCAGACTTCATTCGGTGCCCTTTATTAGTGATCCACTCTATCACGTGCTGCCTCATGGATCAGCAAATATCATTGGCATCGTTAAAATATCAACTCAGTGGTTCATCATTGGCATAAAAGCGCGGCCTGAATGGCATCACTCTTCCCGATATCTTTCCAGATTAGGAAGAGAAACCGTTACCTGCTGTCTTGGGTCGTGGAATTCCAACCAATTCTATCGAGATTACCTTTCTAGGTAACACAGCCTGCGGCTCCGAGTAAAAAAAGAAACAACAGAAGCATCAAGAAAGTTGCACGAATTAATTTCCATTTTTCTTTTGTGTGGTACGGACGGACACGCTCGGTTGGTGTTCGCGAATCCCGCGCGCGACCTGTACGTTCCAGAGATTCCAACTTTCTAAAGATTCGGGGATTCTGCGGATGGATGGATCACTGAATGATCCGCGAATTGTTCCACTTGTGGTAAATGTCAAGGCTTTCTCCCGCGGTTCGGTTGGGAGGACGAAGATGATGGGTGACAAATGTAAACATTAAGCTAAATGCAGCTGTCTGCTGCCTAGAGGAGTGATATGTAAACATATTCTAATCGATGGGACATCATAGAATGAAGTACGGATTTAGATTCTAATCTATGAAACATCGGGAAACAAAGTACCGAGACAGATTATTATGGATTATTATGTAATTTGTTCTCTAATGCTCCATTAGAGAACAAATTACCGAGACGTGTTGTTTATATAAAGAATATATTATGATATTTCTACTTTTGCATATTATTCTATAAAAAAAGTATGTTTTCCCCAAAACGTCGAATTCTTGATTTCCAAGGAAAAGCACGATTTTAGACCTGAACATTCGAAAATATGTCTATCTGTGTATGTCTGTGACTGAGGTGTGGACAATAATCATTTAAAGTTGTATATTTTCACACAAATCACTAATTACATCCATTTCATAGGCGTCACTATAAGCTGTTGCCAATTTGAGAAAATAAAATTTTGAAAAATATTTTAGAAAACTTTCAAGATATTTTTTTTTAAAGAATAACTTGCGAATGAAGGCTCATAAATTATTTTTGATTTTGTAAAGGAAAATATTTTTAAATTTCAACGAATTCTGTTATAACGAGATATATTCACTTTTCTGCAATATATTCACTTTTCAGACTTCATTCCATCATGTTCATACTCACGAAACTTAAAGGGGCCTAAAGGGAACAGTTGTCAAAATTGGAGTCGTGCTCTCATTGCAGATAACTTTGTGGTAGGATTGTATTTCTCTGTCTACGTATGTTTGCAAAATTGTGGTACATAGCAATTTTTCTTGGTGACAATGATACTGACTATTTCATTCTGAAGAATGCATAAAAAGTGGGAAGCCGATCCTTGGATGCAGTTACTTGCAATGGAAGCGTGATTCTAACTTTATGAACGCCAACTTAAGCGATGTAGAAAAATGTATGTTTTCTAAAAAAAGAAACAAAGTATTAAATACATTAGTAAAAGTATTTATTGTCATAAAAAATTAACGAAGAGTAGTGTAGAGCGGCGTCTTAGTCCAGTGGTCAGTACAGGACCCCAAAGCATAGAATAATTTGGTTGGGCCCCTGTGCGAATTAAATGCTTTATCGATAAAGCAAGGCTGAAATGACTTTATATGTGTTATTTATTCAAATTAAAATTTATAAATAAGGTAATAATAGAAGAAAATTACAAGCAACTACAAATAAAATATCTGCTTGTAAGAATAAAACTTATAATGCTTGTTTTCTTCAAGGAAGTATTGTAAGTTTTTTAACTACAAGCCGTAATAGAGCAAACATTGTAACCAATAATAGAACACAGCACGTTGTAGTCTACATTAAATGGAGTTTACTTAAAATAGCATCTTTTTTAACACTTTACAACAAAGTTGAAAAGTGTTTATGACTTTGTTCATTCTGTCTGTCTGTCTGTCTGTCCGTTAGCACGATAACTGCCGTAAAAATGACTTAATCAAAATGAAATTTTAGTATGTTGTTCAGACGGTCTGTAGGACCTATGGGAATATAAATGAATAATATCACCCAATTAGTTTTGGATTGAACCCGGGTTGAAAAAATGAAATACATTAAGCCCTATGGGACCTAATTCTTCAAACATTTTTTAAGCGGATTTAAAATCCACAAATTGCTTCGAAAATTTTAGATAATTTTCACATTGTTCCATAAAATATATAAAAAAAATTCAGCGAAATATATTCAGTAGTTTTTTAAATAAAAATTAAAATAGCAATAACACCTCTTATATGAAGCGATCACGTGACCATGATATGAAAAGATCCACTTCAAAATGATATATGGCATCCATCTTGTCTCAAAATCGTGATTTTTAAAGTTCTTTTTAATTCATATTGAGTGTTGTATCCGTCCTAAAACCACTTTATTTTTCCCTAAATTCTGTGCATCTACATACTGAAATAACGCAATGACAATATATTTGAGTTTAAATGCTCATCCAAATTTGATTATTTCTACAACGAAGCCTATTTTTCACCTATGTAAAATGTAAACAGCAAAATATGTAGAATGAGTTGTATTAGAATTGCTGTATTTCTTTAACACAAAATCATTTAGTTCATGGAGTCTGCGTAGCTGATATGAATACAATATTCATTGATTTTACAAAGAGCAGGACGATTTTTTTCGATGAAGTTTTACGCATAAAGTTTAATTACTTGTAGCTCCATGGTCTTAATTCTTAAATAAAATAAATTATTATAGTATTGTGATGAATGACATGAATGGGAAATTATTTATGAATGAAATGCTGCTTTTATAGAGAGAGCCAGGCGTGTTATTTTTTCTATGACGTCATTTGTATGAATTTCAGTTGTTTTCGATGAAGATTTCAAATATAATAGATTATCGTAGTATTATGATAATTCTAAAATTATTGCCGAGGAATGTATCACATTTTAGAGATGTTTAAACCAGGCAATTTAAATTGCAATGCCGTCATTTGAATGAAGTTCATTTTTTTCGATGAAGGTTTAAGTTTTCAAATATAATAAATTAATGTAGTATTGTGATAAGTTTTAATATATTACCGAGGAATGCATTGTATTTTAGATATGTTTAAGTAAAATTGCATTGAAGTTGGAAAGTGTTTCATAATCAATGATTTAAGCATGATTGATCTCTCTTGTTTGCTTTAGCCACAGCAAAATTGTTAATTAATTTATTATACTTTAAATTTCTTGCAATGGATGACGCATTGGTTAAAATTGACAAGTCACCCAGTTTCTCCTCTTCTACGTTGAACCGAAATAAATATTTTTAGCAGCTTCAAGGCAGAATAAAAAGGTCCTCCGTGTTTGCTACTGGCAGCGTCAGATACAATCGTAGAACAATTTCTACAATTGGGAACAAACATATCACTAATAGTAGATTCTTAGATGTGTTTCAACAATTTAAGAGGTGATGCCAAACGTTTGCTTATGTTAGCTGTATGACTAGCAAAATACAGCAATTCGTCAGGAAAAAAACTCCTATGAAATCTGAACTACAAATTTTCTTAAGTTTGAAAAACACTGTTGAATGGTTTTACCGGATAATCTCTTAAAAGAATAATTATTATAATAAGTTCAAAGGTAAATTCTTGTAGAATCTAGTGGACATTTTTGCGGTTATTTCCACACTCACAGCGATTTTACCCCCTTTTAAAAACTCGCCATTGCTGATCACAATGCAACGTATATTCGGAAATGTTTTTTTTTCTTTAATAAAAAAGGATTTTCCATTTACAATCAATAACTCGCACGGGGCCCCTAAAGGCGCAATGCTTTAGGCCATCGGCTATGCCTTGATATTCCTCTGGTTGTATTGCAAGTCACGTGCAAAACTGACCAATGACTATGACTATACTAATGACTATGAATTATTCATATTTTAATCTATGTCTTGATCTTCCTCTGGTTGTATTGCAAGTCACGTGCAAAACTGACCAATGACTATGACTATACTAATGACTATGAATTATTCATATTTTAATCTATGTCTTGATCTTCCTCTGGTTGTATTGCAAGTCACGTGCAAAACTGACCAATGACTATGACTATACCAATGACTATGAATTATTCATATTTTAATCTATGACTTGATCTTCCTCTGGTTGTATTGCAAGTCACGTGCAAAACTGACCAATGACTATGACTATACCAATGACTATGAATTATTCATATTTTAATCTATGACTTGATCTTCCTCTGGTTGTATTGCAAGTCAGATGCAAAACTTGTTTCTGATGTTCACACCAATGACTATGGATTACGTATATTTTAAACCAAGTAACACTAAAAGCACAATGAGATTCTTTTCTTATAATATAATACATCTCAAACGAGTTGTTTTCAGCTTACTATGATAAATTTAATAATAGAAGGCGAAAATATAACGCCTTTTACTTTGTTTCATGTCGCAAATAATAAGTGGGAGAAAGCGATAACAGAAATTAGATATATATTAGAGGATAATCTTCTTCGTTCACGCTATTATGTAAGGAAGGATGCGGTGATTAGGGATTAAGCTGGTAATTGCAGTGAGAGATGATTTATTCCATTGCTTCTATAACTTTATTCAATCATTTTTATTCAACCATGCAGTAAATCCGGCTTTAAAGCGTAATACTTTACAAGAGTCATGAGTAGACTTTTTCGTCAGTGGGCCAGATGACTTATTAATTTCTCCACTATACTTATTATGTTTACAAACATGTAAAATGCTTTCATGGCTCTTTGGGTCTCCACAGGGGAAAAATCATGGCGGTAAAGGTAAGGAGTTGAAACTTCATATTAGGAAAACGACAATATCTTTTGAGACAATATAATTCAGGTGGCGCTGGGATAAAATAAGTAGTCTTGCATTGTATACATTTCTATGGCGAAAGGCCTAGAATATTTATTAAAATATTCAATTTTGCAAAAATAAATTATTAGAGCAATGCACAGTAGATCTGAAACAATAAAGAATATTCCCACGTGTTCAAAATTGTTTTACCTTTCAATTTATTTTCATCTCCCTATGTTCTGTACTCTATCCTACAATTATGAACAAATACTGGTTAATTATACTCATAATTAGGGAACCCTTAATTAAAAAATAATCAAAAACACATATACTAAATACTACACCTTTCTGTTATATCAACTAACAATAGCGACTGCTTTACTAACACTAGAGACACATAGATATATTTCTCAAAGCATTGTGGCTTTTTTAAGCGTTTCATCCATAGGAGTTTTATCTCTTTCTTTTTAACTCCATGGGAAAAACACTTTTACAGGTAGCCATCCCTATTAGGTGAAAGTAGGGTTGCTCTATTTGGGAGACTTTATAGGGGTAAGGTTTCCAGATTTGGCGAAATATATCCAACTTGCCTATTTATGATAAGTTTCCGAATTGACTAGAATTTTCTCCAAATATCGACTGATTTTGGAGATACGACCACTTTCTAGAAATTTCTATGGAGAGTTATAAGGATGTCATCGCTCGGTTGGACGTGAGTTGACGTGATGCGAGGTAAATTGAATTGTATGATGCGTCAGTGTTTTGAGAATAATATGGGTTATCTTGCGAATTAGTTGAGTATTTAATTGCTGTTTTAGTGAATTTGACAGTTGTTCAGTGGTCTTGTAAGGCAGCTATCGAACTATCTGCTGTATATTGTTCTTGCTTATGCTTATTAGTGCTTTTTAAATAGTAAAGTGATCGTGCCTGATCGAATAAAAGTGATTGCAGCGCCCTCAGCGGGGAATTTAAAATGTTAGGAGAATGAACTCGGTAACAAAGCGAGGTAGGCGAAATAATTGAATTGTGGAACATTGTTTAATGAGTTGAAATCTACTACAAAACTGTTTATTTCATTTTCTCTTCTGAAAATAAAATGCATATAACAAAATATAAACGCCAAGATTATGTAAAATTAGCACGAAGATTTTGTTCGATAATTTTTTAGGCTACTGTACGGGCGTTTATATAATACAATAGGGTTATTTGAAAATGGCTGTCCTAATCAGGAATGATACAATAAACAGCATTTACAGAAACAGAAATCGAGTGCAGAGCATTTTTAAAATGTCGTCTGTCAGAGACCATGCACATTTGAATTCGAAAAAGAATACGACCGATTACTTTGAGAAGCATTACACGTTTTACTCTGTTAGAGGTTCAGATTATAGGTTTGCCTGGGTTCGGTTCTGACCATCGAGGTAGTATACTAACTCGTTGGTTCTGATCCACGGATTTAGGCCCCGCTCGGTATACCTGTTCTTCGTACAGAATATATAATATAAAGAAACTTCAAATTTACATGTTATTCAAAACATTCTATTAAAATAATTAATTTCGTCCTTCTAAAAAGAAGTATAAGAATCTCAGTTCTCTATATACGAAATTATCTTCACAGGCTGATTGATCTAAAGAATAAAACTCTAAGTGCCGTTTGTAAATAAATGTACAAAATATATGAAATTGGATTAATATATGCCAAAATGAAAGCGCTATGAAATTGGAACAACATATGTCAAAATGAAGGAGCAAAAGTGATAATAGAAGATATATACCATTTTTATTCTATTACAATTGGCTATACACAATATAGGAGTTTGAAAAGTATTTGCCGTAAAACATGACTTAAGGAATTGAAAATTTCAATTGCCCCTATAAATTTTCAACGTCGTGATGGATATAATCTAGTCAAAATGTTATTCCGATAAAATTTATTGTTATAGGCTTTTCTTAATTATTTAAATAGGAAAATATTTAATAAACATCGTCTGCTGTATAATCTCTTAGAATTTTATGCCTTTCCTTAGCAATATGATATCATTTTCTTCAAATAAATTTGGATAAAAAATATCGTCTGCATAATACTATGTCTATGGAAGATTTAATTATGTGTTTTTTTATTAATATCTAGGTAGCCCCTGGTCCTAGAAACTCGAAATATGGACTGAATTTTATGTGGGGTTATCCCAAGACTATCCACAAAATTCCACTGAATTCGGTGCAGCCGTTCTCCCGTGATGATGACACAAACACACAAATAAATAAACAGATTTTCAATTTTATGTATATACATAGATGGCACTCTATATTCGATAAAACAAGTATAAAGTGTTCACCGTTTTCTATTGGGTTTGGTGATGTAAGCGTCCAAAGTGTTTACATTTTTCGTAACGCTTCGATTTCAGCCGGCTATCCTGAACGTTATCAACGTCAGCAAGAGGAATCATAAATGATTTTCTAACAGCAAATTAACCATCAATAAAACTGGAAGCTTCCGGAAGACCGCCACCATAAACTCCCCAACCTTTCCCTCCATTCAGTTTAACCCTGGTGTTCTTACCAACTTCCTCCTTTCGCAGTTTCATCCATGAATACCTTGCTGAGCAACAAGGAAGTATGATGGCCTTTCAGAGACAGTTATGAACCCCCAAATCATCAGCGAACACATACCACAAATGATTCAGGGATCGAAAAGCTGTGCGCAGTACTGTCAGAAATGCTTAATGAGCTTCGTTATTGTAAGGCGAGCTTATGCGGAGGAAGATTCTGCTTGAGTGAGCTTAAATCATCAATTAAGGCCAGAATCGATGCGCTTTATGCACTAATGGGGGCCTGATGACTGAAAATTTTGATCATCAGTAATGGAAGGTTTTATTTTGTTTATCGTTAACTAGCAGAAATATTCAGAACTATCGGTATCGTGGTCAGAAAAAAAAAATTCTGGTGTAGGTGTGTGTGTGTGTGTGTGTGTGGGGGGGGATTTAACCAAATATTTCGTTTTCCATTTGGCTTCCATGGACGCCAATGCCTGCAAAGGGAGATCGAACTGTTTGGATAAGGGTATGTCAAATGCCTGTCTTTTTGAGAGGTTCTTCATTTGGGATTGATGTCGTTCCACCCGCAAGCAAAAGGTTAACATGGTTTTTATTTATGCGACAACATTTAGATATATTTATATAGGGAAAATAAAAAACCTGCCTCTCTAAAGTGCATCCCCCCTCTCCCCAGCCAAAAGTCCTGAAAATATATAATATAAAAATAGTATAGTCCTGAATAGAATAATACAGTCTCGAAAAAATAGTATAGTTCTGAATAGAATAATATAGTCCTGAAAATATATAATATAAAGAAACTTCAAATTTACATGTTATTCAAAACATTCTGTTAAAATAATTAATTTCGTCCTTCTAAAAAGAAGTATAAGGATCTCAGTTCTCTATATACGAAATTATCTCCACAAGCTGATTGATTTAAAGAATAAAAATCTAAGTCCCGTTTGTAAATAAATGTACAAAATATATGAAATTGGATCAATATATGCCAAAATGAAAGCGCTATGAAATTGGAACAACATATGTCAAAATGAAAGCGCAAACGTGGTAATAGAAGATATATACCATTTTTATTCTATTACAATTGGCTATACACAATATAGGAGTTTGAAAAGTATTTACCGTAAAACATGACTTAAGGAATTGAAAATTTCAATTGCCCCTATAAATTTTCAACGTCGTGATGGATATAATCTAGTCAAAATGTTATTCCGATAAAATTTATTGTTATAGGCTTTTCTTAATTATTTAAATAGGAAAATATTTAATAAACATCGTCTGCTGTATAATCTCATAGAATTTTAATAGAAACCAGCGGTATACCCGTTCTTCGTACGGATTATCTATATTATAATGAGCAGTATTTTGGAGTTTTACGTTGCGTGTGACATCAGATGCTGAAAATGAAGCTAGATATTGGATTCATTTTTAACTTATTAACAACAATGGAGAATTCTGGAGCTATACGTTACGTATGACGTCAGATACTGAAAACGATGCTGGATATTGGATTCATTTTTAGTTTATTGACAACAATGGATATTATAATGCCGCCGTTTACGTTGTGGCTACGCAGACAATGATTGAGTGTTGTCTTTTATTATAATACGATATTCCATTAATAAACAGGTTTTTTAAATTAATTACGGGCTTTACTGTCCACGGGCATTACTAGTTTAATACGAAGAAACTTGTTCACAATTATGCGCGCAAACAATTCACAGATATGTTCAAATTCTTGTAGTATTCTAAATAAAATCGTTATTCAAAACATTTTATTAAAATACTAGCAGCATATCCGTTTTTCGCACGAAGTATATAATATAAAGAAACTTAAAATTCACAATCATGTGCAAATGTCTATAGTATACTAAATAACATTGTTAATCAAAATATTCTGTTAAGATATTAAATTTATTACTCCTAAAAGAAGTTTAAGAATATCTGTTCTCACTATGCAAAATTATCTTCACAGGCAGATTTGAAGAATAAAACATCCTGGCCCTTTTTGTAAGCAAATTTACAAAAAATATGAAATTTAATCAATATATGCAAAATAAAAGCGTTAAAATTATATGGGATCCGTATTACTTGTATAAGCGAATGTTAGAAGATATAACCTGTATTTGTAGATTACATGTATAAATTGAAAATATCAATAAACCAGTAATAATTAAACCTAAAGGCCATAATTGACCCCAATATATGCCAAAATGAAAGAGCTAAAATTATATGGGAATATATATACCCGTACTACTGATATTGTCGCAGATTAGAAGATATACCTGTGCATTTGTAGAAGATTACTCGTACAACGTACAATGTATGAGTTTCCCCAATTTTTGCCATAATAAAACAATGGCATAATAACTTGAAAATATCAATAATCCCTGAATCAATAATACCCGAAAATATCAATAATAACAGTGTTTAAATCTGAAGACCTTAATTGATATTATCCAGTCAAAAATGCAATGTCAATGAAATTTATTTTATATACATATCTTTATTATTCAAATCGAAAAAATTTAACAAAAATCGCATGCCGCATAAACACATTGGATTTAAATCCGTTGCTATGTGACATGATATCATTTGCTTCAAATAAATTGTTTAAAAAAATATCGTCTGAATAATGCAATCTCCATGGAAGGTTTGGCGATAGTTTCGTCAATTTAGCGACATTTCAAAAAATCATCCAAATGTATCACCAAGTGGAACTATAGAACTGACAGTCCCAATTGGCGATAAATTGACGAAACATCATCACAATACTATCCCCTAAAAATACAATTAATTTCATTTATTAAGCTCAATTTTATCAATTTCATGATATTTTTATGGATTCACAAACATTTTTGTCAATTTGGTGACATTTTAAAAATTCGCTAAATGTGTTACTAAGTAGGGCGGATGGACTGACAGACAAATGCTACTGAAACATCATTTTAGTACTCTATTCTAAAAAAAGACATTTAATTTAATTGATTTGCGTCGTTTTTATCAATTTGGGGACATTTCCGCCAATTTGGCAACGTTGAAGAAAAGTTGCCAAGTTAGCGATATCCCGCTAAATTCGTAGCTCTGAATTTGCAGATCTGAGGAATAAAACATCCCGATCCTGTTTGTATATATTAAATGAAAACACTAAAATTTTATTAGAAAATAACCCGTTCCAGTTCTTTTCCTGTTTCAATAATTGGCTAAATGAATTTATTGGTTTAACACAATATGAGTTTATTAGCTAAACACAATATATAAGCTCGAAAACGCTTTGCCAAAATAAATGAAAGTGATGTACGTAGTCCGTAATTAATATAATTAAAAGAAAAATCAAACCGTTCATTTACAAGATATATTTTTATATCCATTTATTTATTATTCAATTCGAAAAAATAATAATAAAAATTAACAAACACATTTAATTTAATTGCGTTGCCGAGCAACATGAAATGCTAATAATTAAATAACCATTTTGATTTCTTAATATTTTTCATTGTTGAGTAAAAACTTGTGAAAAATAAACCATGATGATAAATTTTCCACTTAAATTCATGTTTCAAACATTAATGGTTTCAAACAATTCATGCTTTCAGAAAGTGACTAATTAACGCAAAAATCTCCTACCAAACTCAGAGATAAAGTTTTAATTCACTTTTACGTTTTAAACAAGCGATTTTCAACCTTTGCGTTTGGATGAACCAGAGAGTTAGAGAGTAGAACTCCTCGAAAAAAGTGTCGTTTTTCATTAATATCTCAACAACCCCTGGTCTTAGAAACTCGAAACTTAGACTAAATTTAAGAGAGGCTATTTCAAGGCTACCCACAAAATTTCATTAAATTCGATCCAGCCGTTCCTTCTTGATGAAGAGACAAACGAAAGTTTCGTTTTTCACCAATATCTCGCAAACCACTCACTGATCGTAGAAACTCGAAATATAGAGTAAATTTTAAGTGCGGCTATTTCAAGGCTATCCACAAAATTTTATCAAATTCGGTTCAGCAGTTCTCCCGTGATGATGAGACAAACAGACAGACAGACAGATTATCAATTTTATTTTTATATAGATTTAATTTAATTCTCATAAAATGAAGTACGGGTAACCCTTGAATTATATGGTTAATTGGTTTCGTGTTATTCAAAACCGTGTTATACGGGACTTAAGAATTCCTACAAATGTGGTGATTGTGTTCCGTGTTATTGAAAATTATGTTATTCGATAGATACATAAATGGACATTCGGTTCCAAATATTTATTTTAAAAATAATAAACGATTTTTAAGGAAAACATAATTTTTATTACCTACTTATATATTTACATAACCACTGTATTTACTTCACCACTGTCATCATCCAGAGGACTAACTCTCTTTCTAACTACTCTCCCTTAACTACTTCTCTTTTTAACTACTTCTCTTTCTTCTAATGGGTAGAGAGTTCTCATCACTGGAAAAAGATCAGGTAGAGGGTTCTCATCACTGGAAAAAGATCCGGTAGAAGGTCCTCATCACTGGAAAAAGATCAGGTAGAGGATTCTTATCACTGGAAAAAGATCAGGTAGAAGGTTCTCATTACTGGAAAAAGATCTGGTAGAGGGTTCACATCACTGGAAAAAGATCAGTTAGAGGGTTATCATCACTGGAAAAAGATCCGGTAGAGGGTTATCATCACTGGAAAAGATCAGGTAGAGGGTTATCATCACTGGAAAAAGATCAGGTAGAGGGGCTTTGATTACTGGAAAAGAGATCATTGGTTAAGATCATTGGTGCTACAAAATGGTGTTTTTTTTTCTAACGTCTGGAAAAGTTTTAGGTACGGAGATAAACATTTCGTTAAATTCCTCTTAAAAGTTATTCCACGTAAGAATGAGGGATCGTTTTGCAGAAAATGAAACTCCAACTTATTTGCCAATCTAAACCTGTTTTTAATGATGGTCAAATGAGCTTTCACATGAGATTTGATAACAGCAATAAATAACGACACTGCTTGCTGTGTACTTGTGTGCTATTAAATGTTCACAATTTTACTCAAATGTGAAAGATAATTCTTCTTAGAATTGTTAAAGAAGAATTTAAAAAATGCAATTGTAGTACCTTGTTATTTGAGGATTTGCGTTACTTCAAAATATAATTTTCTTCAAATAATTTTGCATAATGTTATTTCTATGGAAGGTTTAATTGTGTATTTTTATTAATATCTCGACAACCCCTATTCCTAGAAAAACAAAACATGGACTAAATTCTAAGTAGGGTTATTCCGAGTAAACTTAAAAAATTTCATGCAATTCGGTGCAGCCGTTCTCACATGATCATGAGATAAACACATACACGCATAAATACGAGTACACACAGACATACATATTTTCAATTTTATGCATATAGACCCCCCCCCCCCCGGATAAAGGTAAAATAAAATTAACGCGGTATAAAATCTGAAACATTTACATATAAACCTACTCCCAATTAAGGTTAGAAAGCCATTGAGAATACTATTCAAATCCGTTGAACCGTTTTAAGTTTGTTAAAGGTCATTACAGACAGATAAGAAAACAGGTATTTCAATTGACTTTGCTCGGCGGGTAAGCGTAGGAGGAAATTAATTAAATCAAAACATTGACGGAACTTAATGTCATTGACCCCCAAAAAAGCCTTCACATATTTTTTTTTATTATTTATTTACTTTAAAGAATGCGAGCTGCGGGATAAAGTCTCAGCAACAACTTGCAAGATAAAGTAAAAAACTCTTAAATATTTTTTTTTAATTATATGTCTATTTGAAAGAATGCAAGCTGTATGATAAAATACAAGTAACAGCTTACAGGATAAAATAAACAAGAAATATTAATCATGCGTAAAGCATTAATTATGAAACACATTTCAACTGAAATGCAATTTAATTTAAACATCTCTAAAATGCGATACATTCAGACGTGATATTTTTAAAATTATCATAGTACAATAATTGGAAACTTAAAACTTCATCAAAAAAGGCTATGCTATAAAATCGCATGCTTCTCTATCTAAGTGAAATCAATGAATATTAAATTCATATCACTTATATTCCAGACTCCAGAGCTAAATAATTCTGCGTTAAAAAGTTCAGCAATTCTTATTCAACTCATCTTACAATCGCTTATTTTGTTCACATTTTGCATACATTAAAATTAGGCTTCGTTGTAGAAATAATCAAAGTTTAGTGATAATTTAAATAATAAATATTGCAATTGCGTAAGCACAGAAGTTAGAAACACAGATAATATGCAAAAATAAAGCGGTTTTAGGACGGATGCAACACTAAATATAAATACAAGAAAAGTCAATCATGCATAAAACATTGATTATAAAATACTATACTACCAACTGTAATTTTTTTTAACATCTCTACGATATATTCAGCGGCGATATTATTTTAATTATCACAGAACTACAATAATTTATTTTACCTGGAAAATTAAAACCACGGAGGTAAAAGTACGTTCTAACCTTATGCTTAAAACGTCATCCAAACTTTATTCAAATTACGTCGTCGAATATAAATCATCTGACTCTCTATGTAAAAGCAGTGAGTATTTCATTCATACACTTTTATTCCAGACTCCAGGATTAAATAATTTTGGGTGAAAAAAATTCAGCTATTCTTATACAACTCATCTTAAAATCACTTGTTTATATTTTATATTCATTAAAGTTAGGCCTCGTTGTAGAAATAATCAAAGATTAATGATCATTACAACTCGAAAATATTGTAATTGCGTTGGTGCAGAATATGGATGCACAGAAAAAACGCAAAAGTAAAGCAGTTTTGGGATGGATGCAACACTAAATATAAATTAAAGGAATGATTTTGTCACAAGATGGATGCCTTATTACTTTCCTTATATACATATAATGTATAAGAAAAGTATTGTGACGGGGTCGAAAATTCGAATTCGAGTTTCCGACGGGGAGAGCACGTTTAAAGCGTCCCTGAACACGAATCAGACGTTTTTGAGGTGATGTCTGTGCGTGTGCGTGTGTGTGTGTGTGTGTGTGTGCGTTTGTGTATGTGTGTGTGAAAGTGTGTGTGTGTGTGTGTGTGTGTCAGTGAGTCTGTGGAGATGATAATTGACGAACGAATGGACTGATTCGAACGAAATTTGGTACAAAAATTACAATTTGTGAATACTGGAAGCCTATTATTTTTAAACGCAATCGAATGTTCAGAACCCACCCCCCTAAATTTTCGAGTAATATTTTGAAATAATCATCAAAAAATTAAAACCTTAAATAAAGTTACGCAATTAGACACTTCTTATGTAATTTTTCCTTAGAAAACGATTAACATAAACTTTAGAGAGCTAGCACGAACCGTTCTAGAGATATTGCACATTTTTCAAATAAATTTATCAAAATATCCTATAAATTAAAAAAAATATTAACTGTTAAGAAACATGTTCACTTTTCATATGTAATATCATGCGATAAATTGGGTGACATCATTCTCGTGGATCTAGCTCGTTCCATTCATAAGAAAGATACTTTGAGTAATACTTTTTCATTTGAACGCCAATAATCATATATCTGCTATAAGAATAACTTATTTCTCCGTCCGTAACGCTTGGCGAGATTTTGGCAACAAATGTGGCGGAATGTCGCCAACTTAGCGACTTTTTAAATGTTGCCAAATTAATGAAAATCTCACCAAATGGATAAAAATGACGCTAAATCAATGAAAATGACGACTCATTGACGAAAATTCAATATCTTAGAAAGAATATAAGTATCTACTATAAGAATAATCTGTTTTTATTTACTGTAAAAGTAGTAAATTCATTGCATTATATAAGAAAAGTCATGTGCTGTCCACATCAGATTTTTTCATTTTGAAGTGGGTCACGTGATCTCTTCATATTATAGGGGTGTAATTATTATTTCAATTTTTATTTAAAAAATTACCAAACATATTTTGCTGAAATTTTTTTTATATATTTTATGGAATAATTTTGATTATTTTCAAAAATTTTCGAAGCAATTTGTGAATTTTAACTTTGCTTAAAAAATGTTTGAAAAATTAGGTCCCATAGGGTTCAATGTATTTCATTTTTTCAACCCGGATTCAATCCAAAACTATTCGGGTGATATTATTCATTTACATGCCCATATGTCCCATAGACCGTCTCAACAACATACTAAAATTTCATTTTGATAAAGTCATTTTTACGACAGTTATTGTGCGAACGGACAGATAGACAGACAGACAGAATGAACAAAGTCATAAACACTTTTAAACTGTGTTGTAAAGTGTTAAAAAAGAAAAGTGCCGAGACATTCTCTCATGGGTCAAAGTTCGACGTAAATATAGGTGCAGGATTTCAAATGAGAGAGGACGACATTGTTATATATGAAGATTGGCCTAGATTATCGGATAAGACAGCCGTTTTCCATACGGAAACGCCAGCTGTGATAAAGAGCTTAGAAGTTATCAAAGAATGGCATTAAATCGTATCCATTGTTACATCGAAAATCACAGCGTTCTAAAGCCGTTGATAATGAAAATATTGATAAATTGATGGATTTGATAAAATAAATAAGCATCCATAATTAAATCAAACTGCACTGGATAAAAAGTCATACAGGAGAAGGAGGGTGATGAAAAAGTGAACTAATTGGTGAAGAAACTCCGGAGTCGGAGAAAACTCCCTCTTTCCAATATGTGGGTGAAGAATCGCAGAAAAACGTTTATGTGCTGTATCCCAAGGAGTTTAAATATAGTGAAACTAACGAATAAAAGATGGTTTTAAAGCTTTAATTTCTGCTAGATTTTTCGCTCAAAGTTCTTTGGGTTACTAATCTATATAAGAAGTTAAAATCGCAACGTTATTAATCTAATTAACTTTGGGTATGACCACTGGAGACGGTCTCTGTGAATATGAGCTGAACCGTTGCAATCTCATACAGTTCAAGTTCCATCTGGTTTGAAGAAATTTACAAATGTCTGTGACGAAATTTTGTAAAGATCTCTGGTGTGCAATAAAGTCAACCATACCATGAGGCCGGATTAACATGTTTAGAAGACTGGGCTCATTTTGCACGAGGTAGCAATGACCAAGTTCATAGTCACGAAATGGAAATATAGTTGTGTTTGTATGTGTCATCAAAGAATGACATGTATGCAAACAGGGCCGTCGTTACCTTATGCGGGGCCCGGGCAAAAATTATTTTTGGAGCCCATACAAATAGAAAAAATCAGAATTATAATGTATTGTTACAAATATAAAAAATATACACTTAACCAGCAATAGTTGGTCATGGAATTTTATATGAGAATATAACTTCAATAAAATTAATTTTCTTGGCTTTCAATTCAGCATAAGGTGTTCAAAATCTAAATTTTCACAAATTTCTTTTTCGATATGGACAACAAGGTTAAATTATTAAATCTTTCTTAGGTTATTACCACTCGTAGGTAATTTTTTTTTCATTCATTTTAGGTTTGAAAAGCTTCTTTCGGTTTCGGATGCAGTCACAAGTATCGTTAACAAAATTCTCAAGGTAATTCCAAAATTCGAAAATTAATCATAGAATACATACGACTTTTTTAAACATCCCAAAGGTGTTGATCTTGTTAAGTATTCGCAACAGAAGCCCAAAAATATTTTAATTTCTTTATAACGCTTGCTTCCATTAATATCCCGCTGAGAATCATAGCCTTAATTGATGTCCAAGTCCATGGAATATTTTTAAACTCATATTCTGTCAGGTTTTTTTTTTTCAGTTAATAGAAGTTGTATAGAAAAAAAAATAATAATTAGTATGTTTTGAAACGGGAAAAAATTCCCTAGATTTTATGGTCACGTGATATGTGACGTCATTATGAGGTAACCCCCTGATTGGATGCTATGCATACACGTAATCATGATAATCATTCGTAAAACTGAAAACTTTTAAATCAAAAACTATAAACTTTGTCGAAATTTTTACTAGATTCGACAGTTTCATTCCGAAATGCTTAAAAATCTCTGAATTTCCATAAATCTAGAGAATTTTTTCTAGATCGAGGGACATTTCCTAGATCTGGAAACGCAGTGTTACGATGAAGGCAATTGCCAAGTGAAGCCATTGTTAAATGTGGCCTCACCCGGGCTCTCTCTTCGCGTTTTATGGGACCCACGTTTTTCGAACTTTGAGAAGCATTTTTATTTATATTTAATGAGTAATAGATATTTTGAGTAAAATTGTTTTCATATTTATCATAAAAATCAGTTTCAGTCGTCACAAATAACTTAATACGTATAACTATTTTAATATCAAAGTAATTTTACTTTCACTAAAATTTTTGAGAAAAAAAATTTCTTTATTCTGGATGATTCAAATATCTCAGCTTGCCATTATGTTTCTTGGATCCAATGCTAAGTTTTGCTTAACCGCGCTCAATGCTAGTTACGACACTGGATAAACGTTAAATCTCTCAAGATTACTTTACTCTGAGAAAGTAAACATGGATCTAAATATTTAGTGAATGTTCTTTACCACCATTTCACTAACAAACCTTCATGAAGCTATTTGCTCATGTATACATAGCAAGCAAGTCAATTTTCAAACAATAGATTCCCTTTGGGCACTCTTTAAAACAAGATACGCTTCAATTAAATTCGTGGGAAGAAGAAAACTACCAACAAATTCCTCCTTTAATAGTGAGATCCCTTTTTTTGCTCCTTCTCCCAATAATGAAGGCCATCGTAATGGCCGCAGAAACAATGGGCCTGGTGGAATGACCGCTATTCCAGATAAAAATCGGATTTTGTGGACGATCATTTGGCAACGGCGGAAGTACCGCCCGAAAACACGTCACCGGAGGCAAGGCTGGAACAATTCGATGCGTCTTGTTATGTACTTTGTCTAGGGGCTTCGACATTAGGGAGAATACTGGGCAATTTCCAGATAGTTGTGGGGCACTTTCGTATTTTCGCAGGAATTATGTTGATCCTCCGTGTCCTCTGACGATCAAAGGAAATGCGCCCAGTCATGGAAGAAAGATGCGTCGACGAGATATAAAGCTTTGCGATGGATATCTGGTCATCTACAAAGACTTCTGTGTTCATCGTGATAGCAGGGGTTTAGTCAAATGAGGCATACCATATGGTTCCAAAGCATGATGAACAGTGCCAGGTTTCAGATCGTGAGAGGGGGATATATTACTTTCCCTGCAATACATGGTAATGTATAGGGAAAGTATTGGAATCATAGCGAAAATCGCAACTCGAGTTTTCGACGGATCTACACGTTTCGAGACCTCTAGAACACGAAAAAAATTAATTTTAGCGTGACGCCTGTGTGTGTGTCTATCTGTCTCTGTGTCTGTCTGTGCAGATTTTGTATCCACTCTAACTAAAAAACTAATTGACCGAATTTCATAAAATTTGGTAGGTATATCACTTGTGGACGGATCTGGTGCTGATTAGTTTTGGGTATGATTCGGGATAAAAGAACCCGCCTTTTTTTTTGCGAAATGGCCCGCAAAAGCTTGTATCCACTCTAGCTGAAAAACTAAAGGACCGAATTAAACAAAATTTGGTAGGTAAGTCACTTGTGGAACACCCTGGTGTTGATTAGATTTTGGTAAGATTCGGAAAAAAATAACCTGCCTTTTTTTGTAAAATGGCCCGCAAAAATCGACAAAATCTAAAAGAAAAAACTACGTATGCTGAAATATATCCATTAAATGCTTGTTTTATACGTAATTTTTAACGAAGAAAAGAATAAAACCAATCCCATTACACTAGGACTAGCCGTTCTCGAGATATTTTTGTTTTTGTTTTTTTCTCTACACCACCTTTGAAAATGAGTCCAGTTACCAAATGAGAATGAAAATTGAATTAATAGTGAATTAAATTTAATTAAAATAAGAGAATGTGTATATAAGTCTGCAGGGAAAGTCATGTGCTGCCCACATCAGATTTTTTTTAGTTATTCCCGTAAAATCAGACACGCTACTTTAGATATCCCAATATTTTCCCCGCTAAGGACGGATGTCTAACGAATTAGAAATTATATACAGTTGGTATAATTTTTTTATTTTCCCATATTTATCTATTTTTATTTATTTAATTTAAAAGAATGCAAGCTATAGGACAAAGTCCCAGTAACAGCGTGCAAGATGAAAATACATTACAAAATATACAGATTAAAATATAATAAAATACATTAAAATGCAAACTATTGACATCAAATGATATTCGGAAGCACCTGCAAATGAATAAATACTTTAAGGGGACGGTGGACGTTGAAATGAGCAAAAATCGACTAAAAAAAGTTTTAAGATATAACATTGTTTTACAAATTTAACATTTGCTTACGGGTGGGACAGCGTCCATCTCAAACGAAGAACCTCCCAAAAAGACAGGTAAGGACTGTTTGGGATAGGGTAAAGACATACCCTATCCCAAACAGTTCGACCCCCTTTGCAGGCATTGGCGTCCATGGAAATCGCCGACAGAAACATTGCACCTGCTGCAGCAGGTGCAATGTTTCTGTCTGCGATTTATCTGTCTTTTAATATATACCTGTTTTTTTGAGAGGTTCTTCGTTTGGGATGGACGCTGCCCCACTCGTAAGAAAAAGGTTGAATTCATTTTTTTCGAAACGGAATTTTCAAAGGTTCTACATTTTTAAAATGCTCCATGTCTTAATTTTTGTCTGAGATGTATGAAATTTGGCAAGAAGACACCTGTCATACTCTTTAATGAAACTGGGTATGCATTTTATAATTGGACTTTATTAAGGTAATTAAAATTGAATAAGAACCTAATTAAATGATGGAAATTAAGTTTTAATGCAGAAAAATATTATTAAAAAATTAACTTTCTGAGGGATTTAAAAATGAATACCCAAATTTGTTCATAATGTGTTTTCGAGTGATCATAATGTAAAATGAATCAAAAATGTGAACAAATGGCACGCAAGGAGCATTTTCAAATTTTCGTTAATAAAAATTTAATTAAAAAAAAATACAAAATTATAACAAAATTGAAAAAAAATTTAATGGTATTGTATATAGTAATATTAAGAGGAATATTTATACAATTTTTCACGTTTCTAAGTCAATCAAAAAATAAAAAAAATTTCAACGTCCACCGTCCCCTTAAAATCTATATAAATAAAAATGAAAATCTGTCTGTCTGTCTGTCTGTCTGTTTGTCACACCATCACGGGAGAACGGCTGAACCGAATTTGATGAAATTTTGTGGGTAGCCCAGAAATAGCCCCACTTAAAATTATATCCGTGGTTTGAGTTTCTACGACCAGTGGTTCTCGAGATATTAGTAAAAAACGAAATTTTCGTTTGTCTCATCATCACGGAAAAACGGCTGAACCGAATTTAATGAAATTTGGTGAATAGCCTTGAAATATCCCCCCATAACTTTTGTCCAAGTTTCGAGTTTCTAAGACCTGGGGTTGTCGAGATATTAATGAAAAACGGAACTTTTTCCTAGGAGTTCTACTCCCTAACTCCGTGGTTTATCCAAACGAAAAGCTTGAAAATCGTTTGAAAGTGAATTAAAATTTAATCTCTGAGTTTGATGGGAGATTTTTTGCGTTAATTAGTCACTTTCTGAAAACATGAATTGTTTGAAACATGATTTAAAGGGGAAATCTATCTCCATGGTTCATGGTTTATTTAAAACAAGCTTTTACGGAACAATATAATACAATTGTTTAAATATGTTTCTAGATCAATATGTTGCATTAAAAAATATTTCAATTAATTGCAAAATTAGAATATATATATATTTTACTTTATTGAAAGTAGAAAGGCCAAAAAGTAGAATGAAGAAGAAAAACTTTAGGTTCAATAATTCTAAACGGTTGATTTCCGGAATGTAATTGACAGAGATTAATAAAAGAAACTTGAATCTGTTCAGAACATTTAAAATATAAAACAACTGTTTAAATATGCTTCTTGATCAACATGTTGTATTAAGAAATATTTTAATTATTCTCAAAATTAGAATACCCAGAAGAAATGGTTTAAAATATTAGATGGTCCGCATTTGAGGGGGAATTTCTATTCAATAAGCTAGATCAGTATTAGTTTCTAATACAAATTACGTAATGGCAGTTAATCAATGTCAAATATTGATTTTATAAAGTACGCTCTTCTGATCTGATAATTTAAAGCCAGGTCTAACCGCATCAATGCAAGTTCGGATAACTAAATGTATATTTCTCCATTATTAGTTGAAAATACAAAATTTTCATCATGATAAATATTTAAAATGGTAATTAAAATATATTTTAAAAATTTGATTAGAAAAATAAAATATTCTTTAATTTATTCTTCAATCTGAAAGCGTTCTGCGTAATTTGACAAGTAATCATTTCCAAATAACGTCAAAAGCTTAACGCATTTTGATTGAATGCCCAGGGGGTACGTATCCCGGGCATGACTGACTTCATTATTTACATTTGGCTCTGCGCATATGACGACGTGGGAATTAAGAACTCACGCATTTTGTTCTCGAGTTCTCAAGAGACCAAAACTTGTTAACTGCGACTGTCATCTTGCTGATGTCACTAAACTTCCTTGGACGTCACTGGATCTTGGGTGAACAAACAGCACAATTTAAAATCTTTGCGAAAGTTGTTTACACCTGGCTATTTCCATTTCAAAATGAACAAACAATTTTTAACTGTAATAATGCGAAATATTTTTGTGTTTTGGCAACATCTCACAAAGTTTACTCTGGACCATGACATCCCAAATGACGAAACTTAATTCCCATGACGTCAAGCTGACAACTTTTTGATTGGTTGCCGGGCTGGGTGCCTAACCTTGTATTAAAGAACCCTGTAGATGCCGGTGACGGCGCAACCTTATATTATTGCATGCATGGAGTTAGAAAGGAGGAGATAAAACTCCTATGGATGAAACGCTTGAATATGCCATAATGCTTTGAGAATCTAGGTGTCGCTAGTGTTTGTAAAGTAGTTACTATTATTAGTTGACACTATAGAAAGGCGTAGTATTTAGTATATGTATTTTTAATAATTTTTAAATTAAGGATTCCTTAATTATGAGTATAATTAACCAGTTTTTTTTCATAGTTGTAGGATAGAGTACAGAATGTGTGGAGATAAAAATGAATTAGAAAGTAAAATAATTTTGAATACGTAGGAATATTCTTTATTGCTTCAGTTATTCTTTGCGTTGTACTAATAATTAATTTTTACAAAATTGACAGTTTAAATACATATTTTAGGTCTTTCGCCATAGAAATGCATACAATACAGGACTACTTAACTTATCCCAGCGCCACCTGAATTATTGTCTCAAACGATATTGGCGTTTTCTTAATATGAAGATTTAACGCCTTACTTTTACCTCCTTGATTGCATGCTTCAAACATATCGGAATCGAAGAACTGACATATCGGAATCGAAGAATTGACATATCGGGATCGAAAAATTTTGTCATAGTGAATTTGCACGAAGCAGGTCATACTCACCTGTTTATCATCAACCAAGTGAAATGTTCTCAAGCAAGTGCCAGCAGAGTATTGAAACAGTACTCTAACAATAATAATTTAAAAAATAATCGCTGCAATAGTGACCAAAATTCCATAACCACATCAAAAAATGAGGATAGGTTGAAGAATATCCTGCAGAAAATCCAGTCTCAAATTTTAGGGTATTTTTACAGAGGGATAGAACTAATTGTGGATGTATTTTAGTGTACGACACATTGCGGGACAGATGGAAATTTTAGACGGAAAAAAATAATTGAGTGTTGTTAAATCAAAAGATTTTGGGTTTAACATAGTTCTCAGATAGTAGGTTACTTTATAGAAGTCATTAAGTAATGTATCAGTGTATGGAAGGATTTTCCTGGATAGCCATCACGAACTGAAGTGAAGCTAAACAGTCACTTATTTACCTGTTCCTCTGAATATGCATCCAATTTTGAGTATCGCGCTGTATATGTTTGCATTGCGTATTTATTGAAACAATTTGTCAGAGATGTTTCATAATGGTATGTAAATATTTTAACGCATTCATTTACAGTTATTTTAATACGCTTTCGGTAACAGTAGCTTTTTCAGTTTCATCAGACATAATACACTGATTCTAAGAATATTTTAGAAATTTAAAGGATCACAAATTCACAGGGATTCACGCCAATTTTTTTTTTTTTTCAATTTTTTTAGTTTTCTTAGTTCATTTTTCAAACAAATTAACAACAAAAATCCGCAAACAATTAATATTGACACATATCGAAAAATGAACCGCGCAAAGAGTAAAGAAATGTTGTAGTTTTAGTTACGTAGATGATCATTTATTATAGTATTTAAAGTTGAAATTTGTTACAACAGTAGAGCAGACGATATGTATAAATATATATTTCAATTCGACTAGTTATTTTATGTGAAATGTGTCAAATTTCTCCCTCTCTTGCATTTGTAGTTTATTCCAGGCTTATTTATGTGTTCCTCGTCTAAAATTCGTTTGTTTGTTAGTTATTTTGTTTAGTCTTTACTAAAAGAGTCTGTTCGATCTACTCAACAATATATTTCACTGCCATGTTCGTGATTCTTCGAAATTTGGAATTAAAAGATGACAGACAGAACTAAAGCTCAGCAGTTTGGGTTGACTTCTTAAACAAACTTCAATTAAATGAAAATAAGGAAAGCACAACCTACCAATGCTTCAAAAAAATAGTAACAAACTTAAAATTTGCTGAGAGGTGGAACATGTAGTCGATCGTTACAAGAGTTTCTCTTCGACACCATGAGTGGCCGGATAAAATCGCAGTTTGTAGACCTGACGAAACCCCAAAAGGACGAAGAAAAGGTCCACCACCAAAAGAGGTGAACCAGGTAGGTACCTGAACTAAATAGAAAATAAAAATAAAATAGAAAAGAAAAAACTTTTACCTTTGCTCAAAGACTATGCTTCACGGGAGTTGTCACTTGCAGCTAGCACCAGTTTTAGAAAGTCTAGTAAGAGAGATACTGCCTAAATGGTTAAAACTGTCACAGCAGAATCTTAGAAAGGTCTACTAAAGGCTCAAAGAATCTTAGAAAGGGCTACTAAGAAACAGTTCTTAAATCGACAAATCCGGTTCCATCAGATATATTTCAGAAGAATCGTATCAACTTCATCAAAAGCAACATTAATAATCTGGAAAACATGTGTACTAGATCAAGATGTCGTTAATTGATTAATCCAGCACTTCCATTGATGTAAAAGCCTTCATCGATCTATGATGACTCTGATCATGATTTTGACGGTAACTATAATCTTCAATCTGATGATGACTCTGACATTTCTCAGGACTCGAATACCTATCAGATTTGAAAGAAGTTTTCAAAAACATGCGTTTGAGTTTAATAAATGGCCGATTGTGTGACGTTGAGATGAATAAATAAATTATGGTTTCATCTACGTGTACCTAAGACGAAGTTGCTTATGACTTAAATGGCAAAAATGTCTAGGGTATGATGGTACAGCAATGGTTGTTTTAGTGTTTCGAAAACTGGTAAAAGGTACTCTTTAGTAATGAAAGAATATTTTGTGAGTCCAACAGTCATCAAGGGATCCATGTTTGGCGTCTTCAGCAAACCATATTTGGCATGAAATACTGTGTGAAATTTGGGTCCCCTGTCATGCTGGGGGTATATATGACCACCAGAAGGGTTCGCTGTTTAATGTGTATAAAAACATTTTAGCAATATACCATGAAATTTTGGAGAACTTTAAGCTATCATAATTGAAATATTTATATGATGCGGATTTCCCCTTCCAACAAAATTTCAACTTTTTGTCACACTTCCAATCCACTACTAAATACCTTATTGAAAAGTATAAAACAATGTACTTTCTTGGACGACAAAGTCGCCAGATCCTTTGCGAGATTATATCGAGAATTTGCGGTGCATTGTACAAGGTGTCGACAAATGTCACGTATCAGGCCAATAAATCGAGGAGTAACAGGGTTACTGTATATTTTTTATGCAGGTGTATAGGAAACTTTAATGACGCTACACCATGAGATAATTTTAGGGAGACTGATCCCCATTTTAGAGGGGTGTATCTCAGTTTCAGTTACAGATGGGGGAAAATCACTTACAAAGTTGTGTACATAATCTAACCCGCCCGGAGAAAAAAAATAAAATTGGACATTTAGATAATGTGGCAGATAAAGTTGACTTTATTATACACAAAAGCAAAATGCTCACCTTCAGCAACGATGCATGCTTACATTCGCAGTTTTATTTCAAATAATTGTCCATCTTATTTTGTGCAACTGAAATTCAATTTAATGGATTGGGAAAGTGATAGCAAATTTGAGTTTGGATGTAAAGCCATGTGCTGTCCACATCAGATTTTTTAAATGAGCTTTAACATGTATATAGAGTATTATCCCGTAAATTATTTTTACTCATCTTTGGAATCAAAAACTAAAAAGAAAGAAAGATGCAAATCGTCTGAAATATGGAAGATTAATTCCCTCGTATTCTTCTTTAAAAGCAAGATCAGGTCTACTAATATTGTCTTATCGTGTGGAACCAAAGGGGTTTCCTGTACACCCGCATAAAAAGAACCGACAACCCTAATACTTCTCGAGTTAATGTCCCGATCCTTGACTTTCTTTGACACCCTGTTTTTGAAGGAACGTCATGCAAAACTTGCTCCAAACACAAAAATGAACTTATTTTATATGTGAAGATAGTATGTTCATGTAACCGTTGAAATAACTGCAAAGTATTAGTAGATAATGTACCAAACTGATTACATGTCGTTCTTAAAGATAAGGGAGACACCATAAAGTGCTAAATTCTCACTTGTGTCTCCTTTGACCAAGTTATACATTTTCCCCACCTTATTCTAATATTTTGAACCATGTTTAAACGTATTCTAATTTTGGGAATTTTTTCAAAATATCATTTTGTTATAATTTATGATATAATTTATTGCATACATGGATTTGGATATGTTGATTAATTTTTATACCATTAACATCTTAGATGTACAAATTATCATTTTCCATACAGTCATTGTTTTCAGAATTATCACTTTCCATATCGTCAGTGTTCCTTCCATACCTTCATTGTTCCCAGAATTATCGCTTTCCATACCGTCATTGTTCCCAGAATAGCATTTTCCATACCGTTATATTTCCTAGAATTATCATTTTTAATACAGGCATTGTTCCTAGAATTATCATTTTCCATACCGTCATTGTTCCTAGGATTATCATTTCTCATACCGCCATTGTTCCTAGAATTGTCATGTCCTATAGGAAATAATGCTACGAAAATCTTCAAATTTGAATTATTCCAGTTCTAATCATAAAAATTATTACAAATTTTATCTAGTTCCAGTCTTGAATGTAACGTATCTACACAAAATTTTGTATAAAAAAAATAATAATTTGATGAAACTCTGAACAATATATCATCGATTACCAGTCGCCAATTAACTCAGACGCTATCAAAGTTTGATTTGCCCTGTTGTTTCAACTGTCAAATTTGTTCCTGAGAACAGGAGAATCTGTCTTCATCCGTTTAATCCGTGTTCTGCATTGCCGGTTACATTTCTGCTTCTATTGTCTTTTACAGTTACTTAATTATGCTTCTACAACTCCTTATTGCCATTTCATGTCGTTAATCTTCGGCACCATCTAACAGCGACTGACAGGCGAAGACGTGTAATTTTCACATATCCAATCTCATTCTTTGGGGTTTTGTTTTCGATCCATCGCTTGCAAATGGGATTCTTTAAGAGCTGTAAACTCATTACCATAAAACAATCCGGTGCTTGAATGGACCGTCAAAACCCACTAATGAGATTTGGCGTTTTGACCCCCAACATCATTCAAATGTAATTTATATGGTACGGGAAAAAAAATAATAAGATGATGTTCCAACACATGACTTTCGCTACAGGTTAACAAATCTGATGTGGCTAAAACATGTCTTTCCCTACAGGCTCAAATGTGTTCCTTCCTTCATTTCTTTCATAATCCATTGAATTTAGTTTAATTCAACAAAATGATACGTACATTTCTTCAAAGTTATATTTAATTATATATACAGTTTTCAAACATTCTTATCCCATCTGGCTATTTATCGCATTATGAAACGTCGCCAACTTGAAAAAATTATTAAAAATTTAAGTATCTCAATGGGTTGTCCTATAAAAATGGGGTTGGTCTTATTACTTTCTCTATATGCATATTATAATGTATAGGGAAAATAATGTGACGCGTGTATGTGTGTGTGTGGGGGGGGGGGGGTGAAAATTTGAATTCGAGTTTTCGACTGAAGAGTGTATATAAGAGTGTGTCAGTCGAGTTTTCGACTGAAGAAAATGTAAAATTAATTTGCGGGTTTGGCTGTATAGGAAAATCTACCATGTCATATACCTCTGGTGAAGGACGTTTTACGTCCGAAAGCGTGAAAATCTAATGTAATTTACGTTGAATTTAATTGAAAGAAAACTTTATTTAAAAGTTCTTATAATTTATTTATTTAATTAATTTCATTTTGGAGTTGGATTCGATATATTTTTACCGACTCCAACTCCCCCAAACTGTTACCTACTCCAACTCTACGGTCCTGGATGTAATCAAAACAGGCTTCTTGGCGATAATTTTAAAATTAAAATTTAATATTTACATACTTCATTTATCTACGGAAAAACATATAGAATATTTGTTGATTAAGAATTTATATTCGAATTTTATTTCAGACGAATTTGGAATATCCTCACATCGCAGGAATCATAAAAGGCTTTTGGCGATAATTTTAAAATTAAAATTTAATATTTACATGCTTCATTTATCTATGAAAGAAACATGCAGAATATTTTTGGGTTAAGAATTTATATTCGAATTTTATTTCAGACGCATTTGGAATTTCCTCACATCGCCGGAATGGTGTAGTGGTTAACATACCTGGGCGCAATTCCAGAAGACCCGGGTTCAAGTCCCAGTTTCAGCGGATTGGTTTTACTTATCAGAAAGAGGCCTTATATTTTGAGGTATGTATGCACCAGTATAATTTTTAATAAGATATTTTACACATAAAACATCATCAAAATCATTCAGTTGGATACCATGCCAAAAGTTAGACTTCATATTTGGTGCGATATGGATATTTGCAATGAATGATTGAATATTGATCAGAATATTGATGATGTCCAGTTGATACCATATAATAGTATCGATACTTGATACCATATAATAGTATCGATACGTCATTAAAGATACAAGGGAGTTCAAACTAACAAAAATTGTCAAAATGATGCAAAAAAAAAATTTTGACAGAATATTATTATACCCATTATTTTACATCGAATGCAAAAAACCGTATTCAAATTCAATGTTTACTTCCAAAATGATGAACAGGTCAAGATTGTAAGCCAATAAAAAAATAGTGTTGAAAATAGTGCTCTCTCTCTCTCTCTCTCTCTCTCTCTCTCTCTCTCTCTCTCTCTCTCTCTCTCTATATATATATATATATATATATATATATATATATATATATATATATATATATATATATATATATAATTTCAATTCCTGCAACTCGATTCAATTGTTTAGAAATATTATACTTAATCAACTTTTTAGAATTTATAGATTATCAGATAAAAAATTTCATGCTTTGCACATTAATAACCTCAAAATTACCAGTAAAATGTATAAATATCCTGCATATTTAGTTAATGGTATAGTTAATAGGTTTCGATTAGCCTAAAATTCTCATATTCTCCCCTTATTATCTTATTTTAGCCGTACTTATTCATTCTCTTGAATTTATATTTTCATCTTTTTATCTTGAAGCTTTAACTGTTGAATATCTCTTTTTATTGCTTTTACGCAGTACAGTTTTTATTACTCTCTTTGGCAACAGCACATTACATCTTTTCATTTCTGCATATGGCAACATTGGTCTAGCCATATTTTGCTTCTCATGGTTGCTCTAATGAAATGTATTTCAAGGTATTTATGTTTCCTTTATTGTTCCAATCTATATGCTTGTCGTCCATGTAACACAAGTTTATAGATAAAATCTATCTTGTGTTTCAGAAACAAGCATTTTTGTGTTCATTTCGAAGGGATATATGGACCCGAAGAGAATTTTTTCGAAATGAACTTATCGTAAGCCTAAATCTCTTACATGTGCAAGCTTTTTTGCATGATTTTTTGTTTTCTTATTTGCATTCCTCATTTTTGAAATTTGTTGATTGTCTTTGTTTTTATGACCTGCATTACGCTTTATTATTTCCTCTTTATGTCTTAATTTCTTTTATTTCTTTGTATTTTGTAGAAAATTTTGGAATAGTGTATTATGAGTTACTACATACATTCTAACTTTGGATTTACTAATTTTATTTATATATATATATATATATATATATATATACATTCCCAAAAAGGGACAAGTAGCAATGTACTCGTTCAGATTCTAGCATTGAGACTGAAGTACCGGCCGGGGGGAGTTGCGACCCCCATCCCTCCGGTTAAAGCTTTTTCCGCCATGGCAAACGCTCCCGGTAACCGATACTCCCTACTCGATTTCCTTCATGACCCTTTATAAATATACAATTTCAATAACATGTAAAAATCTAAAAGTTTACTTTTCTACGCTGCAACTATTCATGAATCATGCTTTAAAAATATAACAAATAATTTAAAATACTAAATACTCAAGATCAATGAAATCCCGGTCCGAGAGGATATTATTTTTTAAAAATTGGATATAATACCCATAAACCGCATTATCTCCATATATAAACCTGTGTTAAATTACTTCACAATTAGTCATTTAATTCTTTTTAATCCCTTTCTAGTCAAAACTAATGTTTGAAATACATATCAGAGTGTCTGTATTTTTAAAAATGAACTCAAGACCTATTGGCTAATCCATCGCCATATATAAACTAATGTTTGAAATCATTTCACTCTTTGTTAATTATTACTTTAAAAACTATATATACAAGACTATTGAAATCCATGTTATTATTAAAACTAATGTTTGAAATACATATCAGAGTGTCTGTATTTTTTAAAAATGGACTCAAAACCTATTGGCTAATCCATCGCCATATATAAACTAATGTTTGAAATCATTTCACTCTTTGTTAATTATTACCTTAAAAAACTATATATTCGAGACTATTGAAATCTATGTTATTATTATGCAAAATCCTTTACTAGATACCAAAACCTATTGGCTTTTTTATCTCCATAAAATCCTAATGTTTGAATTTACTGCACTTTGTGATAGTTTAATGCTCAAAAATCGATATATTCGAGTCCAAAGACATTCCCGTCAGAGAGTAATTTTTAAATATTGGACACAAGACATTTTAAAAAACATTATCACCCTATAAATATAAAGACACAAAAATACTCCATAGTCCAAACTCTACGTAATACACCTTCCCATGGAACAACACACAACTTGTTGACTCTTTACCACTTTCACATATGACTTTCACATATTACCAAAGTAAATATTAATAGTTCGTCCGATATTTCAGAAAACCCTTACAATCACGAACTTACAATCTGGATAACGCTTATAATGTTTCCACATTAAAATAGCCCCAGCTATAAAATTCCGGTGTATAGCCATATTGAGCTATCTGATTTATGATCCTCAATTTCGCATAAAAACACGTCACCCTCTGCGTATTACATTTCCCGCCATTAGGCGATATCCGAAAAGTCTTATGTTGTTATCGTTCCAAAATATCTCTTCCTGGTTACGGCTGCAGTTAAACCAATATAATTGGAAACCAATCTAATCAGAAAAGCGGCTTTTTAATCTAGCTTTTAGCTTTTTAATCTGTTCTCTAAAATTGATAATAAATTTTTCAAGTTTTATAATGTATAAATTAGATGATCGTACTAGCAGCTAAGCGCAGTTGATCACTGATGGTAAAAATGGTATTTTTGGACTTTGTGTTTGGTGAATATGGAGTATTACAAGGGGGGATGGGTGACTTTCGTGAGTTCTGGTGGTTTTTGAGGTCATGTCGAACGTTTTTTGGGTGCATGAGGCTCCTGATTGCCTATTTTGATTTGAGATTCGTTTAAGTAAATCATGTTCGGATAACATGATGTATACATGTATAAAAATTATAAAAAAACAAAAAAAGACAATAATTAAAAATGCAAATAGAATATTTAGTATTTATTTGTTCAAAAAAAGTAATAGATATTGTAAAAAAAGTAAGGGATCGGCTTCTCCTGGTATGATGATATATTGAATTTTTATTGGTTAAAAAGGAGGAAGAGTTAAAAGAAAAATTGTTGTAGTTACGATGATAAATGGATTGGAAGAGGTAAAGCTTTGGGGAGATACCGGAAGTGGTTAGATTATCAGTGGCTTTGGCCGGGATTGAATTTATTTTCGAACCGGTAGACGTTTCTTCTTAAACTTTTTTATGAAATGTACAATAATAAGAATTTAGCGACTGGCAACTTCGGGGTCTCTACCACGATTGCTCGGTCGTCAGATGAAAGGGGCGTAGGACGACCGTCATCCAGTTACCCTCATGTGAATTCTATTAAAAATTACTTTAACGTTATTCATCCAGGAGTTGACGAACCTAAAAATAACGTGGTTGCTTTGAGCGTGCCTGTTTCTAATGTTATACAGTTTGATTCCAATGTGGAATATCCGAACTCTACGTATCGCACTTATTATAAAAACTTTGGAAATTTTAAATACAGTAAATGTAGTTCAACAAAATGTATGTTGTGTCCTAAAGCAAACATGTTACAGATTTCCAAAGTTGGAAAATATAAGAGATTCTGTAAAACATATAATTGCGTGTACTCTATCACATGCGATATATGTGGAAAAGAGTATATAGGGCAAACTAAGAACTGCCTTAATATCAGAATAAATCTGCACCGTAGCATGATATATAAATGTATTAAAAATTCGGATAGTGAGGTGTCTTTGGAAATAAGACACTTTGCTAATCACGGAGTTGAAGCAATGAGGGTTACTATTTTGGATATTGTGGTGGATACAGATCTAAGATTATGGTGGGAAAATTCACATATAGCACAACGTAGATCGGTTTATCCGTATGGTCTCAATACAGTTATGTACGGTAATAATTATAACAAGGAATATTATTCAAGCGTAGGGTCGGAAAGTATGGTGAAGCGGGGCTTGAAAAAGTCCAGTCGTAAACAACGAGGAGGATGCAAGGGAAAAATGTGCTTGAAAAAAACTGTAGATAAAATTGACAAGATTTTGCGAGATATAGATGGAGGAAAGGATGTTCCCGAGACATGGCTAAAGAATATGGCTTACGGAATTAGATTGAAGTTAGTTAACAGAGTTTGGTGTCATTACAGAAAAATATATGTACAATGTACTGAAAGCGATCGGTCCAGATCCTTGTGTATTGTGTTGGATTACATCAAATTTAGAGCCAGGATACATGGAATAGTTTTAGAGGATATTAAAATAAAAAAACATATTGACGAATATCTTATATTGAAATATATTAATAAGCGTTACGATCATATTCCTTTTAATAGAATTTTAAGACTAATGACACATACTTTACCTGTTAGGGACCTGAGGTTGAAAGTGGCATTCAAATATGAAAAACCATTGGGGAGAAGGTTTTTTAATTATAATTTTATTGGTAGTAATTTGCATACAGTGAGTTGTGTAAGTTGCAAATGTAATACATCAACGTACAGAGACGTACATCATGGACATATTGTAACAGGAGATCTGGGTATAATAAAATCGAATATTAAAAAATACTTTGAGTTGGGTACTAAATACCGATTTAGGAGTAACGTTTCCATTAAACGAGCAATGGAAATTGATATTACACATTATATTAAAAAAGCGGCAGTAAAATTCAGTTTGCCAACAGAGACATTTGAGGAATGGAAGGTCATGGTGATAAATGAGTGCATTTCATGGTATCGCAGGAACGTACGGTGTAATAAAAAAGGAGGTGAGCTTAAATATAATAAAAATGAGCTGGATGAGCTACAAAATATGTATGTTATTACGTACGTAGACAAGGTAACGTCGAATTTTGCAATGACTTGTAAATGGTACTATGTTACTTTATTAAGACAAGCATACGAAGATCATGGTATGTACTCGTTGTTGAAACAAACTAAGTTGGAAATTAGTAACCGGATAAAAGCTTTGTACAAAAAATCTGGCATATGTGTGGGAAATATTAGATATCCCTATTTAACGTTAATACCTAAGCTACATAAAAATCCAGTTAAATTCCGACCAGTCACCATCGGTTTTAAAACTTATTTATCAAGGGCCAATAAATTATTATTGGAACATTTAAAATTGGTATTACGAAAACTATATGACCAGGGTAGCTATTTTATAAAAAACAGCCTCGAAGTAGTTAAGAAACTGAAAGAATTGCCAAACATCGGTATATACAGGAGTTATGACTTTGCTGACCTATTCAATAATATAGACATTAAGGATCTATATGGCATCCTAATGGAATCATACCATAGATGTGATTTGCAGCTATATATAGCAATTGGAAAGTACAAGGCTTTGGTGGAGTTGGTTTTATTCGAGACAGTTTTATACAATGGAGAAAACTTTTATAAACAAATCAAGGGTATCCCAATGGGGGGTAATTGTTCGTCAATTATGGCAGATATTTACCTAGATAGATATGAAAGGGGAACACATCTTTTAAATGAGATGTTATACCTACGTTACGTGGATGATATCCTATGTGGATTTGAGGATAGTGGTTATACAATGAAGTTTGACTTTTATCCTCCATGTTTAACTTTAATAGAAACACCACGCAATGAGGATGAAAGTCTGGATTTTTTAGATCTCACTATAATGAAGCCTGCCACTATACAATGTTATCGTATTTACGATAAACGTAGCACCTTTGGTTTTGATATCAAATATTTGACGTCATGGACAACTAGTCTACACCGTAACATATTCAGAAATCTGATAATAAATCAACTGAAACGACACAAGTTGTTGAATTTTACTAACAACGAGAGATACATGTGTGATTGCCGTTTCCTGGGGGAGGCTATCAAGGAGGGTTATCCTCCCGCTTTTCTGATTAGATTGGTTTCCAATTATATTGGTTTAACTGCAGCCGTAACCAGGAAGAGATATTTTGGAACGATAACAACATAAGACTTTTCGGATATCGCCTAATGGCGGGAAATGTAATACGCAGAGGGTGACGTGTTTTTATGCGAAATTGAGGATCATAAATCAGATAGCTCAATATGGCTATACACCGGAATTTTATAGCTGGGGCTATTTTAATGTGGAAACATTATAAGCGTTATCCAGACTGTAAGTTCGTGATTGTAAGGGTTTTCTGAAATATCGGACGAACTATTAATATTTACTTTGGTAATATGTGAAAGTCATATGTGAAAGTGGTAAAGAGTCAACAAGTTGTGTGTTGTTCCATGGGAAGGTGTATTACGTAGAGTTTGGACTATGGAGTATTTTTGTGTCTTTATATTTATAGGGTGATAATGTTTTTTAAAATGTCTTGTGTCCAATATTTAAAAATTACTCTCTGACGGGAATGTCTTTGGACTCGAATATATCGATTTTTGAGCATTAAACTATCACAAAGTGCAGTAAATTCAAACATTAGGATTTTATGGAGATAAAAAAGCCAATAGGTTTTGGTATCTAGTAAAGGATTTTGCATAATAATAACATAGATTTCAATAGTCTCGAATATATAGTTTTTTAAGGTAATAATTAACAAAGAGTGAAATGATTTCAAACATTAGTTTATATATGGCGATGGATTAGCCAATAGGTTTTGAGTCCATTTTTAAAAAATACAGACACTCTGATATGTATTTCAAACATTAGTTTTAATAATAACATGGATTTCAATAGTCTTGTATATATAGTTTTTAAAGTAATAATTAACAAAGAGTGAAATGATTTCAAACATTAGTTTATATATGGCGATGGATTAGCCAATAGGTCTTGAGTTCATTTTTAAAAATACAGACACTCTGATATGTATTTCAAACATTAGTTTTGACTAGAAAGGGATTAAAAAGAATTAAATGACTAATTGTGAAGTAATTTAACACAGGTTTATATATGGAGATAATGCGGTTTATGGGTATTATATCCAATTTTTAAAAAATAATATCCTCTCGGACCGGGATTTCATTGATCTTGAGTATTTAGTATTTTAAATTATTTGTTATATTTTTAAAGCATGATTCATGAATAGTTGCAGCGTAGAAAAGTAAACTTTTAGATTTTTACATGTTATTGAAATTGTATATTTATAAAGGGTCATGAAGGAAATCGAGTAGGGAGTATCGGTTACCGGGAGCGTTTGCCATGGCGGAAAAAGCTTTAACCGGAGGGATGGGGGTCGCAACTCCCCCCGGCCGGTACTTCAGTCTCAATGCTAGAATCTGAACGAGTACATTGCTACTTGTCCCTTTTTGGGAATGTATATGGGAATACACATGTAAACATTGCAGCATAGCGCTTTACAAGTTGTATTATAAATTATTTTTTGCTTTTAGCTTTTTAATCTGTTCTCTAAAATTGATAATAAATTTTTCAAGTTTTATAATATATATATATATATATATACGTTCTCTCTCTCTCTCTGTATATATATATATATATATATATATACACGCTCTCTCTCTCTCTCTCTCTCTCTCTCTCTCTATATATATATATATATATATACATATATATATATATATATACACGCTCTCTCTCTCTCTCTCTCTATATATATATATATATATATATATATACATATATATATATATATACACACGTTGGTTGATGTTTTTGTTTGTCTTCAGCTTGATGACTAGAGGTTTGCATTTTATTTTCCACTTGATTGATAATTCTCTGTTGGATACTTTTATTTGTAAGGCATTTTTTAATCTTGGGTTTTTTTGAGTTGAAACTTCTCTCTACTCTTTCATTGGATTTTCAAACTTTCATTATATATATATATATCTTTTAGCAAATGTTTGAATGCATTTCTTAATCTGATTTCTTTAAGTTACACAAATATGCAGTAAAGTTTCGCAGTAAGTGAAATTCTGATGAAACCGACTCCCAATCCAGGAATACAGTCATGTTTAAATAATCTGTCGATGCATTCCGAAATAAATGCACAAATTTGATCATATTACTGTTTTAGATCAATACAATGTGAAATTGGAAGAAATAAAATTAAAAATTGGTGCTCAAGGTGCTTTTTAAATTTCTTAAAAAAATTAAAAAATTAAATTTCTCTTAGCATCGAAATTTCATTTGTTATAATTGTTAACTGACTGATGCAGTTACTATATATATACAAATTAACTGGAGTGAGGCTGAACTCGACTTTTTCATGTCAGAATTTATTTATTTTTTCAAATAGTTTTACAAGAAAAAAATTAAAAAGTCGGTATTGTGGGGTCAAATTATTACAACTATAGCTTGTTACCTTTCATTTCAAAGGGCTTGAAAAAATCTTTCGATTGATACCATACTTGACAATGTACCCCTGGGGGGGGGGGTAATTTGCTCCCCAAGAAGAGCTAATGACGTCACGAACAAAAACAAAATTATAACGCTGTTATTTCTCACAACAATGTTCAAAATTATTAAGTCTCGTGATCACTAAGCCACAAATAAACACTTCTATGCGTGATTATGTTAAATTCTATCCCAAGTTGCCATGTTAAAAAATATAAAATTTAGTATAAAATTCAAAGTCTTCGTTCGAATTTCGAAACATTCTGTCCAGTTCTAGATTTTTCGATAACAAAACCGGATATGAAGTTTTGTGAAAATCCATTAATATGCGTGGTTGCTATCGTGTACACAAGAAATCGACCCTAGACATCAGACAGACAGACGGACGTTACTCCGAAAGTAGTCAAAACGTATTCAGGAAGTCTTAAAACATATATTGGCATCAAAGTCTGGAAATCGAAAATTTTCGCGAAAACCATACTTTCTCAATACTGCGTAAAAGTTAAAAATTGTGTCAATTTGATAAAAAATTAAAAAGTTGGATTTCAACGTTCTTTATTCCCTTAAAGTAAAAAATTGTGTCAATTTGATAAAAAATTAAAAAGTTGGATTTCAACGTTCTTTATTCCCTTAAAGTAAAAAATTGTGTCAATTTGATAAAAAATTAAAAAATTGGATTTCAACGTTCTTTATTCCCTTAAAGTAAAAAATTGTGTCAATTTGATAAAAAATTAAAAAGTTTGATTTCAACGTTCTTTATTCCCTTAAAGTAAAAAATTGTGTCAATTTGATAAAAAATTAAAAAGTTTGATTTCAACGTTCTTTATTCCCTTAAACGGTGGGTATCGATATACCACATAAGCTAGTACATCACCACCGCAAACATATTTTTTTTTATGAGAATACGGATTTCTAAGAAGAATAATGTCACAATATGACGAAATCTTTCGGGAATTACCTATTGTCCATGATTTCACGCTAATGTTACTTATTTTGAGAATATCAAAGCCACAAAAGCCCAGTCGTGCCACTGTCGCCAACAGAGTGATGTCCATGAAACTCCGGTAGTTCGTTCGCAATTAAGAATAAAACAATGTACAAGCAAACGTAACAGCGCGGTGCTTAAGAAAATGATTATGGAAATACCTGTGTATATTTATAACGGTTGACTTCAGGACTTGAACGAGGTCCGTCCACGGAAATAAAGATATTGAGGACAATGTCAGTATCCCTGAAAGTGAACAATGGGTTTAGTTTCTTCGTGGAATTTCCTTTTGCTTTTGCTTTTGCTTGGTATCTTTGACTCTGGGCGTGATTCACCGATTATAGTTTATTCTATAGAAATTGGCACTTTCAGCGGCAATGCAAATGAAAGCAATCATTATCACATTACAAATTAATGCTAAATATGGTCATTAGCTACTTGTGGTATTTACTTTTGCTGCTACTTGGTTTCTCAACTCTATGTGATTCGACGACTAATTTAGGATTAAAAAATTAAGCGGTTTTAAGACGGATGCAACGCTAAGTATAAATGAAAGAGAACTTTGAAAATCACGATTTTGACACAAGATGGATGCTATATTTCATTTTGAAGTGGTTCACGTGACCTCTTCATATTATAAGGGTGTCATTATCATTTTAATTTTTATTTAAAAACTACCCAACATATTTTACTGAAATTTTTTTTATATATATTTTATGGGATAATTTGAATATTTTCTAAAATTTTCGAAGCAATTTGTGAATTTTAACTTTGCTTGAAAAATGCTTGAAAAATTAGGTCCCATAGGGTTCAATGTATGTCATTTTTTCTACCGGTGTTAATTCCAAAACTATTTGGGTGATATTATTCATTTACATTCCCATATGTCCCACAGACCGTCTCAACAACATGCTGAAATGTAATTTTGATAAAGTCATTTTTAAGGCAGTTATCGTGCGAAAGAACAAACAGACAGACAAAATGAACAAAGTCATAAATACTTTTCAACTATGTTGTAAAGCATTAAAAATCTAGTGTGGGCAGCACATGACTTTCCCTACAGTCTCAATTTCATTTCCTCTTTATTTCTTCAATAATTCATTAAATTAAGTTTAATCGTACAAAATAACACTCATAATTATTTTAAATTACCCTGAATTTTCCCCTTTAATTCAATTTTCATTTTCACTTGGTGACAGGACTTATTTTAAAAAGTGGCGTGGCTAAAGTGCAAAAAAGCTAAAATATCTCGATAACGGCTCGTTCCAGAGCAATAGAGTGGGTCTTATTCTTTTCATCATCAAAAATTGCGTATAAAACAAGCATTTAATCGATATATTTGAGAATACATTGTCATTTAGTTTAGATTTTGACGATTTTTGTGGACCATTTCTCAAAAAAAGCAGGTTGTGTTTTCTCGAATCATACTAAAAAATCTAATCAGCACCAGGGTAACTCAAAAATGACTTATCCACCAAATTTCGTGAAATTTGACCAATTAGTTTAGCTAGAGTGGATACAGACAATTTTCGCAGACCATTTTGTAAATATAACCGGTGTTCAATTAATGTTAAAGATGCTCATTAGCTACTTGTGGTATTTAACTTCACTGTTGCTTAACTTCTTAACTCTTCATGATTCATCGATTCATTTACAATGGAAAAAGGGTAATTGCACGCCATTATAAATACATGGAATACCCAGCTAAAGATATATTCTTTATGTAGATATGCTCTTTAGCTACTCCGTAGAATCTTATTTTTTTGTTGTTACTTGTCTTTTTAACTTTGGGCATGATTTGCGATTAATTTATTAGATAACTGAAGATCAGCGACAATTAAAAAAATCTGATGTGGGCAACACATGACTTTCCTTATATAATGTAATGAATTTACTACTTTTACAGTAAAAAAAATAAGTGTTTCTTATAGCAGATACTAATATTCTTTCCAAGATATTGAATTTTTGACAATTAGTCATCGTTTTCATAGATTTAGCGTCATTTTTATCCATTTGGCGAGATTTTCGTTAATTTGGCAACATTTCAAAAAGTCGCAAAGTTGGCGACATTCCGCCAAATTCGTCGCCAAAATCTCGCCAAGCGTTATGCACTAAGAAATAATTTATTCTTACAACAAATAAATGACTATTGGCGTTCAAATACAAAAGTATTACTCAAAGTATCTTTTTTCATAAATGGAACGAGCTAGATCCACGAGAATGATGTCACCCAATTTATCGCATGGTATTACATATGAAAAGTGAACATGTTTCTCAATAGGAAATATTATTTATTTTTATTTTATATGACTTTTTAATATTTTTTTTTAAAATTGTGCAATATCTCGAGAACGGTTCATGTTCGCGTTCTAAAATTTATGTCAATCGTTTTCTAATGAAAAATTACATAACAAATGTCTATTTGCGTAACTTTATTAGTGGTTTTGATTTTTCAACGATTTTTTCAAAATTTCATTCGAAAATTTAAGGGGGTTCTGAACATTCGATTGCGTATAAAAACAATAGGCTTCCAGTGTTTACGGATTCTGATTTTTGTACAAAATTTGGTTCGAATCGGTCCATTCGTTCGTCAGTTATCGTCTCCACAGACTCACTGACACACACACACACACACACACACAGACATCACTTCAAAAATGTTTGATTCGTGATCAGGGATGCTTGAAACGTGCTCTCCCGTCGAAAACTCGAATTCGAATTTTCGACCCCGTCACAATACTTTCCTTGGGGCGCGGTAGCCCATTGGTTAGCGCGCTGGAGTTGCACTCGGTAGGCCCGGGTTCGATTCCAGCCACTGCCAAAACTGCCGCCGTGTTCATGCGGAGTACGATCACGTTAAACATGTGGGTCCGAAAGTCCTTCCGAGAGGTTGGTGGTAGGGGAAGGAGGGTACGGTCCCTGTGGATGCCTCCCCCACTGGGTTCCGGTCTAAATTGGGTGGCACTTCCCGACCGTCCAAACAGTTACCTTACACCTTTCTGGTAGGTCGGACGGTCTGGGTTTCAACAACAACAACAATACTTTCCTTATACATTATGTATATAAGGAAAGTAATAAAACTAGTGTTATAATAAAGCTGCAGATGTTTCTACGAACTTAAAATAGTCAACAAGAACTCTGATATTTCAGTATGGCTGACGTATTTGGTTAAAGAATATTCCGGAATTATCAAATATATGTGAATATCGTCGGCTGTCTTACAGAGAATAACGTAAATGGATTACTTCAAGTGGAAAGCACTTTGCATGTGTAAGGAATACAGCCGAATTTCGTTCATTTAAACAATCTTCTATTGTTGAAACATGTGATATAAATCTATTTTAATAAAATAAAGTAAATATTTGCATTAGTCTGCAAGCTCTAGTCAATGTCTGGTAATCCCTTTGCGTTATTCTCTGGAAAATAGCCGACGAGATTAATGTATATTTGATTATTTCAGAATATTTTTAACCCAGTACGTCAACCACACTGTAATATCAGTGTTCTTGCCGACTATTTTAAGTTCGTAGAAACACCTGAAGCCATAGAACATCTGCATCTTTAATAGAACACTAGATTTATCTTAATTGCCCTTTTCTGTAATAAAAAATCGTCGAAATTAAAAATCGTGATAGAATCGATATTGCTTTCAATCTAATATACAAAAGGGAGAAAATTTCAATATATTTCTAACTTCAATATCTCCTGAACCACGCGATGGGTGTTGATGTATTTACTTTCAAGACATTATGCTCAGGGCTTAGCCTAATTGGGATCCGGGACAGATATTCCTAAAACGACCCCTTTCACCCCTCGATATGTGTGAAATGAACAAAAATATTTTCTCAAAACATATTTGTATTCTAGAAAAATGTATACAAAATGAAGTTCTTACATAATTTAACAGAATTTAAATTATTGACAACTGTTTCATTATAGCCAAGAAGCCCACATGTTTTAGATCTTGAATTAGTGCCGTCCGTAATCCCTATATACACCCAAAATTGATCTTTTCGCTGGGAAAACATATTCCACTGACATAGAGTTTTTCATGACGGTTTTTCCATGTTGTAAGTGCTAAATTTGGGGCCTGGCTGAGACGTGGGCCCGGGACAGCTGCCTCGCGTGCCTCTGTGTTAGTCAGGTCCTGATTATGCTGGATTCAGGGAATATTCCTGATGTTTTATCACCCTACAGCAAATTGCTGAGCAAAGAGAATGGAAAACTTGCTTCTGGCTGTCTACTGCTTATAATTTGATAAAGGTTCAACGGATTTTCCTGCTCTTTTCACTGGTTTGTTAAACTTAATAAGATGAAGTGCTGTTTACAAATGCCGGTCGTTTGGCCGCTAGACCATTAGACAGTGAGCTCTCTAGTATTTCTCAATGATTGAATTGAAAGTCACTAGCGCAGGGCACTCGTCCAAATGTTTTGCAGACATAGGCTGTCCTGGGTCACATAAAATACAATCCGGGGAAGCAGCAAGTGGAATACGATGGAGGTGAGCCTCGAGAATGTCACGGCCAGCCAGAAGTCTGAACCTGGCAACTGGTTCTCGTTGAGGAGCTTCTGGAATAACAGAACTATTCTGCCTCAATTTCTTTTCTGTGTAGCATTTTAATGTACAGTTGTGCTACGTAAAAAATCATATTATTATTACGTAAATAGTCATATAAGTATTACGTAAAAAATTATAGGCTCTGCTTCACCATAGCACCCTTTTAGGACAAAAAAATCTGCTTTTTCGGCAAGAACTGCAGTAGATTTAGCGTTACCCAGGGTGCACCACGTGGAGGCCACGTGAGGTTAATGACCCACAAATATTCAAAATTTTGTGTTGCGTTATTATATGAAAGTAAAACTTCGAAAACTTTCTCCCATGCTCATCCTATACGTGATCGATTTCGTCGAATTTTTTTTTTTTTTTTCAATAAATGAGATTCAGTTAAGATAATGCTTTTAATTTAAGTTTTATTCTTTTACACTTTTCCGCGGAACAATGGGAATTTAAATGCGGTTTTGACTGACTTTAATGACAGCTTGCAACTCGATAGTGACTTAAAGGATGTACATTTTTTTTAAATGGTTTGTTAAGCGCGTTGGGAGCAAGCTTATACGGCGTTAATTTTATGTTAGTATTATCCCTGGCAAAGTCGGGTATTTTTACTACTAAAATATAATTTGCGCACCCAACTTTTAAATTTCGAGACAATTGAAGCAGTTCGTTTTAAGGAATGTAGCACTGTTGCAATTGCTTCCTTATCTCTTTCGCTGTCTTAAAAGTTCCTTAGCTGGAAAGCAACATTTACAGTAACCAATTTCTATTACGGCAAGATCTGGGTCGCTGGCGACACATGTGGCGACCCTGATGACATCACACGGCAGCTCATTCACATTACAGATAACAGCATCTATGAGAACGTTTCGTGCTTCTTATGCTCTCGCTCTCCAGTATTGAATAGCCAATACCCACAATGGCACCAAGAATATTTGCAATGTGCTATAATGTTGTCAACCTGTATGGAGATTGAAAAATCCAGTTCTACCAGATAGCCAAATTCTATTTCATAAAGTTGGAGCTCGGCTGTACAAACTACAATAGCGAAGTTTATGTCCCCTTGTTTATTCAGTTTTCACCAAATTCATATAAATTTCCTTCTTCCAATACTTAAACATATACAGGGTGTTTCATTCGTTCTTGGCCCCTGATTTTTTCTTATAACTTTCAAACTCGTGGACGTCATTAAGTGAAATTTCACACGGACATAGTTTGGTGTATGAGAAGCAGTTTTGTGCCTCTTTTGTAGCTCGTTAACATGTGCTTGTTGAAATTCCCTCCTGCGACAGTTTACATAAGGGTTTCTGTAGAAAGGCCAGCAGTATGTTTTTCACTTTTGGGCTAGAGAGGTTGCCACTCGTATCCATCCGTGACCACGCTTCTCATATGGGTCAATTTTTGTAAATGAAAGTTTTACATGTCCCAGATGTTTTAACAAAAGTTTGCATGACTTAGACTGATTTTGGACACTGATAAGTTTTACTATACTGTAGTTCATATTTGTTACCCATTAGCTAAAACAACAATTTATATTTTTAATATTTAAAAATTTAGTTTTTTTATTAAACGTCAATCCCCTGTGTGTCCCAACAGCCAAATAGTAAAATCGCAACTTCATTTACAAGCATTCACTTTCTAGTTTTCTTTTAATTTGATGGTTTATATTAAATTTGAAAATTTTAAATAAAAACAGTAATAAAAAATCCACTATGCATTAGAGCAGTGTTCTTCAACCTGTGTTCCGCGGAACCCTAGGGTTCCACTCAAACGCTTTAGGGGTTCCGCGAGTCGATACTACAATTCGTTGTTTTTGTTTTTCTTTGTTTTCAATTTCATATGACATATATATGTATAATACAAATACTTTATATGAAATATTTATCTTCTTGTTTGAATTAATGCAAATTTATATCTTATATAAAGTTTTTATAACAAAGGCAGATACGTACCTTGTTCATAACATGTAATACGTAATATGACACATCCCCCCTAAAATCAAATCTGGGTTTGCTACTGAACGAAGGGTTCCATAAAAAAAATATCTCAAAAAAAGGGTTCCGCGAGATGACAAAGGTTGAAGAACACTGCATTAGAGCAACATTTTAAATTAATTTTTTGCAACTGTCCCCTAGCTTTATTTGTCATTCAGCAGTCTTTAAATTTTAACACCTCATTCTGTACATAGATGACAACACAATATAATTAAAGTATTATTTTTATAAGAAGTTAGTTCTAAATATAAGATTGCATATTTTTCTAATGATATATATATATATATAAACATACTAACAAAGCAGTTGCCTATATTAAGTGTCATTCCCCTGTCATGATGTCATTTACTTGTCTTGAAAATAAAAATTTGCAATTTCTGTTTAATTTCCCCAAAATGATCCCTGTTACTGTATTTTTTTTAGTTTAAACCACCCATGTTAGAATATAATGCAGAAAACAGGTTGAAAAATAGAAAATAAAATATATTGTAACAAGAAAGATGAAAAGGCCCGTTTAGAGAAAATGGCTCATATACCAATGTACGTTCATGTGAAATATCATTGAATAGCATCTATTAGTTTGAAAGTTATAAAGGTAAATCAGGGACGGAGAACGAGTATTATGTAGATAAAAGGGAAAAACAAGTAAAAGGAAAATATTTGATAAAAACTAAAATATAGAAGTAATGATTTAAAGTAAATATAAGATAAAGTAAATATATGATTTAAAGTAAATATTTTTCAAAAATTCAAAATATTTAGAATGAATCATATTTAGTTGTATTCGAATAACCATATGCATTTTTTACCCATTGTGGCTGCTCTTTCTAAAACAATCAGATATTTTCTAGGTCTAAACTCGGCCTCAGAGTTTGAGATTTTCTATGGATTACACGCAGCGACACGAGATTAAGATCCAGGGTCAATCCCTAACGCGTGCAGATCTTTGGACCTCGACTATCTGCTTCCGGATTCTGACTGCATAAAAAATAAATGTAAATATATTTCCGCACATATTTACTTGCATTCGAAATTTTGAACAACCAGTTTCTAAAATTTTAACAACCAACCGTATATTCAGGGCCGGCTCCAAACCCGGATCAGCCCCTACATAGTTGTGCTAAAATTAATATTATTAATTTAAAACTGGCATGTGACGTCTTTTTGTTGAGATAGCAATATAAAAGAATTTTTAATTTAAACAATATTTTCTCATATTATGTAAGTATAGAGAAAGTATTGTTTTTACGAAAATTTACGAATTCGATATTTTGATGCCAATGTATGTTTTAAGACCTCTTGAATACGTTTTGAATAAATATTTTTAGAGTGATATCCGTCTGTCTGTGGTCGATTCCTTGTGTACACGACACGACCTCAAATATTAATGGATTTTCACGAAACTTTATATCTTTGTTAGCAAAATATCTAGAACTCGATAATTTTTTTTTTTAATTTGAGCGAAAACTTTGAAATTTATTCGAAATTATATACTTTTCTAATATGGCAGCATAGGACAAAATTTGACATAATCATGCGTAAAAGGGTCTAGGCTCAATAATCACGAGACTTAATAGTTTCAATTATTGTCGTGAAAGGTAGCTGCGATACAATTTTTTTGTTCGTGACGTCATTAGTTCCCCACGGGGGAAAGTCCCCCTCCCCCCCCCCCAATGGTACATAGTCAAGTATAATATCAATCGAAATATTTTTTCAAGCCCTTTAAAGTGAACGGTAACGCACTATAATTGTAATTATTTGAATCCACAATACCAATTTTTCAAAAAATTTCTTGTAAAATTTGGGGGAAAAAATAAATTACTAAAAATGGATTGTAGTATGAGAAAGTTGAGTGGAGCTGCACTCCCAGTTAATTTTTAATTATGACTCTAATTGTTTGAACTAAAGTTGTGGCTGCTGAAATTGATTCAGTGTAAACTGATATTTGGAAATTAATGTTATATATGAATGATAATATGAATACTTTTTTTTACTTTTCTTGGGAGAATAGAAACCCGTACCAAAGAATGGTTTGAAGGGTTAATTGATCTCTATCTCCCGAAAGTATATTTATTTAAAATTTAGAAACTATTACATATACAGGATGTCCCAAAAAGATTGAAACGCGCTTCAATTCTTTACCTGTTGGAGATAAGTGGGCAATGTAAATTGCAGAAATCTTGAAAGTGAGGTAGGAAATAAGACTATGTTGACGAAATAGTACTCCCATTAATTTTCAAAAAGTTACACTTTTTAAATCTTTATACGACCCCCTTAGACAAATTTGGTCAATCAGAAAATTTTTATTTTTAATGCAACAAGATCATTAAAAAAACCCTTATATCTGTATCTTTAAAATCAATTGAATTATGATAAAGGAAAAAATCTGACTTATGTCACTTTCCCCGTATCATGTGAAAGGCTGTTTCATCAGTGAAAATAGGGATCATAAACAAATTGACGATGGAAATTGTTTGGATAAAAAAAGTACTTAAAAGTACTTAGTTATTGAAAAAGTACTTAGTTATTGAAAATTACTTAAGAATCCGTGATTGCCTAGTGAGCCTACGGGGAATTTGCAAAAATGTCTCCTATGTATTATCATCCAGTTTTATCTTTTTTGTGATATGTCACAAATTTACATTTTTAATTTGATATAGGGTCCCCATTCACAATGTTCAGTTTTCAATTAAATATAACTCACTCAATTTTAAAGATACAGATATGCGGTTTTTTTTAATGATCTTGTTGTATTAAAGATAAAAATTTTCTGATTAACTAAATTTGTCTAAGGGGGTCGTATAAATATTTAAAAAGCGTAACTTTTGAAAATGAATGGGAGGACTATATATTTCATTAACGTAGTCTTATTTCCTGCCTTACTTTCAACATTTTTGCAATTTACATTGCCCACTTATCTCCAACAGGTAAGGAATTAAAGCACGTTTCAGTCTTTTTGGGATACTCGGCATATAAAAAATACCATTTTGAGAAGTACAAAAATAAGAGCTAGTACAAAGAAAAAAAAGTTCAAAGAATAACAAAGATACAAGAACGTGCAAAATATACAAGATTAACAATATATATATTTTTTAATAAACGTCGATTTTAAACGCTGTTAACAATTTTTTCTGTGATGATAAATATACGATTCGCGTTCAGGGATACTTGAAACGTGCTCTTCCGTCGAAACCTAGCATTCGAATTCTTAACCGCGTCACAATAGTACACTTTCCATATACATTATACTACGTATATTGGGAAATTCATAGCAACCGAACCAGATACTTATGTTGTATGTATAATCTGAGACAATAAGAATTCTTATTTAGAATTTATCTTATGTTTCTCTTAACTTTTTGTAAATAAAAATTAAGAGTGACACCGTAAGAACTCGGCAGACGCGATCTCTATAAAAATCTATTTAGATAATCATTAAAACGGATTAATTTCTTGTTTTGTATAACTTAAAAATGTAACCCTGTTTGTTTAGAATCGAACTTCTTTTCTGTTATTTTTTAGCAATAGAAAATCATTAAGAATTTTTGATTGTGACATATTGAGGACATAACAGATGTTGTCTGAGAATTTGACGTAAATAATCATTGAAGGACACACTTGTTTCGTATTGTCTAAACTACTACAACAACAACAAAAAAAAAAAAATATTTGTATAGAATTTGAAAAACAAATGTAAATAAAAATAGTGAGAATATCGAAATAGAATGTTGAATATTTTTTGCGTATTCCTAATTTATTGTCTATACTGACTATTGTTCGACATATTGGTAGACTAACTGGAGTTAGCATTTTCACTAATTGTTTTTTGTGGTGGTGGTAGCGGTGGGGTGGGGGAGTCAATATCATTCTTGGTCCTGAATGAAAAAGTATTTAAGCTGGTCCTGCTGCATTATGGGACCACCTAAAGAAGAAATAGCTCAGGCTGTATAGTGGTTGTGGGTTAGTCAAGTGGTTAAGACACTGGGATTGCACTCAGAGGACCTGAGTTCGATTCTGCCTAAAATATCCCCATGTATACATGGAGCACGACCACATGAAATGTGTTGATCCAAAAATCTTTTCGAGAGGTCGGTGGCAGGGGAAGGAGGGTACGGCCCCTGTGGGTGTTGCCCTCACTTGGCTTCGGTCTAAATTGGGTGGCACTGTCACGGCCGTCCAAACAGATGTCATATACTTTCGGGTAAGTTGGACTATCCGAGTCGAAAAACAGAAACGCTATATAGTGATCGATTTTGTTACGTTTGAATAAATTAAGCTGTTTTTCCTTACTTGGTACCTATCAATCATTCATGTCCAATTAATAAACCATCATCACAAGTGATGACAAGTGATGTTCCGACGGAACTCTAAGGCATGCATTTATGCTCAATCCATGTTATTTATCATCTCGGAGAAATCGAACCTGAAAAATAGATGCTTCAACGAAATATTTTAGTAAAAACATATATGGCGAAAATCTTGCCACCAACACGTCTTTTCGTAAGAGATTTTCGCCAATTTATCCAGGATTGCTTTCTCTGGAGCAGTAGATATGTCAATCCACTTATCGAATGTTAACCTTCTTAACTATTCTTCCGTATCAAAGTAGAGAGAGGATCTCGAGCAAATATGCTCACATTCTTGACACCATCCAATTGTGTGTAACCTTTCGCCAGCAGCGTTACTTTCTTCATTGAGCAAACATGTCTACCAGCATGGTGTAGAGTTGAGAGAGAGAGAGTTTGGCTGCAGGTCTTTCGAATGGTCATGAATTATTTATAATTGTAGCCTTTCCGGATTTTTAAAATGTGCGTGGGCTTCTTTTGAAGTGTGTCTCTTCAAGGCCATTGCACTTTGGCATAAATTCGATTACCATAAGATCGATAGTATCGGTTTTGATTAGGATACGTTAATGAGCTAATTTATACTGGATTGTGGTAATTTGGAGTTTTAAAAAATGCTTATATTTATTCTTTTGAAGTGTACCTTTTCAAGGTCATTGCACTTTGGCATACATTAAATTATAAGATCCATAATATTGGTTTTGGTTAGGATACGTGAGCTAATTTATATTAAATTGCGGTAATTTATGGTTTTAAAAAATGCTCGTATTTATTCTTTTGAAGTGTGCCTCTTCAAGGTCATTGCACTTTGGCATACATTAAATTGAAAATCCATAATATTGGTTTTGATTAGGATACGTTAGTGAGCTAATTTATATTAGATTGCTGTAATTTATGGTTTTAAAAAATGCTCGTATTTATTCTTTTGAAGTGTGCCTCTTCAAGGTCATTGCACTTTGATATACATTAAATTATAAGATCGATAATATTGGTTTTGATTACGATACAGTAACGAACTACTTTATATTAAATTGGGGTCATTTATAGTCTTAAAAATGCTCTTATTTATTCTTTTGAAATGTAGCTCTTCAAGGTCATCGCACTTTGGCATAAAGTAAATAAGATCGATAATATTGGTTTTGATTACGATACGTATGAGTTAATTTGTATTAGATTGCGGTAATTTATAATTTTAAGAAGTCTCATGCAAGCAGCACATGGCTTTCCCTACAGAATCAAATTCATTTTCTCTTTATTCTTTTAAAAGATCACTAAATTAAGTTAAATTGCATAAAATGCCAAGCATATTTATTTGAAATGACACTGAATTTGCACTTTCATACCAATTTTCCTTTTCATTTGGTAAATGGATGTATTTTTATAACCGGCGTAGCAAAAAAGCGAATAAACTTAAATATCCCGAGAACGGCTAGTCCTATAGGAATGAGGTTGATCTTATTCTTTTCATTGTTAAAAATTACGTATGAAACAAACATTTAATTGATACATTTGAGAATATGTAGTCTTTTGTTTTAGGTTTTGACGATTTTTGCAGGTCATATCGCAAAAAAAAGACAGGTTCTTCATTTCCGAATCGTACTAAAATCTAATCCGCACTAGGGTAACTCACAAGTAACTTATCTACTAAATTTTCTGAAATTTTGTCTATTAGTTTTTCAGCTAGACTGAATACAGACAATTTTTGCGGGCCATTTCGCAAAAAAAGGCAAATTCTTTTATCCCGAATCATACTAAAATATAATCAGCACCAGAGTAACCCACAAGTAATTTGCCTATAAATTTTATGAAATTTGGTCAATTAGTTTTTGAGTGAGAGTGGATACATACTTTGCACAGACAGACTCACAGACACACACACACAAAGACGTCACGCTAAAAATAGTTTTTTCGTGTTCTATAGGTCCCAAAACGTGTCGATCCGTCCAAAACTTGAGTTGTTATTTTCGGCATGATTCCAAAACTTTCGTTGTACTTTACCATGTATTGCAGGGAAAGTTAAAATACTCGTATTTACTTGACACAAATTATTTATTAGTACTTAAAGTTCGCAGTGCAAAATATCTGGGGTGTAACGCTTTTTTTTATAGACAGTTATACAGTAAAACTCCTTATGACGGTCACTTCTGAATAACGACACCCTCCATATAACGCTCATATATATTTTTAAAAAATCGGACTCCTACATAGCAAAATAATGTGTTTGTGAGCGTTTGTGTTCGTGTCGTCTAGGCTAGAAAATCTAAGCTTCGAACAGCGACGGAATTTGGTACAGATGTACTTCATTTCTTCGGATAACAGGCCTCGTTGAGTTAAGTTAGGAACATCTAAAGTACAAAATTCATCAAAAATCGACTTCAAAATCGAATTTATGTATTTCCGGTAAACGATTTTCAAAGCGTAAGAAATACGAAAGCAGGTCTTCAGAAAACAAACCCAGACAAATGTCTGCAGATGTAGCAAAGTGAATTGAGGTTAAAAAAATAATTCTGAATTTTGGACATAATTTTGATTTTTTAAATGTAAAATTATTTCATCATTATAAGCATTCTGTGAATATTTCCCTTAAATCGGGCGTAAGCTTTTGAAACTAAAAATTGAAATTTTATTTTCACTTCTCTTGATGAAGAAAGTTTGCTATTATTATTATTATTATTATTATTATTATTATTATTATTACTATTATTATTAAAGTTTGAAAAAGTCTTTAAATTTCTTTCCAGTTATACATTTCCTTCCAGTTATGCATCTCTTTTCTGTTCCGCATATCTTTCTAGTTATGCATCTCTTTCCAGTTATACATCTCTTTTTAGTTATGCATTTCCTTCCTGTTATGCATCTCTTTCCAGTTCTGCATCTCTTTCCAGCTCTGTATCTCTTTCCAGTTATGTAGTATAAACGATGAAATGGCCACCCAAAACACAATTCTTCGGGAGAAAGAAGAATTGAATAAAATTATCCAAGCATCAAGATTCAATGGCCATGTAATTTACATGAATATAATAACTTAATGAACATTTGGAGACGGAAAAAATAATTTCTATTATTTCTGAAATGATTGAACATTGCTGATGCAGATGAAAATTAGGACAGAGTATAAACTTCTCTGGAAATGGTGTGAGAGAGTCATGGCAGAGTACAGACTACTCTTGAAATGGTGTGAGGGAGTATTGTGTTGAAATTAATTAAGATTAACTAGTTTCCTATGAGAATAAAAATTTTGAATAAAGGATAATGTGAATATTTTTACAGGCACGGTTAAAATGTTTATATCATGTAGATACGTTTTTGTCGCATCATTCCTCTTGAGATATAGAAAATAATTCAGATGGTTTTAAGTAGTTGTTCTTTATTTAGGATTATTTGACCAGTCAAACACTCCAAATATTATTTTCCCTTCGTCCTCTCTAACAGAGAGTTAAAGAATACAGAAGAGTTGAAGAATACGCTTAGTCGTTACATTATCAAAAGCGAGCCTCATGCATCTGGGAGCACGCAAAATGCGTGTAACATTTTACAAGTTCGTAATTGAAGATGCCGAAAAAATGGTTTGTTAGAAAATCCTAGAGGTTTAAAAATTGGGTTCCATTGAATAATCTACGTTCTTGAAAATGTCGCGAAATTATACGATCTGAGATCATGATGTTCTTACTCTGAGGTTCTTCTATCTGAGATCATGAGGTTCTCTGCTTAAATATACCTGGACAGCTGTGTGAGTCTGAAGAAATATTAATAACATTGTCTTATATGGATAAGAATTTTTGTTGTCCAGGAATTAAATTTGCCCTCGATGCGTTGTCAGTTATAATTTAATGATGTTGACATCTTCAAGTTTATTGGGAGATGTTAACGCTTAACACGAAATGGCGCAGAAATGTGAATCATTTGTGTTAATTCGACTTAGTATCGGCACGTGACCTAGTGTAGGCTGCGTGACTTAAAGTAAGTATGAATTCAGGAAGAAGGCAATTTAGAAAAAATATAATCTTTAAAATTATTTTACATATATGGTATTACCTACGAAGTGCAGAATGACTAACACGTCACTTTCTGTATCGTATTCAATCACCAATCCAGCCTGAGTCACAGGATTGTACTGCAGTTAAATTATATTTCTTTTACTTCTGCAATGACAATTTCTTTTAGAAAATCCTTTTATTATAGAAGAAAATATCCGAAGAAATTTACGGAGAAAATATCGGACTTTTTTTTAGACATGTGATTGCAGAAATATTTTACGGCATCCCAAATAATTCTTTCGTACCATCACACATCGAGGGTTACTACCACTCCATCCAGCAAAAAACATTCCATTACCGTTGCTTCAATGAAGCGGAAGCCCGCCCAAAATCACGAGATGAAAGCCACATTTCCTTTGTTCTTGTACAAGTTCGACCCTAGAGGCACAATAAAACGCTTCCAAGATTATATTCATTCGCCATGGCCTATGCGCCATTGTGGGAGATTCCTCAACGCATGGTATGAGAGTCTAACGGACGTCCCCTGAACTCGAACCTGGAGCATGACGAGTCGGATCAAAACAAGACAGTTATTTTGCTCCTTTCCGCCCACGTTTATATCGAATAAACAGGTTTTTGTTTTCTGCATTAGACTTTTGGATGTTTGGACTTTTTGTTTCTCTTTGTAGTAAGTTTTTTTAGTTGACGAAGCGGAGCGTGGTGGGTTGGGCCACTCTGTGATCGCGTTTAATTAGAAGGAAGGGTGGGAATTTTAATAGAACAGACAAGAACTAGAGATGATCAAGGGAAGTGTCTTCTTGGACAGCCTTCAATGAGTTAGGGTCGTGCAGTCAAGGGCGGACTAGGACGCCAGCAGTGATGCATTAACAATTCGGACAGGCTGAGGTATTTTTTTTAAATGTATTTAAAGTGTACACTATGACCTACAGTTTCTTACCATTTACAAAATGCGTTTAATAAAATTTTGTAAAACAGTATTAGTCTTTTTTTACATCTTCTTGGGCCCCTTTACCCTGATTTTGGTTCCTGGGAATGTGTCTAGTTAGCATAATGGTTAAAACGGCCTCGAAACAGGTGGTAACCAAATCTTTTGTTTTCCATTTCCCCAAATATTATATTTTTAAACTTCAATGGTACCAATGGGTTTCGATTGGTTCTTGTGGGGGAGTTGACTCCAAACTTTCACCTTGGCAAACGCCATTCTAAGCAGTATGACAACTAAGTATTCAGGAGCACTATGACATCATTGCTTTTTACTTTCCTTATATATAATGTATAAGGAAAGTATTGTGACGGGGTCGAAAATTCGAATTCGAGTTTTCGACGGGAGAGCACGTTTCAAGCATCCCTGATCACGAATCAAACATTTTTGAAGTGATGTCTGTGTGTGTGTGTGTGTGTGTGTGTGTGAAAGTATGTGTGTCTGTGTGTGAAAGTATGTGTGTCTGTGTGTGTGTGTGTCAGTGAGTCTGTGAAGACGATAACTGACGAACGAATGGGCCGATTCGAACCAAATTTGGTACAAAAATCACAATCCGTAAACACTGGAAGCCTATTGCTTTTATATGCAATCGAATGTTAAGAACCCCCCTAAATTTTCGAATGAAATTTTGAAAAAATCGTCAAAAAATCAAAACCACTAATAAAGTAACGCAAATAGACATTTCTTATGTAATTTTTCATTAGAAAACGATTGAC
>OX578139.1:25689998-25754998 GCA_951213105.1 Amaurobius ferox | reverse complement strand
TTTGGTGTAATTGCCACAGGACGTCGCAGTACGTCTCGGCAACGTCATATTGAGGTCACGGCGAAGTCATTTTGGTCATTTTCATGGTCCTCTGTGACGTCGTATATTAACTTGTTTGTGGCGTCACATTGTAATTGCCATTCTAATGTCGTCACATTGTTACGTGTTAATTAAATTGTGTAAACGTCACAGAATATAGTCGCAATGAAGTTACAAAGTTACTAATACGTAATGTCGCATAGAAGTCACAAATATGATGTCACATTGTGACCTAGGTGTCACGTGACTACAACGTCACTGTCACACATGTGACGATTTTTGCTGTGAGGGTAGTTACCACGTATCCTTTGAAATCGTGGGTGAAAACTAGGAGAAAATCGTGGGTGAAAACCAGTCGCGGCCATTAAGGGGCGTCGCGGGTACGCGCGACACCATTGAGTAAACATCTTAAATTATTTTTTAATTATACAGATTTATTACAATTTCTATTGAAAAAATCTGAATTATTGGTCAATTAAACCGAGAATTATTAAAAATAAGTTATGAAATATGTCACTAGATGGCAGCAATACAGCTTTCTTCAAAAAAGGAGACTCGCGAAAGCTGTTAATGCGTAGAATTTTCAACAGATAAGGGGAAAATTCAGGGATATTTGATAAAGCCGCGTCCCTAACATCGGCATGTCGAGAGTGAAAGAATGGTATAGAAACAATATTAGAAATTTGGCGTGAAAAAAAACCAGACATTGCAGATTTACTAGTAGATTGTGTCGCGGGTCTTAGAGCGCCTCCAGCCAAAAAGAAATAGAAGAGTAGAAAAACATGAGGAGGGACCTCTCAAATTGGCTCAGTTTCGCTAATTTAGCTTCAATTTTCTACATTTAAGAATGTGTTTGTTCTGATTCACGTCTTTGTTATAAATTTGGAAGTTTAAATAAACATTTGAACAAATGAGTGGATTAAGTGTATGTGTGTGGTGATGGAAGGGGGGGGGGTATGATATTTTAGGGGTTTCTTGCCATCGTGAATAAAATATATTGTTTAGGACACTCACTTTGAGGGATCACTTGACCCACCCAGCTGTCTTACTTATTGAAGTGGTTTCGCATTTCGTCATTTCTGATGTAGTGTGGTTCTATCCTATGGGAAGTGGGTTATTTCTGATTTGGTGCAGTCCTGTGCTCTGGATGAGCTACTGGTGACGAATTCCAATATGTTTGACTCCAAATTAATTCTTTAAACGTCTGAAGTTTCCTATTTTTAGCATACCCGTAATCGATAGGCTATTTTTAGTAATGCTTCAGAAATATGTTGTTTCGGATATTTAGTTTGAGGGGTCACTTGATCTACCCAGCTGTCTTACTTTTTCAGCTATTTAATATTAAAAAATACCTAAAAATTAAAGAAATTTTAAATATTTAGTAAAAAACTTTAATATTAATTTTTCATCGTGTTTCTTTTATCTGCGTCGTTTCCCTCGAAGTTTTGACCCCGAGCTGGCAACTATATTGCTCAGATACCCCCTGGGCGTAAATTTTGCTTGAAGTAGCCCCCAAATTTCTTATCTTGATTTCTAATTTAGCGATTTTGATTTTAACGATGGTTATAGTCTCTGCACCCTCTGTACGTGTCATCTGAATATACATATTTTGTGTCAACCTCTGAGCGTAACTTTTAGTTAAACTAGCCCCATAATTATACATTTTTAGCGAGCATTTTTCTTAATTGAGCGAATTTAGTTTAGCTAATGGCTATAGTTTCTGCACCATTTGTACATGTCATCTGGTTATCCATCTTTGTTGTGACAGCTCTCTGAAGATACCTTTTACTTCAATTAGCCCCCTTCCCCAAATTTCCTATCTCACCTCCTAATTGAACGATTTTACTTATGCTGATGGTTGTATCTACACCATTCGTACGTCTCAGTTTGATACACACATTTGATGGATATATAATATACATGCGTTTTTTGTGTTAACTCCCTGGGCGTAATTTTTAGTTTAACTAGCCCCCCAATTTCACATCTCAGTTCCTAATTGAGTGATTTTGACTCTGTTGGTGACTATATAAGCAACATTTGTACATTTCACTTGGATACATATATTTTTATGTCAACCCCTGGATGTAGCTTTTAGTTTAACTAGTCCTCACAATTTTACATATCTGCTCCAAATTGAGCGATTTTGATTCGGCTTGTGGCTATAGTCTATCCATCATTTGCACATGTCACCTGGATATGCAATTTTAACGTGGCAAATCCCTGAGCGTAACTCTTACTTTGGTCACCCCCCCCCCCCCCCAATTTTCCATCTCGCCTCCTAATCCACCGATTTTGATTTTACGGGTGGCTATAGTCTCTGAACCATCAGTACGTATCATCAGAATATGCATATTTTTGTAGTCAACTTCCTCGGCATAACTTTTAGTTTAACTAGCCTCTACAATTTTACTTTAATGTAAATTAGGACTCTGCAATGTTTTTCCACTAGAAAGGATACATTCTATGTGGACAGGATTTTTATGAACGAGCGGAAAGGTTATAGGTACGTTATTTTACTTAATACATCCGTCGTTTATATTTTTAATACACATGTTGCTATGCCCAAAATACGTATATGTATATATATATATATGCCTTATATATATATATATATATATATATATATATTTGTATATATATACATACATTTGCATATATATATATTACTAATACATATATAGGCAAAAATATATGGATGAGCGCCTCCCTCTATATGTCGCTCACGAGCCGCCACTGGTGAAAACTAGCAAAAACACTAGCCAGAAAACTCAGGGCAAAATGAATGATTCTGAATTACTGGATAACAAACTCTTTGAAAAAACTTTCCTTTTAATCAATTGCAGTAACCCACGTAATATTTAACTTTATGAATCCCTCTTTATTTATCTGTACCATGATTCTATTTGTAATTTTGATCCTGTTCAGACTCTGAGTTACGCATGGCGACTTGTTCTCGACTCCATGCGTTTCAAACCTTTACATAATTTTCTGTGACTTTGCCTTTTGATGTAATTTGTGTGTCGACGACATACTTTTTGGTCATGAACCTTCTTCCTTATTGTATTTTGTATTTAACAATTATTTTAATCTTAAATACCTTGTTTATAAAATAATGTGATGTAATTATTGTAAAAACATAAATGGATAATACGTAAATTTTATCTGCCGATTTGACCTATATATAAGCATTGTTGGCACTGTATTTTTCATTTCGCCACTGATGAAGGGCATGGTGATGCCCGGAAGCTCTTTGGCTTTGTAATCTTATGTACGTCGAGGAAGATGGTTTTATTAAATGACTTTTTAAACCTATATTGGTTATCTTTAATTTAATAGTTTATTAAAGTTGACGTGTATCCATTCTATTTATTACTAACTCTTCATTTAAAGAAATATTAGATGCAAACAGGAACAATATACAGAAGACACCTAGCTAGGTATCTAGAATAATTTCAAAACTAGTACTATCAGATATAATAAACAGCAGTTAAATGCTCAACCAAATCAAAAACCAGAAGATTGAAGCCTCAAAACCCCTGACGTATTTTAACTCATTACACATCCATGCAGCAAGGGTGGGCATGCTCTTCGACAAAAAAAAGGGGGGCACATGAAATATGTTTCATACATTTTTAATGGCGAGAAAATTTTTTAAAAATGGCCGATAAAAAAAATGAACAACACTTGAAAAATCTGGGGATTTTGTTTTCTTTGTACTCTGTAGATTTAGATGCCCCAATCTTGAACCCTAAAAATCGCCATCTTTAAATTGCTTTAACCCCAAAAAGATCACCATCCTTAAATTGCTTTGATCCAAAAAAGCCGCCATCTTTAAATTGCTTTGATCCAAAAAAGTCATCAGCTTTAAATTGCTTAGACCCAAGAAAGTCACCATCTTTAAATTGCTTTGACCCCAAAAAGATCACCATCTTTAAATTGCTTTGATCCATAAAAGCCGCCACCTTTAAATTGCTTTGATCCAAAAAAGTCATCAGCTTTAAATTGCTTTGACCCAAGAAAGTCGCCATCTTTAAATTGCTTTGACCCCAAAAAGATCACCATCCTTAAATTGCTTTGATCCAAAAAAAAACCGCCATCTTTAAATTGCTTTGATCCAAGAAAGTCACCAGCTTTAAATTGCTTTGACCCAAGAAAGTCGCCATCTTTAAATTGCTTTGACCAAAAACATTCGACATCTTTAAATTGTATTAAAACAGATTATAAAATGTGGCAAATTGTAAAACTAACAGAAAATGAAGAAGATAATGTTTAAAAATAGAAATCCAAGTAATAGATCTAACCTTGAATTTGAAATTTGAATATTTTAAAGCGTAATTTCAATATGCGACTAAAATGAAACATAATTTTGTAAGAAACCCATAATTGGAGTGTGGGAGCAGAATCCTTATTATGTGTAAAAATGAAAAATAAAATTTTGTTAATAATCACAGATAATTACATCCACACAATAATACATTTTAAATAATTAAATTACAATAAATAATTTTTAATGTTTCCATGCGTGGCATAACATACATGTACACTTTATAGATCTCAATAAGCAACAGAAAAAGCTAAATTCATGGTAAAAGTATTTGACAAGTGAAAACATTTTGGGTCGGTACCTTTTTGGGATCTCCCGGCACTAGCCAGAAACAAACATTTTTAATCTGCAGCTTTACTAAATAGTACTCCAAATAAGAATTAAAAAGCTGATGTGTGCAGCACATTATTTTCCCTACAGACTCAAATTAATTTTCCCTTTCTTTGTCTCGTAATTTATTAAATTGAGTTTAATTGCACATAAAAACACGGATAATTATTTGAAATTACGCTGAAGTTGTAGTGTTCGTTCAATTTTAGTTTTCATTTATCGACTAGACGTATTTTCAAAAGCAACCCTGCAAAAATACAAATAAACTGATATCTCGAGAGCGGTTAGTGCTAGAATAATGGGGTTGGTCTTATTATTTTAGGTCCTCAAAAATTACGCATAAAATAGGCATCTAGTTGATACATATGAGCACATGTAATCTTTTGTTACAGATTTTGAAGATTTTTGATGAATATTACCCAGAAAGAAAGGGTAGGCTCCATGGAGTTAGAAAAGAGGGGATAAAACTCCTATGGATGAAACGTTTGAAAATACCATAATGCTTTGAGAATTATATCTAGGTGTCACTAGTGTTAGTGAAGTAGTTCGTATTGTTAGCTGACACTATAAAAAGGCGTAGTATTTAGTAAATGCATTTTTGATAATTTTTAATTTAAGGATTCCTTAATTATGAGTATAATTAACCAGTGTTTTTTCATAGTTGTGGGATAGCGTACAGAATATAGGGAGATGAAAATAAATTGGAAAGTAAAATAATTTTGAATACGTAGGAATATTCTGTATTGTTTCAGTTCTACTTTGCATTGCGCTGATAATTTATTTTTACAAAATTGACAGTTTATATAAATAATTTAGGTCTTTCGCCATAGAAATTCATACTAATGCAGGGCTACTTATTTTATCCCAGCGCCACCTGAATGATTGTCTTAAACGATGTTGTTGTTTTCTTAATATGAAGTTTTAACCTCCATGGCAGGCTCTTTTTTTCCCGAATGGGGCCAAATTCTAATCATTACCAGAGTAACCCGAGAGCGATTTATATTACAAATGTTTATAAAATTTCGTTTAATAGTTTTAGAGACAGAGTGAATGCATACATTGCATAGACAACCGCACAAACGTCACGTTGAAATAAGTTTTCTCGGGTTCTAAGAGTGCTCGAAACTTATAAATCCGTCGAAAACTCGAGTTGGGATTTTTGACACAATTGCAATACTTTCCTTATACATTTTCAAGTATTTTTTTTAAAGTAGGGGGAAGTAAAATGCATTTTGTACAACTTTATATTGCCTCAGGGGCCGGACAGAGTGGCTTTGAGAGCCGCAGCCTTGCCCACCTTTGTGATATAACCCCTATTTCCAAAACACCTGTCTCGAAAAATCCTTCACCCATTCACAAGATTTTGTTTCCAAAAGCCGCCAAATCACCGACATGTCTCCAAATTCGAAAAATTTTTGAACTAGAGTAGATACATGAATTACACAGACAGATACACACACGCAGACATATACACAGATATATACATACCGTAACGTCATGGCGTTGTAACCGAGGGCATGTAAAGTAGCAGATAAATCTTTAAAAGCTTTAATTTACAGAACAACTATATATATATATACAAATGTACAAAGTTGAAATTTTGAGATCATGAGTTTATCTAAGTGTCGGCTGTTAGGCCGAAAATGGGTACGTGAGCTGTGGCAAAATGCAATTTGCAACTTCGATGCAACTTGCAACCTCTATTTCCCAAAAGTATCTTTCCTAGCAAGTCTAAGTTAGCAAGTCTAAATTTACCAGTTTTCAGATGCGGCTCGATAATTACTAAAAATTCGTCTGTAACTGACTCTTAATGACAGATTTAAAAGAAGTCTTATTACATATTTAAAAGAAGATTTATAATATTATTTTCTTATGGAGATTTAAACATTTCTCTTCTAGCTAAAATAAGCCGGCACTTATGTGGATGGGATTTGAGAAGCGCAGATTTTCTCGTCTTGAGACTAGAAAGACTAATATCTGAGAGGTTTCAGATTTATAGCTGGAAGTGAGAAAGATAATCTCTACTCTTGTCCCAACAGACTCATATACAGGCAGGATATTCCCCTCTTTTCTGGAGACGGTTATATCTATTAACATCAGCGCAGTTTATAATCATGAGTCTGTCAATACTGAAACACTTAAGACAGGTCTGGGTGACAGTATCTTACAACATACACACAGGGAGAGACACACATACAGACACACACAGAGACAAACATACAAATACACACAAATACATACGCACACACAGAGACAGACACACAAATACACACACACACACACATACACACACACAGAGAGAGGGGAGAGAGAGATAATAAGGTTAGTAAAATAATATATGTAGTAATTTAGTTTATTTCTACATATAATATTTTGCTAACCTTATTAGGTTATGGACTCTGCATGCATTAATATTATGCAAAGTGAAGTTGTAGTAAAGAAATAGGAAAGTAAACTTTCTGTGTTTAGGCGTTATGCTTCATTGACAATATGTCGGATCTAAAAGTACATGTTGATAAATTGATAGGGAGCAAGAGATGCGTCGCGTTAAAATGGTGCATTCTTCAAGAGTGCCCGAAATGTGTTGACCAGTCACAAACTTAAGTTCCTATTTTCGACTCCATTCCAATACATTCTCTACGCATTACCATAGGGAAAATAAAAATCTTTATAAATGAACAAAACACTTCAAATCTCAACAAATTTAATCACTTTAATAATTGTCTAGTCCATTAAAGTCATTTTCTGCACTTTAATCCAATAATCTCATTTCTCGCGTACTTCTTTCTCCAACATTTCTCCAAACTGTCTGGATATCCATTTACGGTGGAAATTAAAAGCTTTACATCCTTCTAGCTACACAATCTTCAGTCTCCGAAAAGCAAATATTGTTGCCGTCGCTCTAGGGTCTGCCGACTGTTTGTCCAGAAGATTGATTTCAGATTTGAAATGAAGCAGTCACTTCTTAGAAACTCTTAGAAACGCTTTCATAAAATAACTTTAGAAACTTGCCGTGTTTGCTTGAGCAAAATATCTTTCTTCAAAGGTGCCAACGAGTTATAATTCGTGGACAAGAAGGTATAGTGGAAGGAACTTCGTTATTTATGAAAAGAATCTTTATTTGCAAAGGTAGTATAGAGAATTAGAAATTTTATAGAGAATTAGAGTAGAGAGAATATATGACATGGTATAGAGAATAAGACACATTTATTAGAATTTCCATCCACGCTGAGTGAGGGCTGTGGTCACTAAATGTGACATATGCATTTGATAAAAGCTCTGAATGTTAAAAACCTTTTCAAATTTAGGCATAAAAATGGCGCAGATGTTTTAGTTACGTTGACGTAGTCATTGTGGCATGGGAAAAAAATGCTTCATCTGCGGTCACTGTACATTCCAATTTGTTTCAATGTTTTCAGACAGGGGTGTGACATCCCAGTGGTTATCGTGCGGAGACGAACTCGGACGACCCTAGTTCGATTCCCGGCTCTGCCTAAACTGTCCCCGTGTTCACCCGGAGTACGGACACGTTAAATATGTGGATCCGTAAGTCCTTCCAAGAGGTTGGTGGTAGTGAAGGAGAATTCATATTTTATATGTATTTTTCATAACTGAACATAAAACTATTCCCACAAAAATAAACCGTACTGCAGATCAGCTTGTTTTTTGTTTTTGTTTTTATATAATTTTGCTGACTGGGCGGAAATTTAAAACAAGCCAAAGTTCCAAATGAAAGGAAATTATTGCAAAACTACAAATTCTATGTTATTTTAGTATAATATTTCATACGTATTATTTTTCAGGGTGGAACAGCTCAGTGGTTATTGCTCGGAGATTGTACACAGACGACCAGAGTTCTATTCCCGACTCTGCTCAAACTGTCCCGTGTTGACGTGGCGTACGAGCACATTAAAATATACGGATCCGTAAGTCCTTCCGAGATGTTGGTGGTAGGGGAAGGAGAGTACGGTCCCTATATCAATGCCGCTACCACTAAGTTCCGGTCTAAATTGGGTGGCACTTCCCGACAGATACCTTACACCTTCGGACGATCTGGGTCAAAAAGAAAATCTTTTTCAGACAAATCAATTAATTATGGTGTTATTTTTCAATTCTTTGATTTAAGCAATAGCCAACAAACGATTTCAGAATTTAAAATGTAACCCGTTATTACTATAGTTACCAGAATGAAATAAAACATATATGTATGTATAAATAAATTCATTGATAAAACATTAAAAAAATTGTCTGCTGTAACTAAAAATTAAAATATCTCAATGGTTGGTTGTACACTCAGGGTAAATTAAGAACATTTAGATTTTTTTTCTGCACAGGATGGCAGAAAAACGAATGTTATGTGTCTAACCTTTTACGAATTATAGCTGAAAGAATATTAAAACAACAAAAAATGCCACTATTCATAATTTTATTGACCAAAATTTTAAGATTAAGTCACGTGTGTATTCAAAATCTACATTTTTGTTAACTTAGCACGCATTAAAAATGTCGCCAAGTAGGCGAGATTTCGCCAAATCAGTCGGCATGGTCACTAAATTTATCGATAAGTATTACATATTTGTGGTACTTACTAATGTTCATTAGGTCATTTTCTAAATACATTAAATAATGTGCAATATCTTGAAAACGATTTATGCTAGCATTCTACAGTTTATGTCATTCATTTTCGATTAAAAAATGTATACAATAATTATTTATTTAACACTATTAAAGGTCCGGAGTTTTTTATGATTTTTCAAATATTCATTTGAAAATTTAGGAATTTTCTGAACGTTCGATAGCGTTTAAAATCGATAGGGTTCCAATATTCACTGATTGCAATAATCCTAATAAATTTCGTTCGAAACGCTTTTTTCGTTCATGAGATATCGTATGAGATACACACACACACTAACACACACACATACACACACACACATGCATACATACACACACACGCGAACACACACACACACACTAGCACACATATACACACACACATGCATACATACGCACACACTAATACACACACGCGAACACACACACGCTAACACACACGCTAATACACATATACACACACACACTAACACAGATACACATACACACTAACACATATACACACACACACTAACATATATGCATACACAGATATTACTTCAAAAACGGTCGATTCGAGTTCAGAGATGCTTAAAACGCTCTCTTCTGACGGAAATTTGAATTCGAATTTTCGACCCCGTCACAATACTTTTCATTTACATTATACTATGCATGTAGGGAAAGTAATATAGCTAGTCCTCAAAGGAAAACAAAAATTAAATTAAAACTGAAAATTCAATGCAATTTTAATTAAGTATCCTTATAATTTTGTGTAATTAAATTCAATGCATTATGAGAGAAAGAAAAAAACGAATTTGAGGCCGTAGGGAAAGTCATGCGCTGCCCACATCATGCTTTTTCGTTCTTGTGAAAAGTAATAAGTAATTGGCTATGTAAATGGTCCCTAAGCACATTTTTGATGATAAATATATAGAGAATTTATGTCCGTGAAAAGGATTTACAAAATGTAATGACCTGCATTCATTCAGCTGCATTCAACATTACCATTTATTAACGATTATCTTCATTCACCAGAGACAATAGATTGAACAAGTTCAGCTGAAGCTAACAACATTGAGTTATTCCGTGGAGCTAATCCGGCTTTCAAACATTTTACTACAGAGAGAAAATTTTAAACTGTGCAAAACATTTTTATGAAATTCTCTACATTTTATAATACGTACTAAGCATTTAAATCTGTCAAAGACAGGTAAACATATATTTAATTGAATTTAATTACAATTAATTTAATTAAGTTACTACAATCAAGTTAATTTTATTTAATACAATTAAGTTAAATGAATTTAATTAGTGAGAAAATTTAGTTATAACTTTTTAAAAAAAATTATTTGTTTAACAATGTAGGACGTTTAGTATTGAAAATAGACTTCTTAATCAAGAATTGGCACAGTTACCGTCTTCATCGTAGTCGACACTATAAAGTGTGTACAGTTTCAATGTTATAGGTCACCGGGAGACTTCTGGAGGATTCCAAAAAGATCTTTCGATGTTTCATTTTATCGGCTTCAGCGGGGAAAGATCCGGCTCCATTAGGTTATATCTCGAGGATAATATTTACAAATTATTATAATCTATTAATTATTACAAAATTAATTAATTATTATAAATATAATCTATTTGCAGAGATTCAGCCTTGAGAGTAACTGGGCGTGTTCGTTAGTGTATGGAAAGGATTTCTAAGCCCCTGTGTTTTTTCTATTCGGGGGAGGGAGAATATCCAGCACCTCCAGGTTCTGTCCCGTCGACGATATTACACTAAATTCCGAAAGTTAAGCATTCATTTTTCGAAAGCGTATTTGAATTTGAGTGACTGAAAATCACTGCGAATGTAAATGGCAGTATGCAAATATCGCATATAACAGCCAATCACGATTGACTGTCCGGATATATGCTAATTAGGCAGTCGTTGAAGATGCCAGCATTCTGAGGGGTTTGAGGAGGTGCATTTAAACGCTGATGCAAAGTGTTTATAACTTTTGTAGAATTATTTTTGATGATATTCGTGTTTCTATGCCTGAAAGAAGACGAATGACAGATAGTGAGCGCTGGTGTGCTGTTAGATTCACTGAAACAGGATATTCAATCAAAGATGTCGCTATTTGTTTTGGCGTTGATCATTCGATAATTTCTCGATTATAGAAACAATTTCAAACAAGTCAAACAGTTGTCTGGAGATCTGTGTCCGGTCGTTCAAGGGTTACCACCCCCTCTGATGATCGGTATATTGCTATAGTAGCCAAGCGGAATCGACGAGCGACCTCCACAACTGTTTACATCCATGGTTGCAGCGGCACTTGGTAAGACAATATCTGCCAGTACTGTGCGCCGAAGGTTCCACGTGAAGAGACTGTACGCCCGAGTACCACGTTTTTATGTTCCACTAACCATCCAAGCCAGGGGGACAAGATTAAAGTGGTGTCGTCAACATGTCAATTGGACTGTCACAGATTGATGCAACGTCCTGTTCACGGACGAGCCCAGATTTGCCCTGGAATTAGATGATAAGCGTGTAAGGGTCTGGAGGAGAACGAGGAACATGCAATCAGGCCAAGAACATTATGGAACATCACGCATTCAGAGGTGGCAACGTCGTAGCATGGGCTGGAATTTCAATGGGATATCGCACAGAGCTGCAGATCTTCAAAGGCGGTTCTGTGACGGCTGCGCGGTATCGGGATGAAGTCCTAGACCCCATTGCGAGACTACGCTGCCTGATTTCCTCCGACTATGCTGATCCTGTTTTCCTGCTTATGGACGATAATGCCCGTCCCCATCGAGATAACATCGTTGACGAATACCTGGAAAGTGAGGGCATTTCGCGTATAAAGTGTCCGGCGTATTCCCCCGTCTTTTATCCCATTGAAAACCTTTAAGATGCCCTCGAGTGTGCTGTCTTTGTACGTTTACCTTCTCCAGCTATTCTCAGAGAGTTGGAAACTGCCCTATTGGAGCATAGGACAAAATATTGGAGTAGGCAGCATGGAACAAAATTGGGCATAATCATGCATAAAAGTGTTTATTTAAGGCTTAATGACCACGAGACTTAATATTCCAATTACTGTTATGAAAGACAGCGGCGATATATATTTTTTTTGTTCATGACGTCATTAACCCCCTCGAAATATCACAATTCTTAAATTAAATTCAGTATATTAGATTAATTTGATATGTGAAATTGGAGAATTGTGTCAAATTAGGTGTCACGGTATTACATTGTACAACATTGCGCATACGCAGTTAAAAAAATTCAAATATTTGCCTGATTTAGGGCAAAATTGGCATGCTATACTAAAGTAAAATGTGCTTAATGTAGACGTCAACATGCCAGGAAAGACTCGAAAACAACAATGTATCCAAAGCCCACTTGTTTTTACGTTATTACCTCTACAATATGATAGCAGAAAATATCTTCCACAATCTTCTTAAACAATAGCTGAAAACTGTCGTTTATATACTATTTCTCCGCATTTTAGATTCAAAAAATTTTAAGCGCGTTGTTTTATATAAAATCGTTTCTAAGAACATAAATTCGGAAATAGTATTTATCTATTTATAAAAAATAATTTTGCTATATTTACATGGTAAATATTTTATTCTTGTAAAATCAAATGACATATATCCTGCAACGTTTGCTAAATCTACGTTTGCTAAATCTATGTTTTTCCGATAGAGAGCTCTCAAAAGTTTCTGTTAATAATCAAACTCATAATAAATCTACTCTTTGAGCGCAAGAACAAGCCACTCCAATAAAAAAAAGGGCAATAAGAAAGAAAACAGATAATAGAAAAGTGAAAATAAATCCTCTTAAGTTTTAATGAAAGTATATGAAATTAATTTATTTTGCTGCTTCTAATACATTTTTCGAACCGAAGACTGAAAATAGCTGCAAACTCTTTTCAATAAACTATTGTTTTAAGTTTTCAAAATTAGAAAATATAAAATATACGAAAAAAAAAAACTTTTCTAGTTTCACAGTTTTAGTAAATTGCACTAAAAAGTAAAAGAAAACAATTTTTACTTTCCCTGCAATACATGGTAATGTATAGGGAAAGTATTGGAATCATGCCGAAAATCACAACTCGAGTTTTCGACGGATCTACACGTTTCAAGACCTCTAGAATACGAAAAAACCATTTTTAGCGTGACGTCTGTGCGTGTGTCTGTGTGTCTGTCTGTCTGTCTGTCTGTCTGTCTGTCTGTCTGTGTGTCTGTCTGTGTGTCTGTCTGTCTGTCTGTGCAGATTTTGTATCCACTGTAACTAAAAAACTAATCGACCGAATTTCACAAAATTTGGTAGGTAAGTCACTTGTGGGCGGGGCTAGGGCTGATTAGTTTTGGGTACGATTCGGAATAAAAGAACCCGCCTTTTTTTGCGAAATGGCCCGCAAAAGCTTGTATCCACTCTAGCTGAAAAACTAATGAACCGAATTTCACAAAATTCGGTAGATGACTCACGTATAGGTCACTCTGGTGCTGATTAGATTTTGGTACGATTCGGAAAAAAATAACCTGCCTTTTTTTGCAAAACGGCCCGCAAAAATCTTCAAAATCTAAACTAAAGAACTTGGTATACTGAGATATATCCATTAAATGCCCGTTTAATACGTAATGTTTAACGACGAAAAGAATAAGACCAACCCCATTACACTAGGACTAGCCGTTCTCGAGATATTTTAGTTTTTCGTACTTTCCCTACGCCACCTTTGAAAATAAGCCCGGTTACCGAATGAGAACGAAAATTGAATTAAAAGTGAATTACATTTAATAGAAATAAATAGAACGTGGATATAAGTTTGCAGGGAAAGTCATGTGCTGACCACATCAGATTTTTAACTATCACAACATTCTTGCTCGTATGTGACAAATATAAAATCGTGGGACGCCCATAAGAGAATTGCATTAGTTGGGAACACATATTATTTAGTAAAGAGTAATGTTGAATACCCCTTGAAATAAAATTGAATTAAGCAATTGTTAATACATTTATATATACATATATTTCTTAACTACATATGCTTATATGAGTTGACGGATTTTTAAATCAAAATTATCAAAGAGTAATTTAAATTAATTGAATGTAATCATTCTTATATATACTATATGTCATTTCTATATTACCACTTCTATTGTCGCTTAAAATTCTTTAAATGCTCAAATGCAATTAACTATTTTATGGACGCCCAACAATTTTATTTTAAGTCATGTATAACCAAGAATGTTGTGATAGGTAAAAATTATTTTTGACATTTTTAGCGAATTTTACTAAACTTAAAATGTTCTTTTTCTATACATTATTTCATACTTTTTATGTTTTTTGCGATTTCTGTAATCCATACATTTTAAAATTTCTCCCTTTGATATATATATATATATATATATATACATACGCACACACGCACACACACACACACACACACACACACACATATATATATATATATATATATATATATATATATATATATATATACAGGGTGTCCCAAAAACATTAACCTCCGCTTTTATTCCTTAAATATTGATCTGAGACATATATAATAAATTACAAAGTTGCGTAAAAAAAATATACGGAATTTTATGAAATCGATAAAAATTTTCAGGGGATTAAATTTGAAGAAATACAAAATTTAAATTATTATACGGCCCCGTACAAAAAATATTTCCAATGAGTAATTGTGCTCCATACACTTATAAGGTGATGTACAAAATTTCAGCATATTATCATAAAAGGTCCCAGATATGTTTAAACAAAGTTGGTGAGGGATTATTCATAAATTAAAATGTAAGTGTTTACAGCAAGAGTGCAAATGAAGCAAAGCAGAAATGCATCACAGGCAAATAAAATCAGCCTCTTTTCTTTAATGGATCTTTGGCATGGATGGAAAACATTTTGAACCAGCTTTGTAATCTTTGTGTAAAGATATTATTTCTGCACAGTGTAGATACTTTTGTACCAATAAATAGCAAAATTATTATTTATTTATGTAACCATTGTTTTCTTTCGTAATTTGTGTATGACTCCTGAAACGCCATGTGCCGACAGGATTTTTCCCCTCTGAGAACCCATGTCGATACATAAGAAAGTGGTTTAAGTCAGCATTTTTGTCTTTTCATATCTCTAGGACTTTTTATTATAAAATGCTGAAATTTTGTGCATCATTTTATTAATATATGGGGCACATTTTACTCATTGAAATGCTTTTGTACGAGGACGTATAAAAATTTATAATCGGTATTTCTTCAAATTTAATCCACTGCAAATTTTAATCGATTTCATGAAATTCCGTACTTTTTTTAAGCAACTGTTTAATTTATTATATATGTCTAAGATCAATGTTTAAGGAATAAAAACCGAGGTCAAAGTTTTTGGGACACCCTGTATATATATATATATATATATATATATATATATATATATATATATATATATATATATATATATATATATATATATATATATATATATATATATATATATATATATATATAATATATATATATATATATATATATATAACATCTACATAAGCGAATGCAGATATTGGACTCTTTTTAAACTATCTTATAACAATGTGATATGTTTTTCAGGTCATTCCGGGCATGAATCTGGAGAGGAATCAGGGTCGAGCCGTAACCATTTTTACGAGCTATAGCCATCGAAATTTTATGGTTGGTCCTCAAAAAGCTTTAAATTGGTGCTGGTTTTTAATAATACAGGTTTATATTTCAATAAGTACTGCAGTGAATAAACTAAATTTTTGCATACAAAAGTTTCCAACAAAAGAAAAATCGATAGTTGTCAAAATTTAACGTTTCTATTTATATATTTTTTAAATATGAACGGAATAATAATTTATTTGAAAATTCTTTTGCACATGAAAAATAGCTATTTAATTTTACAATAATTACATGAAAAATGATTATTTAGTTTTACAATATAGATTAAGAATTTGTGGGCCAATTATTCTGCAAAATATAAAAGAAAAACTGCATCATCCGGTTAACATTAGTAGCTCCCAATTTTAACCAGTCATAACTCCCCAGCGGCTTGAATAAAATATAGAAATTTTAAAAGAATTCGAGCTGCTTTGACCTAGAGAATCAGAATCAGTAATCAAATGTGGATGCTTCTTTTTGAAAAAAATCGAGTTGTTGAGACGATAAAGATTATCTCTGAGCACGATGATCTATGAAGACGATCTTATATACACATTAGATGCGCGTTGTTTTATTTATAGAATGCATTATTCCGAGTCTAATGATACATTTGGATTCCTTTCAGGACCCGAGGAACTGCTGATGTTCGATTTTTTTTCTTCTGACAAATATTTACAAAAATACGCCGCTTTAATTCAAAACATAGACATTATACAGTTCTCCATTATGAAAAGTCTCAGTTTTAGTTTGCTTCTCAGTTATCAAAATATAAATAATACATTTGATAGCAACTGATTCTCTAAGTAGATTAATTGAGTTGCATCACAACTGCTCTTTAGCCTGTATCTGAAAATTATTTAATTGTTGATGTATCTGACATTTTTTTAATCGTTAATCCCGATCTATCTTGATCCCGCTTAAATTCAATATATTGGACTAGTTTTCAGCTATCTTAGAACAATGACTAAATTTGTAAATTCTTCTAACATTTACTGCTGAAGTGGAGGTGTAAATGGTTAGAGGGATGTAAATGACTATACCAAATGACAGTAAATGACTGACACAACGTCATTTACAGTCATTTACAAGATGAATATAAATGACTGAAAATGACCGACCCAAAGTCGTTTACAGTCATTTATAAGATGACTGTAAATGACTGGAACAAAGTTGAGACCTAGACAAATCGCCTTCTTGCAAATATACAGATATGCAAATATATACAAATATAGAGAAATACATACAAGTATACAGATATGGAAATATTCAGATATACAAATATACAAGAATAACGGCTCTTTATAGTATAGGATATTGCTTAACTGATGCTAGCAATATTTACAATTGTCAAGTTAGACTGGCGCGAAAAATAAGGTTATTGGATATTTCAAAATATTTCTACATGTTGTCATCCAGAAAAGCACCAAATATTGGTGTACTTTTTAAAGTTAAGAACACTGTACCGTGGATCTTGTCCATCATTATTTTGCATTGAAAGAAAAAGTGTTTGCGTTATGCAGGGAGAGTCATGAGCTGCCCACATCAGATTTTCTTTTAACATATAAAAATATCTAAATAAAAAAATTTCATGATAGCGATATTTATATGTATCATATAAATAATCAGATGAATACGAGCTGTGCATTATTCTGTAATTATTTTAATTATCGAAGCTACAGAAGAAAACATTTTATTCGCATTTATTCATTATTAACACTTTACAACGTAGTTAAAAAGTGTTTATGATTTTGTTCATTCTGTCTGTCTGTTTGTGTGTCCGTTAGCATACGATAACTGCCGTAAAAATGACTTTATCGAAATGAAATTTTAGTCTGTTATTCAGACGGTCTGTGGGACCTATAGGAATATAAATTAATAATATCACCCAATTAGTTTTAGATTGAACCCGGGTTGAAAAAATGAAATACATTGAGCCCTATGGGACCTAATTTTTCAAACATCTTTTAAGCGGATTTAAAATTCACAAATTGCTTCGAAAGTTTTAGGAAATATTCAAATTATTCCATAAAATATATAAAAAAAATGTCAGCAAAATATATTCAGTAGTTTTTTAAATAAAAGTTAAAATAATAATTACACTCTTTATATGAAGAGATCGACCATTATATGAAGAGATCACGTAACCCACTTCAAAATAAAATATGGCATCCATCTTGTGTCAAAATCTGGATTTTCAAAGTTCTTTTTAATTCATATTGAGTGTTGTATCCGTCCTAAAACCGATTTATTTTTGCTTAAATTCTGTGTATCTACATACAGAAACAACGCAATTACAATATATTTGAGTTTAAATGATCATCAAACTTTGATTATTTCTACAACGAAGCCTAACTTTTGTTTATGGAGAATGTAAACACCAAAAAATGTAGAATGAGTTGTATAAGAATTGCTGCATTGCTTTAACGCAAAATTATTTAGCTCATGGAGTCTGCACTATAGCTGATGAATGAAACATTCATTAATTTTATACAGAGAAGAAGACGATTTTTTCGAGGAAGTTTTAAACATAGAGTTAAATTACTTGTACCTCCATGGTTTTAAATTTTTAAATAAAATAAATTATTATTGTATTCTGATGAATGATAGGAATGGAAAAAGTTTATGAATGAAATGCTGCTTTTATAGAGAGAGCCAGGCGATTTATATTTCGATGACGGCATTTGAATAAATTTCATTTGTTTTCGATGAAGTTTTCAAATATAATAAATTATTGTAGTACTATGATAATTTTAAAAATATTTCCGAGGAATGTATCGCAATTTACAGATGTTTAAACCAGACAATTTATATTTCAATGCCGTCATTTGAATGAAGTTCATTTTTTTCGATGAAGTTTGAAGTTTTCAAATATAATAAATTAATGTAGCATTGTGATAATTTTAAAAATATTACGGAGGCATGTACCGCATTTTAGAGACGTTTAAATAAAATTGCATTGAAGTTGGAAAGTATTTCATATTCAATATTTTATGTATGATTGATCTTTCTTGTTATCTTCTGTGCCGATCATTATTTCATAAATATGCGTGAGCTATAATATGAAAAAAAAAAATTAAAACAATACTTGAAAAACTATTCCTCAAAAATATACTTTATTAGTGTATTAGTAAGTATATAAATGAATAATGCGAGGACAATCTAAAAAATCTGATGTGAGCAGCACATGACTTTCCCTGCAGACTTATATTAACGTTCTCTGTATTTTAATTAAATTTATTTCACTTTTAATTCAATTTTCGTTCTCATTCGGTAACCGAGCTTATTTTCAAAGGTGGCGTAGGGAAAGTACGAAAAACTAAAATATCTCGAGAACGGCTAGTCCTAGTGTAATGGGGTTGGTCTCATTTTTTTCGTCGTTAAAAATTACGTATTAAATCAGCATTTAATGGATATATTTGAGTATACCCAGTTCTTTAGTTTTGATTTGGACGATTTTTGCGGGCCATTTTGCAAAAAAAAGGCAGGTCATTTTTTTCCGAATCGTACCAAAATCTAATCAGCACCAGGATAACCCACAAGTGACTCATCTACCGAATTTTGTGAAATTCGGTAGATTAATCACTAGTGGGTTATCAGTTATGTGTCACTTGTGGGTTATTAGTTTTTCAGTTAGAGTGGATACAAGATTTTGCGGGCCATTTCGCAAAAAAAGGCGGGTTCTTTTATCCCGAATCGTACCCAAAACTAATCAGCACCAGACTCGCTCACAAGTAACTTACCTACCAAATTTTGTGAAATTCGGTCCATTAGTTTTTTAGTTAGAGTGGATACAAAATCTGCACAGATAGACACACAGACAGACAGACACACACACAGACAAACACACAGACACACACACAGACGTCACGCTAAAAATAGTTTTTTCGTATTCTAGAGGTCTCGAAACGTGTAGATCCGTCGAAAACTCGAGTTGCGATTTTCGGCATGATTCCAATACTTTCCCTATACATTACCATGTATTGCAGGGAAAGTAAAAAGCGAAAACTATAAAGTTTTCTAAATGACTGCATTCAGGCGGATGGAAAAAGATAAAAAAAAAAGTTTCTGTTTAAATACAACTCGGAATTCTTCATTTATTCTTTCATACATTCTATGAAACAATGGAGTGAGAGAAACACTGAACAGCTGCGGGTGAAATTCTAAAGAATTAACTCATCCATATTTGCGTTGGATATTTTTGTGAAAAGTCTTTCTTTTGCTACACGAAGTGGATGTACGTGTCAGGGCAAAGACAGAAAGAATGTGAACTGTGCAGATCCTGCCTGTGGCCTGATATTTGACAGAAAAAAATATTAAAAATACGAAAATACAATTTCAGATGCATCGTAATTTAAAAACAGGTCTATCTGTGTATGAAAGCCGTCGGCGACTGGAATATTTTCTTGGCAAGTATTCTTCGGGGCCAGTACTGTGAATAGTTCTACTGGCATTGTCACCGCGGCTGAGATTTAGCGGGAAGAGAAGATTTTGGTTTAGAGCAGTGGTACTCAACCTGGTCCCTACCGCCCCCTAGTGGGCGATTCAAGCTTTCATAGTGGGCGATAGAGGTTTTGTCCGAATATTTCCGAAAGAGGAGATCTTCGTTTGTTCATTACGAAAATTGAACCAGATATCAAATATTTAGTTTCGCAGTATCAGCCTCAAGAATCTCATTAATAGTTAATTAAAGGTAATTTCAATAGACCTTATATTTTTATAGTTTTTATATTTAATTTTCTGTTTCTTCAATTTAAGCAGCTTCCACACTAGTAGACGCTATATCGGTGGAGATGCAGAAATTCAGCATCAAATTAAATTTTCTGTGTATTATAAACATATGCAAAGTATAAATAAAAAGATAAATTTAACTACATATTTTTACTAAACTTCTACTCAAAAATTACGAATACTTTGCAGTTGGGCTAAATTAAATGATGCGGAACCGGTGGGCGGTTGGAAAATTTTACTACCAATAAAGATACAAAAGTGGGCGGTATTTATAAAAATCTGATGTGAGTAGCACATGACTTTCGCTGCAGACTCAAATTCATATTTTCTTTATTTATTTAATAATTCATTAGATTGAGTTTAATTGCACCAAATAACACTAAATTTGCATTTTTAATTCAATTTTTGCTTTTATTTGGTAATTGGGACAGTTTTCCGACAGCGGCGTAACAAAAATGCAAGAAATCTCAAATATCTTGAGAACGGTTGGTCGTAAAGTATAAAGTGTTATATTCTTTTACCTCGTCAAAATTTGCGTATAAAACAAGAATTTAATTGATACATTTCAGCATACGTAGTCTTTTTTTTTTTTTTTTTTAGATTTTGACGATTTTTGCGGACCATTTCGTAAAAAAAGGCAGGTTGTTCTTTTTCGAATTGTACCAAAATCAAATCAGCATCAGAGCATCCTACAAGTAACTTATCTACCAAATTTTGTGAAATTTGGTCAATTAGTATTTTTAGCTAGAGTGGATACATGAAATTTTTACGGGCCATTTCGCAAAAAATGGCGGGTTCTGTTTTTACGAATACTACCAAAACCTAATCAGCACCAGAGTCTCACCCAAGTGACTTGCATACCAAATTTTATGAAATTCGGTGCATTAGTTTTTTAGTTAGAGTGGATACATACATTGCACAGATAGACACATAGACACACAGACATACACATACACTGACGTCACTCTAAAAATAGTTTTTTTCGTGTTTTAGAGGTCACGAAACGTGTAGATTCGTCGAAAACTCGAGTTGTGATTTTCGGTATGATTCCAATACTTTCCCTATACATTACCATGTATTGGAGGGAAAGTAAAAAGGTTGACTACCCCCGGTTTAGAGGGTCGTCAGCAATCGTTAGCATACACCTCAAGGTTTTCAGAGAAGCCCTCTCTTCAATGCATGTTGTTTATATTGTGAATTGAAAAGCCAAGGACTAATGATAGTATTGTTACAGCTTTGTGACTATATTATAATTATTGTTCATACTCACGGAAGCCCTTTTCACAAATCTTTCAACTTAATTCTTAAATTATACTCTTGATTCATTCCAATTAATATTTGAGAAAACAGCGAAAAGAAAAGTTCGAAAATTATATCGTAATTTCCTTTTTATTTAGAAAATTAATTTTTATAGCCATTTCGTTCTTTACCGTGAAATAACCTATACTTCTGAAGAATGTTGGAAATTCAATACCTACGGCCGAAAATTATTAAACCTTTAAAACTTTGTTTCTATCAGTTTTTCTGTCCTATGATTTTCAGCTTTTACATATTACCTTATGTAATGGTCCTACTGTATGCAAACTTTCTTTATATAGTGTATTTTTCACGTGTTGCTGTGTTTTTGTCGGAAATTTATTTTGTCACGAGCCGGTCACTAACGTTATTATTATTATATTAATACCTTAAGATTTGCCATTTAATTGTTGTTCAGCGTGTTTATATTTAATTAAATGGGTGCAAAACGTTTTCTTCAAAATTGAGTTACAGTATAAGCATTGCTGTTAAAAGATTTACAATTTTCTATTAGTATTGTCTTTTTTCTGTGAGCTGTTTTTTGTTAAATCCGGGAACCATATCAAACACTGTTTTCCGGTATCTTCTTCTATAATATAAAAAAAAATCTGATGTGGGCAACACATGACTTCCCTTATATAATGTAATGAATTTACTACTTTTACAGTAAAAAAGTAGGTTTTTCTTATAGTAGATACTAATATTCTTTCCAACATATTGAATTTTCGACAATTAGTCGTCATTTTCATTGATTTAGCATCATTTTTATCCACTTGGCGAGATTTTCATTAATTTGGCAACATTTCAAAAAGTCGCCAAGTTGGCGACATTCCTCCAAATTCGTCGCCAAAATCTCGCCAAGCGTTATGCACTAAGAAAAAAGTTATTCTTACAGCAGATAAATGATTATTGGCGTTCAAATACAAAAGTATTATTCAAAATATATTTTTTCATGAATGGAACGAGCTAGATCCACAAGAATGATGTCACTCAATTTATCGCATGGTATTACATATGAAAAGTGAACATGTTTCTCAATAGGAATTTTTTTTATGTGACTTTTTCATAATTTTTTTGAAAAATGCACAATATCTCGAGAACGGTTCATGTTAGAGTTCTAAAATTTATGCCAATCGTTTTCGAATGAAAAATTACATAAGAAATGTCTATTTGCGTAACTTTATTAGCGGTTTTGATTTTTTGACGATTTTTTCAAAATTTCATTCGAAAATTTAGGGGGGTTCTGAACATTCGATTACGCATAAAAACAATAGGCTTCCAGTGTTTATGGATTGTGATTTTTGTACCAAATTTGGTTCGAATCGGTCCATTCGTTCGTCAGTTATCGTCTCCACAGACTCACTGACACACACACATACTTTCACACACACACACACACACACACGCACACACACACACACACACACACACACACACACACACATACACACACACAGACATCACTTCAAAAATGTTTGATTCGTGATCAGGGATGCTTGAAACGTGCTCTCCCGTCGAAAACTCGAATTCGAATTTTCGACCCCGTCACAACACTTTCCTTATACATTATGTATATAAGGAAAGTAAAAATATCTGCCTGTTTGTGTCGAGATAGCGAAAAGTTTAAGCATTGTATGGCCATGGAAAAAGTACTTCAGAACCCAGGAAAATACGCCTTGGCGAGATGCTTTTAAAATTCAAATTATGACGTCATGAAATTAATAGTCGAAATTCGGTCATATCCCATATTTCAACAACTAATAGCGCGGTTAATTTTAACTGGTACCGCCATCTATTATGCACGTTTCTAAAGCTAAAACTATTTAGTAGTTGAAACGGTGTCAAATTAAATGTACTCAAATTAACGTTTTAGCGTCATTCAAATCGTTCAGAAAAGAAGTACTCTAATTAACGCCAGCGTCACTCAAATCTCTGAGGTCCTAACTCATCACGTTCCATTAATCTTAGTAACATGAAATTCGGTATGTCTCTGTCTTTTATTGGTACATTTTAGTTTTTTGACTGTTGAATTTTATCGGGTTAGCTCGTCTTGAACCCGCTATATGAATGTACTCATTTTTTGGTCAAAACTCGAGATCTGGCGTGGCTAGAAAATGTGATCCAAGCCCGTCTTGGGGTCTGTTATAGAAATGTACTTTAATAACGCAAGAACCGGAACAGTTAAAGTCCAAATTTGGTATGCCATTGTCTTTTACACATTTAAGTTACATATATTTAAATAAATACATTTTTCATACATTTAAATTGAAATACATTTAATAAATGCATTTTTTATACATTTAAGTTACATACCATTTAATAAATGCATTTTTCATACATTTAAGATAAATACCTTATAATAAATGCATTTTTCATATATTTAAGTTACGTACTTTTTAATAAATACATTTTTGATACATTTAAGTTACATACCTTTTAATAAATGCATTTTAATACATTTAAATTACACATATTTTAATAAATGATTTTTTTATACATTTAATTTACATACAAATAACAGCAGGGAGTACTTAAAAAAACTACGTTTTCTGCTTTTACTTGTTAATACATTTAAAACTGGTGAATACAGGCAATCAACTGATGGTTTCAAATTCGTTAAGCACGTAAAAGCTTGTAAAACAAATTGAAACAAATTATCTGTATGCGTACAACTGACTGAATTTACAGACTTGTTGCCAAATATATTTAGAGAAATATTAAAGTTTTTAAAAGAACAATTTACAAATGAATGCTTAACCATTTTACATTAAACATACGTTACGATTCCCAAAACTGCCTTTGCGATAGCATAAAAATGTAAAAATTATAAAAAAATAACTATTTTAACTATAAGAACAAACATTTCGCTGGGACCTGGGGCATCAAATACCTGAAATCATCTCATTAAAATCTTGATACTTCATTATATTTAAATTTAAACTTTTATCACATATAATTTCACACGAAACATAAGATTTGGAGATTAAAAGAATTATGATTTGAAACATTATTTGAACTCAGGAGAACACATCTCTATATATACAAAACTATATATTTACATACAAGAATTATATCTACATACAAGAATAAATTATCATTGCCAGTTTACGTGTAAGAATAAAACAAGGAATCAGTCTCAGAGTCCCATCCTGTAAAAAGCACTCTTTCTACCAATATCAATTCCATCAAATTTTGATTTGAAAAATGAAACGTAATAGCGAAATGCGATAGAAACTTTTGAATATATAGTATTTGATCAGAGAATAGCGCTGGAAAGCTCTTTTCTTTATGAATTATTCATGAAAATTCGCAGTTTGATAATCCAACAACTTATTTATTCACGATTTTGTATTTTTCTCTTTGTTAAAGATATGAAACGAAGTTACTTAAATTTTTAGAAAAAAAAATAATACTTTAAAGCCTAACCGACACTTATCGCTTACGCCCCATTATACAGCCGTGACCTAAGGAGGCTCTTATACTAGTGAGCAACCGCGACAAATTTAAATCCATTGTAAAGTTAATAAATGTAAAACATATTTAAGTTGGATTTTCTTTTGTTAAAGATATCTTCATAAAGATAACTGCATGGAATATCTAAGGAACTGCTATTTATCTGATTTTGAGCAATCATCTATTCGATTTCTAATGTAAAATTACGATAAAAAAGCTTAAATATTTACCTTATTTAAAAAAAAATATCCCGCATTGAATGCGAATAATTCAATAACGGTCTCATTTAGTAGTTTGAAAATAGTTTTATTGAATTCCTCGTGTAGAAATCTATATAATATGACTGCTTAAGGTGACGGTGGACGTTGAAATGAGCAAAAATCGATTAAAAAATGTTTTTAATATATAACATTATTTTACACAGTTAACATTTGCTTACGAGTGGGACAGCGTCCATCCCAAACGAAGAATCTCCCAAAAAGACAGGTATTTGACATACCCTATCCCAAACAGTTCGACCCCCTTTGCAGACATTGGCGTCCATGGAAATCGTAGTATATCATGGTATGTCAAATACCTGTCTTTACCTGGGAGGTTTTTCGTTTGAGATTGACGCTGTCCCACCCGGAAGTAAAAGGTTGATGCATTTTTTTTTAAACGGAATTTACAATAGTTTTACATTTTTAAAATGTTCCATGCGTCTTAATTTTTGCCTGAATGGCATGAAATTTAGCAAGAAGACATCTTTCATACTTTTTAATAAAACTGGGAATGCATTTCATAATTGGACTTTATTAAGGTAATTAAAAGTGAATAAAAGAGCCTAATTAAATGATGAAAATTAAGTTTTAAGGCAGAAAAATATTTAAAAAAATTAACTTTCTAAGGGATTTAAAAATGAATACCCAGATTTGTTCATAATGTGTTTTTAAGTGATCATAATGTAAAATTAATCAAAAATGTGAACAAATGGCATACAAGGCGTATTTTAAAATTTTCGTTAAAAAAATTAAATTTAAAAAAATGAAATACAAAATTATAACAAAATTGAAAAAAATTTAATGGTATTTTATATAGTAATGTTAAGAGGAACATTTATACAAATTTTCATGTTTCTAAGTCAATAAATAAATAAAAAAATTTCAACGTCCACCGTCCCATTTAAGTGAACAAACTAAGCATTTTTAAAAATTTAAATTCAAAACCTTAAATATAGTTGCCATTCTGATAACATAACCAAATTTTTTTTCACACTGAGGATATCCTTAGAAATTTTTAGCACCCCCTGAGACATATAAAAATTTTAAATTTAGTATGGTACAATCGAGGGGGGGGGGATACAAGTGAAGCCCTTCTGGTCTCCCTACTTTTATATCTAGTACAACTATCGTTCCAGCACACACTAAATACTAGTGAAATTGCACCGAAAATAATCTTTGTGTCTTCATAGGATATACAATGCTTTGAATATTTTGAATTTTGAGTAATTCATGTTTCTATTATGCAAATTACGATAATTTTATCCTGTTTCAGCTTCTCCCCATAATGTATCTATACGTAACAATTCGTTATACATGCACTCATTCTTCACTTTTCGTACCTACACGTTACAAACACATGTGGGAAAGCTAACATCTTTTTGAAAGTATATCCGAAATGTTCTGAAGATATCAGAACGTGCGTTTTTCTAAAAAATTCGAATTCGAAAGATTTCGGATAAATAATACTTTCTCTATACAGTAGAATCTGAAAGTAAAAATTAAATTCCACAGATGTTTCACATACATGCATTCGCGTATGCCACATGCGTAATTTGTTTTTATGCTTCAAAGCGAATAATACTTTTATGGTACAAAAAACATAAGACGCTTTATAAAAGGCAGACAATTTTATGTAGCTAATAAAATATTTCTAAACGAGTAACGGTATACGCGTCTTTCGGATTTTCCAGTCACTTAATATTTCATTTTGGAAATAAACTTTAGATAATAGCAATTTATTGATCAGAAAACTACTCAAAACCCGCATAAAGTAAATCTGCAAATATAAATCATCACGCAAATTTTGAATAGCCTTATGTTCCAAATAAAATATCCAAAATCGTATTAATAATTTATGCAAAAGTGTGTTTCTAGTCACATTTTTCCCTGACTTATATTCCATTTAAGAAATCGATAATCTCGTTTTCAATGCATCCGTTAAAGTTCATCTATTAAAAGAGAACTCAACAGATTCATCTATAAAAAGTGAGTTCATCTAATAAAGTGAATTCAACAGATTCATTCGTCTTTTATAAAACAGTTCAACAGTACCATCTATAAAAAATGGATATGACAGATCCATCTATAAAAAGTGGGTATGACAGATCCATCTATTTTCAATAGATGGATGTGAATTCAACATATTCATCTACTAAAAGTGAATTCAACAGTTGTGAAATCCAAATATAAAAAATCTGATGTGGGCAACACATGACTTTCCTTATATAATGTAATGAATTTACTACTTTTACAGTAAAAAAAATCTGATGTGGGCAACACATGACTTTCCTTATATAATGTAATGAATTTACTACTGTTACAGTAAAAATAAAAAAATAAGTTTTTCTTATAGTAGATACTAATATTCTTTCCAAGATATTGAATTTTCGACAATTAGTGGTCATTTTCATTGATTTAGCGTCATTTTTATCCATTTGGCGAGATTTTCGTTAATTTGGCAACATTTCAAAAAGTCGCCAAGTTGGCGACATTCCGCCAATTTTGTCGCCAAAATCTCGCCAAGCGTTATGGACGAAGAAATAAGTTATTCTTACAGCAGATAAATGATTATTGGCGTTCAAATACAAAAGCATTACTCAAAGTATCTTTTTACATGAATGGAACAAGCTAGATCTATGAGAATGATGTCAGCCAATTTATCGCATGGTATTACATATGAAATATGAACATGTTTCTCAACAAGATTTTTTTTCAATTTTATATGACTTTTTGATATTTTTTTTGAAAAATGTGCAATATCTCGAGAACGGTTCATGTTAGCGTTCTAAAATTTATGTCAATCGTTTTCTAATGAAAAATTACATAAGAAATGTCTATTTGCGTAACTTTATTAGTGGTTTTGATTTTTTGACGATTTTTTCAAATTTTCATTCGAAAATTTAGGGGGGTTCTGAACATTCGATTGCGTATAAAAACAATAGGTTTCCAGTGTTTACGGATTGTGATTTTTGTACCAAATTTGGTTCGAATCGGTCCATTCGTTCGTCAGTTATCGTCTCCACAGACCCACTGACACATACACACACACACACACACACACACACACAGACATCACTTCAAAAATGTTTGATTCGTGATCAGGGATGCTTGAAACGTGCTCTCCCGTCGAAAACTCGAATTCGAATTTTCGACCCCGTCACAATACTTTCCTTATACATTATGTATATAAGGAAAGTAAAAAAGAAATTCCCTTATCCATATATCCTCCACTCTCGGGCAAGAAACCTATATTTTTCAGCTTCATATTCACATATTCACATAAATTATAATCACAAATAAATATTTCCGTTATCCAGTCCTAAGCGGGTCGGAAGATATTGAATGCCCCAGTAGCATGGCTATAGTAGCGTCGCCATGGGGATAGATGCCGCTAAATTAAAGAAAATGAGATTATTATTGCAAACTGGACAATTTAGAGTTGCTCAAAATATAAGTTAATTGAGCACTTCGATATAGTTTGACGAGTTCACTTCAAAGATAAGAGCTTGCAATTTCGTCCCAGTAACTCAACGTTAGAGCGTCGGCTGGTTAGTTCGGATATCCAGGGTTCGATTCCCGACTGGGGCAGCAAGGTTCTTTACAATGACGCTTGAACAAATCAACTCTGTAAGTTAGTGCAGAGTTGTCGGAGGACTGAAAGTGATTATAGACTAGTACGGATTCAGTGGACTCTGAGATATTGAGCGTCGATTTCAAAATTGAGAAGAATTGAAAGGATAACGACCACACAGGATACGAACCTGGGTAACAAGAGTAGTAGCAGAGGCTAACCTGAGGTAGAAATAGCAGGAGGTGGGCAGTCAGATTGTCAGTGGCCCGCCAGTCTGACATTAGAGGGTGGAGAATGCAGAGTCCTCTTCAAAGATAAGAGCATGCAATTTCGTCCCAGTAACTCAACGGCAGCGCATTGGCTGGCCAGTTCAGAGATCCAGGGTTCGATTCCCGGTTGGGGCAAGGCTTTTTACAAGTTGTACATGTCGTCATTCGAGAAAAACACCAAAAGTACAATTTAACGTTAAAAATATTGTGCAGTGGATTTTACACACTAATTTTTACTTTCCTTATATACATAATGTATAAGGAAAGTATTGAGACGGGGTCGAAAATTCGAACTCGAGTTTTCGACGGGAGAGCACGTTTCAAGCATCTCTGATCACGAATCAAACATTTTTGAAGTGATGTCTGTGTGTGTGTGTGTGTGTGTGTGTGTGTGTGTGTGTGTGTGTGTGTGTGTGTGTGTGTGTGTGTGTGTGTGTCAGTGAGACTGTGGAGACGATAACTGACGAACGAATGGACCGATTCGAACCACATTTGGTACAAAAATTTTAATTCGTAAACACTGGAAGCCTATTGTTTTTTTACGCAATCGAATGTTCAGAACCCCCCTAAATTTTCGAATGAAATTTTGAAAAAATTGTCAAAAAATCAAAACCACTAATAAAGTTACGCAAATAGACATTTCTTATGTAATTTTTCATTAGAAAAGGATTGACATAAATTTTAGAACGCTAACATGAACCGTTCTCGAGATATTGTACATTTTTCAAAAAAATTATCAGAAAGTCATATAAAATAAAAAAAATATATTTCCTATTGAGAAACATGTTCACTTTTCATATGTAATACCATGCGATAAATTGGGTGGCATCATTCCCGTGGATCTAGCTCGTTCCATTCCTGAAAAAAGATACTTTGAATAACACTTTTGTATTTGAACGCCAATAGTCATTTATCTGCTGTAAGAATAACTTATTTCTTAGTGCATAAAGCTTGAAGAGATTTTGGCGACGAATTTGGAGGAATGTTGCCAACTTGGCGAGTTTTTGAAATGTTGCCAAATTAACGAAAATCTCGTCAAATGGATAAAAATGAGGCTAAATCAATGAAAATGACGACTAATTGTCGAAAATTCAATATCTTGGAAAGAATATTAGTATCTACTATAAGAAAAACCTATTTTTTCTACTGTAAAATTAATAAATTCATTACATTATATAAGGAAAGTCATGTGTTGCCCACATCAGATTATTTACTATGAAAGAACTAAATTTATGCAATTATACAGAAAAAGTTATGTGCTGCCCACATCAATTTTTTTTTCTCATATGATACTATCTGTTGGTTCATTTTTGGTCGAGGTATATTGTTTTGAAATATTTGTATTTAATTTTTCTATAACTAAATGTCCACTCATCCCACTCAGACATCTGAATTAAAAAAAAAAGGCAGTGACTCCAGTATGATGGAGCCGAGGTGATATTTGTGTGAGTAACGTCTCGTAAAATAAAACTTCCTAGCAATCTTTGTTTGTGATTTGTACTTAAGTCAAAATATTGGAATATCAGAATAACAAGAAAGATCAATCATGCATAAAGCATTGATTATGAAACACTTTCCAACTACAATTCAAATTTATTTAAACATCTCTAAAATGCGATAAATTCAGCGGGGATATTTTTTAAATTATCACAGTACTACAATAATTTATTTTACTTGGAAACTTAAAACCATGGAGGTAAAGGTACTTTCTAACTCCAATCTTATTTTATTGAAATTAACAAAGACATTTTATTGAAAAAGACAATGCTATGAAATCGTCTGCTTCTCTATGCAAAATCAATGAATGTTTCATTCATGTCACCTATATTCCAGATTACAGAGCAAAGTAATTTTACGTTAAAAAATTCAACAATACTTATGCAACTCATCTTAGAGCTTGATTTGTTTACATTCGGCAAACGTCAAAATTAGACTTCGTTGTAGAAATAATCAAAGTTTGATGATCATTTAAACTCAAAAATATTGTAATTGCGTTGGCGCAAAATACAGATGCCATATTTTATTTTGAAGTGGATTACGTGATTTCTTCATATAATATGGGTTGTTGTTGTTGTTGATACCCAGACCGTCCGACCTACCAGAATGGTGTAAGGTAACTGTTTGAACGGCCGGGAAGTGCCACCCAATTTAGACCGGAACCCAGTGGGGGAGGCATCCACAGGGACCGTACCCTCCTTCCCCTACCACCAACCTCTCGGAAGGACTTACGGACCCACATGTTTAACGTGATCGTACTCCGCATGAACACGGCGGCATTTGTGGTAGCGTGCAAATCTAGCGCGCAAACCACGGGGATACCGCACCCGAGATGGCCAACAGCACGCGGTGTTCCGAGGTGGTCACCCACCAAGTACTAACCGCGCCCGATGCTGCTTGACTTCGGTGATCTAACGAGAACCGGTGCATATAATATGGGTGTAATTATTGCTTTAATTTTTATTTAAAAAACTACTGAACATATTTTGTTCATTTTTTTTATATATTTTATGGGATAATTTGAATATTTTCAAAATTTTTCAAAGCAGTTTGTGGAATTGAACTTCGCTTAAGGGGACGGTAGACGTTGAAATTTTTTTTATTTATATATTGACTTAGAAAGATGAAAATTTGTATAATTATTCCTCTTAACATTACTATATAAAATACTATTAATTTTTTTTCAATTTTATTATAATTTTGTATTTTTTTTTTAATTTAATTTTTTTTAACGAAAATTTCAAAATGCTCCTTGCGTACCATTTGTTCACATTTTTGATTAATTTTACATTGTGATCACTCAAAAACACATTATTAACAAATTTGGATATTCATTTTTAAGTCCCTTAGAAAGTCAATTTTTAAAAAATATTTTTCTGCGTTGAAACTTAATTTTCATCATTAAATTAGATTCTTATTCACTTTTAATTACCTTAATAAAATCCAATTATAAAATGCATACCCAGTTTCATTAAAAAGTATGAAAGGTGTCTTCTTGCCAAATTTCATGCATCTCAAACAAAAATTAAGACGCATGGAGCATTTTAAAAATGTGAAACCTTTGAAAATTCCGTTTCAAAAAACATGCACTTAACCTTTTGTGTACGGGTGGGACAGCGTCCATCCCAAACGAAGAACCTCCCAAAAAGACAGATATTTGACATACCCTATCCCAAGCAGTTCGATCCCCCTTTGCAAGCATTGGCGTCCATGGAAATCGCCGGCAGAAACATTGCACCTGCTGCCAGCAGGTGCAATGTTTCAGGTCATTTCAACGTCCACCGTCCCCTTAAAATATATCTTAAAAAATAGGTCTCATAGGATTCAATGTATTTCACTTTTTCAACCCGGGTTCAATCCAAAACTAATTGGGTGATATTATTCATTGATATTCCCATAGGTCTCACAGACTGTCTGAACAACATACTAAAATTTCATTTTGATAAAGTCATTTTTACGGCAGTTATCATGCAAACGGACAGACAGACAGAATGAACAAAGTCATAACCACTTTTCAACTATGTTTAAAAGTGTTAAAAATCATTCTTCCTTTCAAAATATTTTAAAATATTAAAATACCGAAATTATAACCACTATATTTTGAAAACTAATAACCCGATCCGAAATCCCATCATATACACATCATATATCCGAAATCCCATCATATACACTGACTTCCAAAAGTTAAGCAAGCAATATAAATTTTCATTTTTCGAAAGCGTATTTGAATTTGAGAGGCTAAAAATCGCATGTAGATGGCAGTATGCAAATATCGTGTATTACAGCCAATCACGATTGACTGTCCGGATATATGCTAATTGGGCAGTCGTTGAAGACGCGAACATTCTGAAGGGTTTGAGGCGCATTTAAATGCTGATAGGAAGTGTTTATAGCTTTTGTAGGATTATTTTTGATGATATTTGTGTTTCTATGGTTGAAAGAAGACAAGTGATAGATAGTGAGCGCTGACGTCCTGTATGATGCATTGCAGCAGAACAGTCAATCAAAGATGTCGTTATTTTCTTTGGAGTTGATCATTCGGTAAATTCTCGATTATAGAAACAATTCCAAACAAGTCAAACAGTTGTCCGCAGACCTGTACCCGGTCGTCCAAAGGTTACTACCCACTCTAATGATCGGTATAATGCTATAGTAGCCAAGCGGAATCGACGAGCGACCTCCACAACTTTTACACCCATGGTGCAGATGCACTTGGTAAGACAATATCTGCCATTACTGTGCGCCAGAGGCTTGTACACCCGAGACCACGTTTTTGTGTTCCACTAACCTTTCAAGCCAGAGGAGCAAGATTAAAGTGGTGCCGTGAACATGTCAATTGGACTGTCTCAGGTTGGTGCAACGTCCTGTTCACGGACGAGTCCAGATTTGCCCTGGAATCCGATGATAAGAGTGTAAGGGTCTGGAGAGAACGAGGCACACGCAATCAGGCCAAGAACATCATCGAATATCACTCATTCAGAGGTAGCAGCGTCATGGTGTGGGCTGGAATTTCAATAGGATATCGCACAGAGCTTCATATTCTTAAACGCGGTTCTGTGACGGCTGCGCGGTATCGGGATGAAGTCCTAGACCCCCATTGCGAGACTCTACGCTGCCTGATTTCCTCCGACTCTCTGTTTCTGATTTCCTCCGAGACTCACCTGGTCCTGATTTTCTCCTTATGGACGATAATGCACGTCCCCATCGGGGCTAACATCGTTGACGAATACTTGGAAAGTGAGGGCATTTCTCGTATGGAGTGGCCGGCGTTTTCCCCCGACTTTAATCCCTTGAAAACCTTCGAGATGGCTTCGGGCGTGCTGTCTCTGTACGTTTACCTCCTCCAGCCAGTCTCAGGGAGTTGGAAACCTCCTTATTGGAAGAATGGTATTGCTCGTATCTGCGATAATTAATCACCTCATTGAAAGCATGAAAAATCGTTGTAAAGTTTGTGTGAAGGTCTGGGTGGTCACATACCTTATTGATGTTTTTTTCCGTTTGCCTTTAGACATCATTTTGCAAATGACCCGTATGTGACATCAATTTACGAAAAGTAAATATTTTTTTTCCTATTTGTACTAATTCTTGTTTTCTTTAATGCATAAACACATTTGCTACCTTCATGTACAATTTTGAGTTACTGAAAGCTTTAGTTTTCCATTTTTGTTGATCTAACCGTCCGTACTTAACTTTTGGAAGCCAGTGTATGTCCTTGTAATGCTTACAAATCGCTTAAAGGGCTTCAAATAGCTTGTTTACTAGTCATAGTCAACAATGAGTAAAATATGATTTGTGCCAAAGATAAGGAAAACGTGAGCAACGAATATAAGCACAAATAACACAATAGTGCAGCATACAGCTGTTTCGGGAATACGCCGGATCCCCTTCGTTAGTGCAAGAGAACCAACAAACCCAAAAAATGTTCTCTTGGACTGATCCAGTGTATCATCGAAAGAGCTGTATGCTGCACTGCTGCGTTACTTGGCCTTATATACGTTAATCACATTTTCTTAATCTTTTGGTACAAATTGTATTTTACTTATTGATGACTATGACTAGTAAACAAGCTATTTGTAGCCCATTAAGCGATGTGTAAGCCTTACAAAGATATATATAATGGGATTGCGGATCGGGTTACTAGTTTTTAAAATATAGTGGTTATAATTTCGGTATTTTAATATTTTGAAATATTTTGAAAAGAAGGATGTCATAGTCACTTTAAATTTTCGAGAGATAGGCATTTTAATCTTTAAAAATGAAAAATATTCGATTTTTTATCGACTTGAGAAGACGATTGCTCGAAAACTATAAGAGCTTGGTAAAGACAAACTAGTGGCCCCAAAACTGAATTTCTTACTAAACATTTTTACCGCTTAATTTAGATCTGTCTTTTGGAGTTTAGAAAATATTTCGAGCAAAAATAAGCAAAAGAAAAAAAAAACTCGTTTAAACAAAAAAAAATTTTTCAGTAAAAAAAAAAATTCTAAATATTAACATATTGAAATTATTTTTGTATACTCATAAATGGTGCCCTACTTCTGATAAAAAAAAATGTGTACATTGATTATATTTTATTTATCTGAGATATAATCGTATACAAAATGTTTACACTTTTCGTAACGCTCCGATTTCTGTCGGATACCCCAAATCACAGACTAATATATACAGACCTGTCACTCAAGATTTCGCAGCGCCCTCGAAACTGGACCATTTTGAGAGTGGGCGCGCTTGGCGATGGTCTGGTTTGGTCTGAGACGGTTTTCGTATTATAACCCTATTTTTCCCACAGTACAATAACCATGTTTTCTTGAAGCAGGCATTCACAGAGTAGATGCTATTTCGCCAATCCGGTGGTCAAGCGGTCAGGGGCATGCGTTTCCGTCTGATCGCTGGATTGCCGGGTTGTGGGTTCGAATCCCGCCAGCGGGCATGGACGTTGTGTTATCGAGGCTAAGTCAGACTTCCGCCCTTGGGGAGCCTCAATAAAAAAAAGTGAAGCTGTATATTTTCTCCCTTTCGCCATGGGACCAGGGGTCTAGTGGACGTGGTGCATAGGCGCTCCTTCACCACGGGGGATTTGTAACAACTGATGTTATTTCGCACCTCATTAGCTTCTCTTAAAATTACTCATCAAGACGCCCAAAGAAACGAACCTTTTAAATTATTCATTTCATACAATTTGATTTATCCTTGACTGGACATATCGAGAACAAACGATCTTACCTGACACGCATCCCCGTGTTTGTCCTTCAGACTTTTCCACCTGCCCTCGTGTTATACATTTAGATCACAAATGGACTTAATTTCGATACCCTTCACAAGATATTGTCTTGTTTCAAGATATTGTCTTCTGGAACTAATTGGTGCAGATTCCACTGAGCAAATAAATCGACGATAATTGGTCATTGTGTCATTTGTCTAACCTACGATCGATAGGATGGATATTTATTATAGGAAAAAGAGGAAAGTTAGTTAATGCTAATGACAGGCAATGATATTGATTGCAAATGGTCCCAATAATGTGCAAAACAGGGACTTCTAGTATGTCATGTATAGGAACCCTAATATCAAATGGGAGTATCGAAACTTAGAATCGAAATACAGTATTTCTAGGAAAGGCTTTAGCACCCTGAAAATTTTGTAATCGTCAAATTGTCAGATATGACGATTTATCGACAAATTGATGACATTTGGCGACTTCCGGAATGTTTCAGAAACTTCTCGACAACACGATTATTCTTTGAGATATAGAGATTTCCAAAAGTTTCTAAGGAGAAACTATAAAAAGGACTTCCATTAGACCCTTCCATTGCAGGGAGTTGACGGATTGACGTGACACGAGCTACTTTGAATTGTGATTTTTGTCAATGTTTTGAGAATAGCTGTTTTGTGAAATTACTTACTTCATTTTGAGAATAATATCGCTTATTCTGTGAAATTAGTGGAGCATTTAAGTGCTGTTTGGTTATATACCATTCTCGTTACTTTCCTTATATACATAATGTATAAGGAAAGTATTGTGACGGGGTCATCAAACATTTTTGAGGTGATATCTGTGTGTGTGTGTGTGTGTGTGTGTGTGTGTGTCTGTGTGTGTCTGTGTGTGTGTGTCAGTGTGTCTGTGGAGACGATATCTCACGAACGAATGGAGCAATTCGAATGAAATTTGGTACAAAAATCACAATCCGTGAATACTGGATGCCTATTGTTTGTAAATGTAATCGAATGTTCAGAACCCCCCTAAATTTTCGAGTGAAATATTGAAAAAATCATCAAAAAATTAATACCTTCAATAAAGTTACGCAAATAGCCTTTTTTTTATGTAATTTTTCCTTAGAAAACGATTGACATAAACTTTAGAATGCTAGCATGAACCGTTCTCGAGATATTGCCCATTTTTCAAATAAATTTATCAAAAAATTCCATAAATTAAAAAAAATATTAACTGTTGAGAAACATGTTCACTTTTCATATGTAATATCATGCGATAAATTGAGTGACATCATTCTCGGGGATGTAGCTCGTTCCATTCATGAGAAAAGATACTTTGAGTAATACTTTTGTATTTGAACGCCAATAGTAATTTATCTGCTATAAGAATAACTTATTTCTCCGTCCATGACGCTTGGCGAGGTTTTGGCGACAAATTTGGCGGAATGTCGCCAACTTGGCGACTTTTTTAAAGGTTGCCAAATTAACTAAAATCTCGCCAAATGGATAAAAATGACGCTAAATCAATGAAAATGACGACTAATTGTCGAAAATTATCGTGGAAAGAATGTAAGTATCTACTATAAGAAAAACCTATTTTTTTACTGCAAAAATAGTAAATTCAATGCATTATATAAGGAAAGTCATGTGTTGCGCACATAAGATTTTTTACTTTGTGCTTGGGAATAACCGTAAGTTATCCAGAAATTTGGATTCGATCTTGTATCCTGCGAATACACCCACGATTCTAGAGGATACGTTTCGTAACAATATCTATAAAAAAAAAACGACAACAATAATAATCAAAACAATCTGACATAAATACGTTCTACTTTAGAAATTGCATTTAAGACAGCAGTTAAATTACATAATTTTATAATGCGCGAGAATTTCAAAATTCCGTAATTAATGTTTAATTATAATGTTTGATAATAAAAATTGCACATAATATTTTAGATATAATGAATATCTAATCAAAAATTTAGGTCGTTATTTTTATTTCTTCTCCAAATAGTCAGACAGAAATAATATTTTAAAAATCGTGAGTGGTTTAATATTTATAATCTTTATCGTGAGTGGTTTAATAATACAGTCGGGGAATTGAAAATATTTTAGTTAATAAGATTTGATTTCTAATCAAAATGTTTGAAAATACGTCTAAAAGTATTAAATTTATGAATTGTAATCCCTACAATTTTAAGAAAAATAAAGTCTTTTTAACAATTTCAGACATAGTTGAAAAGTGTTTATGACTTTGTTCATTTTGTATGTCTGTCTGCCTGTCTGTCCGTTCGCACGATAACTGCCGTAAAAATGACTTTATCAAAATGAAATTTTAGTATGTTATTGAGACGGTCTTTGGAACACATGGGAACGTAAATGAATAATATCACCCAATTAGTTTTGGATTGAACCTGGGTTGAAAAAGTGAAATACATTGAACGTTATGGGCTTAATTTTTCAAACATTTTTTAATCGAAGATAAAATTCACAAATTGGTTCGGAAATTTTAGGAAATATTCAAATTATCGCATAAAATATATAAAAAAAATTCAGCTAAATATGTTCAGTAGTTTTTTTAATTAAAATTAAAATATTAATTATAACCATGTTATATAAAGAGATTATATGACCCATGTCAAAATAAAATATGGCATCCATCTGTTTTTCCCCTGTATAAAAGCAGTGATTTTAGTGTGGTATCCGTCCTAATACCGCTTAATTTATGCGTATTTTCTGTGCATCTATGTTCTGCGTCAACGCAATTACAATATTTTTTAATTTAAATGATCATCAAACTTTGATTATTTCTGCAACGGAACCTAATTTTAATGGATGCAGAATATAAACAAGTCATTGCAAGATGAGTTGTATAAGAATTGCTGAATTTTAGCTCTGGAGTCTAGAATATAAGTGACGTGAATAAAATATTAATTAATTTTACATAGAGAAGCAGACGATTTTACAGCATTGCTTTTTCTGATAAATGATGATTTTTTTGTTTTCAAGTAAAATAAATTATTGTAGCATTGCGATAATTATAAAAAATAGCATTCCTGAATGTATAGCATTTTAGATATGTTTAAGCGCAAAATTGCATTTCAGTTGGAAAGTGTTTGATAATCAATGCTTTATGCATGATTGATCTTTCTTGTTTAATATGACATTACATATCTGACGTTGCATCATTAATATGACATAAAATTACAATTAGGCCAAAGCGCTGTCAGACGTCATAACGTCCTTCATCAGTGGCAATGCAATAAAAAAGAGAAATCAGTAGCTCAACGGTAGAGTATCCACTGACCAGTTCGAAAATTCAGCGTTCGATTCCCGGTTGGGGCAGCAAAGTTCTTTACAATAGCACCCAAACAAATCAACCCTGTAGGTTGGTGCAAAGGTGTCGGATGTCTGAAAGTGATCCTGTAAAGCATCTTGCTACCCATCCGGAAATCGAACCAAGCATCTCCGAAATGGCTAGTCAATGCTATATCATTGAGCTACTGGGACGAAATCGCAAGCTCTTATCGTCAAAGTGGACTCTGCATTCTCCTCCCTCTAATGTCAGATTGGCGGGCAACTGGCAATCTGACTGACCACCTCCTGCTTTTTTTACCTCAGGTTAGCCTCCTGCTACTACTATTTTTACCCAGGTTAGTATCCTGCGTGGTCGTTATCCTCGTAATTTAAAATCGGCACTTAATCTTCCAGCGCCCACTTAATTCGTGCTAGTCTTACTAGGGTCACTTTCAGACCTCCGACATCTTTGCACTAACCTACAGGGGCTAATCTGTTCGGGCGTCATTGTAACGAGCCTTGCTGCCCCAACCGGGAATCGAACCATTGAGCTACTGGGACGAAATTGCAAGCTCTTATCGTCAAAGTGGACACTGCAAACCTAGTACGACTAGCACGGATTTAGTGGACTCTGGTATATTGATCGCCGATTTCAAATCATGAGGGTAAAGACCACGTAGGAAATTAACTTGGAGGATAAAAATAGCATCAGAAGGTTAACCTGAGGAACAAATAACAAGAGGTGGTCAGTCAGATTGCCAGTTGCACGCCAATCTGACATTAGAAAATGGAGAATGCAGAGTCCACGTCGACGATAAGAGCTTGCAACGGTAGATCGACGGCTGGCCAGTTCGAAAATCCAGGGTTCGATTCCTGGTTGGGGCAGCAAGGTTCTTTAAATTATAAACAGTAAAGACTTTGTTAATGTATTTAATCTGACAAATTTGTTGTAGTTTATCGCTTTATCAAAAAATCATAAAAAAAAAATTCAATCATCCATTAAATTTTTTCAACTCCTCCACGTCCCTCTGGAATCGGAAATAATAAAAGGATATTTCTTATAACTGAATATTTAAATATATATAGAGCTAAAGCATTAAAAAATACGTGAAACTAACAACTCGTGACAGTTTTACCTTGTACAGATAAATCTCACTGTTCATGTCAACAGAAGTAAACAGTTTAGTTATTTAAATGCTACTGTGTATAAACTTTTAATGCCAAAATCAAGTTGACTGTCACGAATAAGAAATACCTTATGACACATACTTATGTTTCATATACAAAACTTGTGTTTATGTGTTAAATATTAATAAAAATTTATATTTCATCAGAGACGGTAATGATATTTTTCGTTGTTAGTGTAGCAAAATTAACTAGCGTGTGGCTGAACTCGACTTTTTTCATATCATAATCTAGTAGCTTGTATTTTTCTAGTAGATTGTATTTTTTTCTTTTGCAAATTTTCCAAGAAAAGATTTGAAAAATCTGCATCGTTGATCCAAATGATCCCAATTGAAGAATCATAGCATCTTACCCTTCATTTTACTTGCAAGAAATTCTTCCGAGTGACACCAAGTTTGACAATGCTCGAATTCGAAGAACTTCAAACCTACGATTCGGATTTCAATAAGGAAAGTGTCCCCTGATCCAAACATTTAAATAGTTCCCTCGCTTATAAATTCCAATAATTTATAATTCATGAACGGATGATTTCTGTAATAATTTTTGCTTTGGAGCTGTATGTGGTATTTAAAGTAGATGGTGTTCAATTACAAGTATTAGTTTGGACGTCAAATTTTACTTTCCCTGCAATACATGGTAATGTATAGGGAAAGTATTTGAATCATGCCAAAAATTGCAACTCGAGTTTTCGACGGATCTAGACGTTTAGGGACTTCTAGAACACGAAAAACTATTTTTAGCGTGACGTCTGCCTGTCTATGTCTGTCTGTCTGTGTGTGCAATGTACGTATCCACACTAGCTGAAAAACTAATGGACCGAATTTTACAAAATTTAGTAGACAAGTCGCTTGTGGGTTACCCTGGTGCTGATTAGATTTTAGAACGATTCGGAAAAAAATAACCTGCTGTTTTTTCGAAACGGCCCGCAAAAATCGTCAAAACCTGAAAGAAAAAACTACATATGCTAAAATATATCAATTAAATGCTTATTTTATCCGTAATTTTCAACGATGAAAGGAATAAGACAGATCCCATTACACTAGGATTAGCCGTTCTCGAGATATTTTAGTTTTTCGCTACACCAATTTTGAAATTAAGTTCAGTTACCAACTGGGAACGAAAGTCGAATTAAAAATGCAATTTTAATGTCATTTTGAATAATTATGGGTGTTATTTTATGCAATTAAACCCAATATAATGAATTATTGAAGAAATAAAGAGAACGTGAATATGAGCCTGCAGAGAAAGACATGTGCTGCCCACATAAGATTTTTTTATATGGCAATATGAAAATCTAGGAGATTTCAAACGCACGAAATATATATATATACATTTTTTATGCTGTGGGTGTTTTAAAAAGTTTATCGTGTTACATCTTCTTTTCGTTCATTGGATTTTCAAACTACTATTATTATATATATATATATATATATATATATATATATATATATATTATATATATATATATATATATATATTATATATATATATATATATATATATATATATATACATATATATATATATATATATTAATTCACGAAAATTCGTCTGTTAACTGTATGGATTCCGTTCCAAATTTGTTTGAAAGAAAATTTTTCGATCTTTCAATCTTTACTGTCAAGCTGAAAACTCTATGATAATATTTTTGGTCGCTAAGGATTCGATCTGAGTGAATATCTCCCTGAAATCGTTGTATATCGGGCTAAAACACAAGATAATCATTCATGAAGCATAATGATGAACACAGTGCAACATAATAAAAATTTTAACACAGGTACTGCCAACTAAAGTTGAGTAACAAATATATATATATATATATATATATAGTACGTTATGTAAAAGAAGACTGAATCCCAAATAATTATAATACTAATAACAGATTAATAGGCGCCCATATGCAAGGGCAAAGGGGGGACACTTGCCCCTCCCTGGAAATCCAAGTCACAAAAGTAGACATCAAGCTGGCCGATGTTGCAATTTTTTATCCTTGAATCAAACCTCCCTCCCCCCCCTGGGAAAGTTTTACGGTCGCCTATAACCAGATTAATTTATTTAAAAAAGCACATTACAATGAATAATAGCAAAGTGATCCACCCATGCAAATATTAGCTAACATTTGCATTATTGAGTCAGAAATTTCGCCCGTTTAAAATATACAATCCTTTATGTAATAAATATAAGCTTTATTATTCATCCCATTTTAAAACCAAACTACTTTATTTCCATTTGCGGGTTTAACTACGTGACACTTTTCAGTATGAGTGCATTAAATATGTAATGTTCTACGTCCCCTATATTATTGCATATATAATACTGAGTGAATTCGCGTTCATTTATAAATTGTCTAAACATGAACTTCGATGAGCCTGAATTTTTCTAAATTCAGACAGACCCCCCGCTCAGCACGAAACAGTCTAGGAGAATTGACTCGGCTCAATTCGGGTCTGAGCAGCCCGAACCCGTGCAGGCCTTTAACTTATTAATTAGCTGCATTACATCCGTTGATTTCTTCAAAGACCATTTCGGACGTAAAAAGACGCTGTAACCTAAGCCCCGTCAACACGCCTCCTTTAGTCTTACGCACCTGGCCCTTTGCTGGACTCAGGATGTCAACACATTAAACTCCCTTCCAATTTCCGTTCCAAGATATTATTTTCCGGCACTAGGTGAAACGAACACTGACCAAATAAATCGATAATAAATGAGGTTTGGTGTCTTTGATCTAAACGTGATCGATGGAGATAAAACTGTCAGTATGGATAACAAAGGGGAAGGTCAGTGTCAATGCGGATTTTCTGGAACTATTACCACAGTGTTCCAGTAATGTCCACAACTGATGTCAAGGATGCCATGAAGTGCTTTACCGCAAACAAAACATAACGATAGTAGAGTATTGATGTGTTCTATATTATGATTAAATTATTTTCATGGTTTATAGCCGTGTTTCTCTTCCAAATTTCTTCCCCAATGAAGGGAGGCCTTTCCCACCATCATAACCCGTGTAGTTCCTGAAATTATGTCTGGAGAAAGGGAAAGCAAGATATTTTGTTGCCACTCCTCCCCTTTTTACTTTCCCTGCAATACATGGTAATGTATAGGGAAAGTATTGGAATCATGCCGAAAATCACAACTCGAGTTTTCGACGGATCTACACGTTTCGAGACCTCTAGAATACGAAAAAACCATTTTTAGCGTGACGTCTGTGCGTGTGTCTGTCTGTCTGTCTGTCTGTCTGTCTGTCTGTCTGTCTGTCTGTCTGTGCAGATTTTGTATCCACTGTAACTAAAAAACTAATGGACCGAATTTCACAAAATTTGGTAGGTAAGTCACTTGTGGGCGGGGCTAGTGCTGATTAGTTTTGGGTACGATTCGGAATAAAAGAACCCGCCTTTTTTTTGCGAAATGGCCCGCAAAAGCTTGTATCCACTCTAGCTGAAAAACTAATAGACCGAATTTCACAAAATTCGATAGATGAGTCACGTATAGGTCACTCTGGTGCTGATTAGATTTTGGTACGATTCGGAAAAAAATAACCTGCCTTTTTTTGCAAAACGGCCCGCAAAAATCTTCAAAATCTAAACTAAAGAACTAGGTATACTCAGATATATCCATTAAATGCCCGTTTAATACGTAATATTTAACGACGAAAAGAATAAGACCAACCCCATTACACTAGGACTAGCCGTTCTCGAGATATTTTAGTTTTTCGTACTTTCCCTACGCCACCTTTGAAAATAAGCCCGGTTACCGAATGAGAACGAAAATTGAATAAAAGTGAAATAAATTTAATTAAAATAAAGAGAATGTGGATATAAGTCTGCAGGGAAAGTCATGTGCTGTCCACATCAGATTTTTTAATAAATATTAATGAATTACAAAATCGGCAGTGGCTTCAGTCCGATGGAGCCGAAATGGTTTTGCGTGAATAACATCTTTTTTTTTTTTTTTTTTTTGTGGATGATTTGTCTTTTTCTGACATTCTCAAAACAGCTTAAAATATTAAAACATCGAAATTAGAACCACCAATTCAAAATGGTTCAAAATATTAAAATATCAAAATTATAATCACTATATTTTAAAAACTAAGAACTTAATACGAAATCCAATTATGTATCCTTGTTGTAAAAATTGTCTACAATTGTATAGTTTCTGAGATATATGCGTCTAAAGTGCTTACATTTTACTTTCCCTGCAATACATGGTAATGTATAGGGAAAGTATTGGAATCATACCGAAAATCACAACTCGAGTTTTCGACGGATCTACACGTTTCGAGACCTCTAGAATACGAAAAAACCATTTTTAGCGTGACGTCTGTGCGTGTGTCTGTCTGTCTGTCTGTCTGTCTGTGTGTCTGTCTGTCTGTCTGTGTGTCTGTCTGTCTGTGCAGATTTTGTATCCACTGTAACTAAAAAACTAATGGACCGAATTTCACAAAATTTGGTAGGTAAGTCACTTGTGGGCGGGGCTAGTGCTGATTAGTTTTGGGTACGATTCGGAATAAAAGAACCCGCCTTTTTTTGCGAAATGGCCCGCAAAAGCTTGTATCCACTCTAGCTGAAAAACTACTGGACCGAATTTCACAAAATTCGGTAGATGAGTCACGTATAGGTCACTCTGGTGCTGATTAGATTTTGGTACGATTCGGAAAAAAATAACCTGCCTTTTTTTCCAAAACGGCCCGCAAAAATCTTCAAAATCTAAACTAAAGAACTAGGTATACTAAGATATATCCATTAAATGCCCGTTTAATACGTAATGTTTAACGACGAAAAGAATAAGACCAACCCCATTACACTAGGACTAGCCGTTCTCGAGATATTTTAGTTTTTCGTACTTTCCCTACGCCACCTTTCAAAATAAGCCCGGTTACCGAATGAGAACGAAAATTGAATAAAAGTGAAATAAATTTAATTAAAATAAAGAGAACGTGGATATAAGTCTGCAGGGAAAGTCATGTGCTGCCCACATCAGATTTTTTTTCCTGGAGACGCAACTGCCCTTCTTGTGCAGAACCACGAAGCATTACACGAGTTTCCTGTAATACACCCCTGTAAAATATTTCTTGTTATATATGTTCCAAGCTCTTGGTAAATACCTTAAGCACCCCAATAAGCTTGTAAATAAAGGTCCATGAATGCGCACGTTAGGTCTATCTATAGTAAAGTGAGTATGTCCGATCAAATAAAAGTGATTTCAGCGCCCCTAGCCGAGAGTTTAAAAAATCAAGGAAACGAACTCGGTGACAGTGCGAAATAGATAATAAAAGCCGATTACAAAGATGTGGGATATTGCCTAATGAGTAGGAATCGATACCAGGAACCAACAAAACGCGTGTACGAAAGACAATAAATACATCTCAAAGGGTCCTATCAGCGGGGCCTGTAATACGGAGACAGTTGTAATACTTGTCGTAGTACAGGGCCATATTCTTTCTCGAATTCAAATGTATGTTGTTACTGACAGCAAGAGAGCCACTTTCCCCCCCCCCCCCCTTGAATGTCCAGGGTTACAAAGTTGATTAAGCTAGTCGAAACTGTTCATCTTATCCTTGGGTTTTCCCCATTGACATCAGTGGTTTGTACCAACGCCACCTAGATAACGCCACCCTGTTATCTAGGTGACGTTGTTTGCACCCTCCCGAGAAAAGTTCGATGGGCCCCCATGGCTGAGGTTGGGCCTTTTGAACAGTCTGCCCATTAGATTCCTGTGCATGTAAGTGTTTTTCATTTTAGCATTCCTGCATAGGACAGCCATTTGCTAATAACTCTATTGCTTCGAACATATATGCCTTCTATTACAGCGTAATGATTGGTTCGCACTGATTAGACAATGATCTATATCTTTGAAATTGTCTATTTTCGTTTATCTCATTTTGTTGTCGAGTTCGTTCTGCCAATTTTTCAAATTCCCCGCTGGGGGTGCTGCGAGCTCTTTTATTCGATCGGACATGGTCACTTTACTCTATCTAGACCCAACGTGTATATTTATATTTATTTATTTATCTATTTATTTCCCAGCGATAAAAATAACTGACACAAGTCCAATTACAATGATCACATATTGAAAAAATAATAAGAAATTAAAAATAAGAAAAAAGAAAAGAAATAATCATAAATCATAGCAAAATCATGAGACAAATATTCTTAAAATTATTTTCTGATATATATATATATATATATATATATATATATATATATATATATATATATATATATATATATATATATATATATATATATATATATATTCTATATATTGACTATTTTCCACTTGTCCTGAGTCCTATACTGTTTACTATTTTTGAAAGTCTCCATACATATTATGTATCGTTCAAATCTATTCATTCCGGTGCCCACTCGCATTGACGAAGTGAGGTGAAATGCGCAGTCGCTTGTTCAACTTACACGTGGTAGCAATGCTTGCGAGTTCATATTTCTGTTTGAGGAGGTATTATTTTTCTGATTTATTTTTCTCCTTCCACTAGCCAGTAGACAGTTCCAATGGTGTCTATAGTTAAATACTATCGCCATTGTCAGAAACTGGCTATTCTATCGGTTTTAATTCGAATTGTATGGCTGTCCTGATGAGAATGCAATTTCGAACTAACCGCCATTTGTGTAGTTTCAATTGATTGTTCTCTATGTCTTAATCTTTTATCTTGAGCTAATTCTTATTGCCTTTTCTCATTTTTGCCGTGTTTTCATTTTCATTTTTATTTATATTTATATACTTTTAATTGAGATTTTTGTATCCTAATATTCTTCTCATCCCCCTTTGCATTGTAGTGATATGTTACCTTCTATCTTTATCCTTAGTCTTGGTCTATAGTTACTCATTTGTAACAGATATGCTAGAGATGGGTTTTTTTGTACATACAGTAGTTTATGCATAGTTTTCGATTAAAATATTTCAGTTTATATATATATATATATATATATATATATATATATATATATATATATATATATATGGGTTACTGGGAATCCTGTTCATTGTATAGCACAAATAAGCAGAATATATTACATTCATCAGTGCGATACACCTATTGCATCTTGCTCATAAAAAATATATGTTAACTACTTTTCCTACAATAACGTGATAATGTATAGGGAAAGTTTAGGAATCGTGTCAAAAAGCACAAATCCAGTGTTCGACGTATCTGCACTTTTTGGGGCCTCTAGAACACTTAAAAGCTATTTTAAGCGTGCGCCTGTGTGTGTGTGTGCAATGCAAGTCTGTGCAGTGTATGTATCCAATCTAACTCAAAACTAATGGACCCAATTTCATAAAATTGTATAGGTAAGTCATTTGTGGGTTACCTTGGTGCTGATTAAACGTTGGTGCGATTTGGGATAAATGAATCAGCCATTATTTGTGAAATAACCCGCAAAAATCGCTAAAATCTAATATAAAAGACTACGTATACCCAAATGTATCAATTAAATACATGTTTCATACGTAATATTTGACGATGAAAAGAATAAGACCAACCCCATTACTCTAGAATTAGCCATTCTCAAAATACTTTAGTTTTTCGTATTTTTCTAGGCCGCCTTTAAAAATACGTGCCATCACCAAATAAAAACGAAAATTGAATTAAAAATGCGCAAATTTAGTACAATTTTCAAATAATTATGATTGTTATTTATTTAGTTCAATTAAATTCATTTCAACGAATTATTAAAGAAATAAAAAAGAAATGAATTTCAGTCTGTAGGGATAGTCATGTGTTGTCCATATCAGATATTTTTTTTTTTTGTATTCTGGCACGAATGATGACACAAGCGGATATAAATGATTTGCAATAAAAATACATGAGAAATACGAGTGGAGCCCCACACACTCCATACATTTAAAGTTTTAAAGTGAATATTAGAAGCACATTCCATACACCTCCAGATTCTGTGACGATTGTTAGCCCTAAATCTGGAGATTTATCGCCATATCTCTCACAGATCCAAGTATTTTTCGCGTCAAAATCCAATTCCGTATTCCGGACACAGACGCTTTTCTGGAGGATAGCCAGAATGCGAACACGGGTTCCTGGTTTAGGAGCTGGAAGCGCAACAAGAGGTGCTAACGGAGGAGAACGTATCGATCGCCCCATCAAAAAGAGTAAGGAACAGTGCGGATGAGGATGCAGATGGAGGTTTTCCCATAAAATTACAATATGCAGGGACATATTTAATGAATCATCTCGTACTTAATAAAAAAAACATGTCATGTGTCTAAGCGACTTGTTGCATACAAAATAACAGATTTCGGTTTTGTACAAAAACAATAAAGAAAAAATAATAATCATTAATTTTTTTTATGTGAGACATCACAATCCGCGTGTGAAAAGTAAAAATTCTAATATCGTGGAATACCGATAATAACCCTTTGTTTTTTTACAAAGAAAAATGTTAAAAAAATACGGATTCCATGTATAATTGAAATTTTTTGTAGAAAAATTTAAAACCAGTAGGAATTGGGAGGTTACAAAAGGAATATTCAAAGGAAACTTTAAAAACTAAAGACAAGCAAAAAATAGGTTTAAAAGTATTTTATTAAAATCTCCTATTTACGACGTATAAAGTCATCGGCCATAGCGCTGTCGGGCACTATTGTGCGCCTCATCAGTGGCGAAGTGAAAACAAATTGCGAACGTGTGCTTGAATGCAGGCCATAACTGCCAGGCAAAATTTACATATCAATCAATCTACAGTTTAAAAATTTTTAAAGACGAGGCATTTAAATATAATTTAATCACAAAATACAAATTACAATAAAAGGAAAAGGTTCATAAGTTAAATGGTAACCAATAGGAATGTCGTCAAAAAACGAAATAAAGCAACTACTAAATTTTCAGAAAATCGTTATAAAGGTTTGACACGTACTGTGTAGACGGCCACACAACTTGATACCATAAACCCCCTGGGTTGGTCGTGTGGTCTGGGCCTTCAACGTACTGTGTAGAGAACGAGACGCCAAGCATAACTAAGGGTCTGAACGGGATCAAAATTACAAATTGACTCGCGGTAGATAAATAAAAAGGGATTCATAAAGTAAAATATTACGGAGGTTATTGCAGCTAATTAAAAGGAAAGTTTTACCAAACATAGGACGAAAATGATCGTTAATAACATATTGGGCTAGAACCGTGGAGAGGTTACCATTTTTTTTATTTTATTTAAAAGAAAATTTGAAAAGCTACCGGAGTTTTTGAATAAAAGACTTCTTTTCAGCCTCTTTTCGAATTTCCTTTTTGGCATCACGATGCTAAAAATAAAAGTTATTTCTAAATATGGACGACATTCTACCTACAATGTGTAGTGTGCTGTTATTCCATTGTATTCAGGAATCCATAAGATCAACAAAATACAATGGTGGCGCTACTTAAACGATGTATGCGATATTATAACATGTGAATAATTATGACTTGATTAGACTCAGGTGGAACCACTATACCCAGATGTCAATATCCGCAAGCAGACGATGTGATATTGCACAAAGAGTGGACAGGCCAACCAGAGTCGGAGGCGGTTTTCCACTGACCGTCTTTTGCTCACCAGCACACCCATTTATCCTCTAAACTCTAATTTCAAAAGTCAATTTTTTTCTATCTCCATTTAATTTCCGCAGGAGATAAAAGCTGGAATCTTTCCCAGACCTGGGACCTTGATCCTTGTCCTCCAGCAACCTTTATTTCTCTCCCATTTTTATCTTCGCCGTCCTTTTTTAATCACGACACTTGTCAAAAATTTTATTAGACTCTAATGGAGCGATATTAGATTTTTCTAATGCAGCGATGACGAGCACTCATTTCTCCCTCAAATCCTCATTTTTCAAAAATCTCTATCTCCGCTTAATTTCCGTAGGAGGTAAAAACTGAAACGAGATTTTGTCCCATAGGTGATACAATAAGTGTGCTAAGTTTTCAGCCTTCTAGGGTAGCGGAAGGCTTCTAGAATATCTAGAAAGATTAAAAAAAACATTTTTACATACAGGGGGAGGGTCAAAAATCAGACTCCGTTAGTTCCTACTTCGTGGTCGATACTATAAATATGCAAAATTCATTTCTACGGTTCACAGCAGGGCTTCTGAAGAGCCTATAAAATCTTTTTGAAAAAAAAATCCTTTTTTCTGGAATGTGAATTGAAAATCCGGTTTCGTTAAAGTTCTATCCTGTGATTGATACTACAAGTGTACAAAAATTCAACCATCTAATTTACCAGGGGGGAGAGGGTGGGTTCTGGAAGGTCTGTAGACACATGAACACATTAGAAATGATTATATATATGACTTAAAGTCGTGTTTAAACTATGTTGAAACAAACTTGTAAAGAACCTTGCTGCCCCAGCTAGGAATCGAACCCTAGATCACCCAACTGGCCAGCCGACGCTCTACCGTTGAGCTATTGGGACGAAATTCTAAGCTCTTATCTCTGCAAGCTCAATGATATTAATTACACATTTTGATATGAAGCATGAAAGTCTGGACTTAATTGCGTTGTATCCTAATATGGGTCGCCAACAGGGAGGAGAAAAAGAATACATTGCACAGGAGTCCGGACCGCATAAATAATTTATGAAAAAAGTGAAAAACTTGTAAAATTAGGGGTGGTGAAGGTGCCTGCGCATTTGCTGCGTATGGGATCAGAAAGTTCTGTCTGCGTCAGGGATCCTAAAACGCATTACAACAATAAATAGTTGATGCATCTATATCCAAATATCTGTTACTTTGTACTATTACTACATCATTCTATGTTGATAAACTGGAAATTAAAAACATATGAGGGTTTAGTATCGCTTACGTAGGCTCTCAATCGTGACACACCCCCACATGTCACCTCAAAAATTTTCTATTCCTGTTCAGGGACGCTCATAATATGTAAATCCGCCGATTTTAAATTTTCTATCTTACTTTTCTATATGATGTCGTTTAATTGATTTCAATTCGTTTTTGCTGTTCCTCCAGAAGTTGCAGGGTTTCGTAGTTAACAAACAGACGCTCTATTTACGAGTTGTTTATGCCTATCCCCCCTTATGTAATTTTTTTTTGTCTTGCATCTTTGTGATGACATTGTAAGTGGATTTTATCCGTTGTATATAATGTACATAAATAAATCTAAATAATGATTGTTTAACGGGCTTTTGTCTTAGTAGACATGTGTAGGAGTCTGTTCTTGCAACGCTTTCTGCTACGAAGCACATTACACCAGATATAGGTTTGGACCGGAATATATTTTTTGGTCTAATCGTCATATCGTGAGATTGCCATACTCTTAATCCCGAGTACAAACCTGACCAGCCAGTCTTCCCACATGCAACAGAAGTTCTCCGTTGACCTTTGCATACTTACAGTATCGACCACGCGGCAGAACCCAACAGTATCGAATTTTCAATTTTCCCTCTCGGAGGTGGACAGAATGGGAGTGGTTGAAAAATCCCCCCGATTCCTTCAGAAGTGGCCTTTGGAATCGTCTGGTGACCTAGACTGTCTGATGATCTAGACAGTCTGGTGACCTAGAACACATTTATAATACCGTCCACGAGGCGCAACCTAATAGAACCATATTTTTGATTTCTTCCTTGGGGCTAAACAAAATGGAGCGGGATGAAAAATCTTTCCAGGCCCTCCAAGAGCTCACATCCCGATGACGTAGAAGTTCGAAACTTTGCCTATTTATAGTATCGATGAAATGACAGTAAGTAACTAAGCCAATTTTTGATAGAAACGACTATTTTCGATGCCAAGAGCCATACATTGTTACACAGAATAAAACTCAATTGAAAAGATGTTGCAACTTAATTTCTTAGTAATGTTATTTTTTCTGTCTTTGACAGGCTTTAATACCATTAAATAATAATACTTTCCTTATACATTATATTATATACACATGGAAAGTAATACAGCGAATTTACAACCAACTAATGAGTTGTCCGTGAGTATCAGAGAGTAATAACTGAAACAATTAAGTACTTTGCGTAAGCACACCTGAAGAGGACATGATTCTGAAGGGAGAGCTTTTACCTGCTCCTCATCCGAAGCGCAAAGAAGAGTACTTAATCGATCTCCGTCTGAAAAACAATGAGGCGGGATTTGTGGAAGATGCAGCTGCTTCTATTGGATTAAAATAGAGATTTTAATCATCATTGAGGAAATTATGGTAAACTTCTCATAGGAACAGCAGTATTCTTAGAAAGATGAACGTAGAAATTCTAGAAGTGATGGATGTAATTTTACTTTCTCAATTATATGAATAAAAGGTTCGTCTATTGGCCACGTAACACAAAATTCAAGGTACGAACAGCCATGAATTTTGGTATAGGGTACTTTAGGTCGTCTGACGTTAGACTTCAGCAATATTTCTTGTTTTACTTTTCCTACATGTATAGGGACATTATTGTGACGAGATCAAACGTTCCAATTTGAGATTTCGATGGAAGAGCACATTTTAATCACCCCTGATCTCGAATCGAACGTTTTTGAGGGGATGTCTGTGTGCATACATGTTAGTGTATGCATATGGTAGTGTGTTTGTGTGTGTGTGTGAGTGTGTGTCAGTCTGTGAAAACGATTAAAGGGTGAGATTTGAAACAAAATTGTTACTAATCCCCTTGGTGATGGAACCACCTCTCAAAGTATAAAAGGTCATGTGGCTGAAGGAGACCAGAAATCACATCTTGATCGTAAGTAACGGTTTATTCATGGTATATCTTACTAGAATAAAAGACAACTCTCAGTCTGCATAGTCACAACACAAAAGGAGGTATTATAATATACATTGTTGTAAATAAATTAAAAAATTTGATGTGGACAGCACATGATTTTTCTTCAGATTCAAATTCATTTTGCCGTTATTATTTCATTTTGCTTTAACTGAGTTTAATTGTAGAAAATAACATGGCTACTTTTCTGATATTATATCTAATTTGCCTTTTTTTAATGCACCTTCGTTTCATTTGGCCACTTGATTCACTTTAAATTCTTCAATTCCGCAAAATGAAGAAACTAATATATCCCGAAAACGGTTCATCCTACACTCATAACGTCAGTTTTATTCGCTTTATTGTCAAAATGTACTTAAAGCACAAGGACTTAATTTATATACAAGGTAGGATCAAAAACTTCAGAGACTGTGCTGATATCTCCAACCCTGATTGGAGGAAAGGGGAACTATTTTACAGTGGCTTAAAGGCACATGTGACGTGAGATGTGAAGAGGAGAAAACAGGTCCACAGTGCAGGGTTTTTCCAAACAATGCGTGTCAGTGAACTGTAGACGTTCGCGTCTTCCTTTTCACATCTCGCGTCACATGTGCCTCTACGCTACGGTAAAATAGTTCCCCTCTCCTACAATCAGGGTTGGAGATATCAGCACAGTCTCCGAACTTTTTGATCCTACCTTGTTTATCAATAATTTTAGTCATTTATTTCAGATTTTCACTATCTTTGAGGAGCATTTCGGAAAAAAAGAGTCAGTTATATTTTTCAGAATCAAAATCTAATAAGAATCAGGATAACCATCAAGGGACTAGTTTCAAGAAATTTCATGAAATAGTGATTTTACTACTTAAAAACGCCTACAGTTCCTTAAAATTAAAATTTAAATAGCTCGGCAATGGTCCATTTAAGAGTAATTGGGTTGGTCTCATTCTTTCAGTCGTCAGAAATTACGTATAAAACAATCATTTAATTTATACATTTGAACATATGTAGTCTTTTATTTTAGATCGGATATCTTTAGATTTATGGTTCATTTCGCAAAAAAAAGGCAGATTTTTTTCCCAAGTCATACCAAAATTTAACCAGCACCAAGATATCCCACAAGTGATTTATATACCAAATTTTGTGTAATTGGGTCAATTAGTTTGTTAGATAGAGTGGATACATACGCTTTTTGCGGGCCATTTCGCAAAACAGGCAAATTCTTAAATCGTACCAATATCTAATCAATACCAGGGTAACCCACAAATGACTTAATTACCAAATTTTGTGAAATTTGGTCTATTAGTATTTTAGCTGGAGTGAGTACATACAAGATTTGAGAACCATTTCTCAAAACGGCAGTTTCCTTTATCCCGAATCGTACCAAAATCTAATCAGTCACAGGGGATAGCAGTCACCCACACCCACACCAGTCACCCACAAGTGACTGGTGCTGATTACTGGTGGTGGCCTATAAAATTTTATAAACTTTGTTCCAGTAGTTTTTGAGTAACAGTACATACACACACACACACACAGACGCCACGCTAAAAATAGTTTTGTCGTGTTCAAGAGGTCTCAAAACGTGTAGATCCGTCGAAAACTCGACTTGTGATTTTCGACATGATTACAATACTTGCCCTATACATTACCATGTATTGCAGGAAATGTAAAATGAGTCCATTATTCAGCTTTGTTTTCTGTAACTGATATCGTAAGCAACGTAGAACTCCAGAATACTGCTCTTTATATATAGATGATAACATTACATCAAAGATCTGCAGATAAAGTTAATGTATTTTTTTTTACAATTTATGGAAGAAAAAAACTGAGGTTTTTAAATTTCAACATACTTCACTTTTATTTAAATAGATACTCAATTTGACCCTACTGTGGGGTCACTTTCCATATTTTATCATCATAAAAAATAGTTATTACATTTTAGCAAATTTTTCACATTATTATTATGTTGTTGTTGCTCATGACCTCCTGTTTCGGTCGAACCACAAACAGGACCAGTGATGCCAGAAGAAGGACAAAGAATGACACAAGACGAGATCACAAAGTTTTTATTAACACAAACAAGCATCACTGACGAAGGTCTGGGGGGGGGGCAGCTTCACATTTGGAGAGGACCCAGAAGGCGGAAGACTGACATCATCCTCAAGAAAACACCCATGCCTTACTCGGGATTCGAACCCAAGCCCACTAGACAGCAGTCGGAGACGCTATCCACTTCACCGCCTGGGCGGCACATTATTATTATAAAATAGTTTAACTTCATGATAGGAGAAAAATACTAGCTTTGTTTTCTAATCCCATTTGGAGGCACGTGTGAATAAACAGTAGCCGAGTCTCTCCAACAGAAATGCGTCTCCAACAGAAAATTTAATTTTAAAATGTAAGCGCTTTATATATAAATCATGAAATCAATCCATATTGAACGAACGTCTCTGGTATTTTTCACCTTTTATTTACTTTCGAACATTTTTTTTCTCTTCCGCCGCAGGTTATTTCCTTCCTGAACATGAGTGATGAAGACGCAAATTCAAGTGATATTCTTATATTTTCACGATCGGCGGCAATTTGAGGAAAGAAGTAGCATGGAAGAAAGTCAGTCATCAATATTTAAAACTGCTCGCAAGATAACGAAGAGATCGAATATATTTTTTTTAAATAAAAACCAATAATATGTTTGATTAATTATATATTGAAAAATTGCAAAAGGAATTCGAGTTTAAGACACTCTAAGAATTATTAAAATAGATTCAAAGATAATGAAAATGCTGAATATCTGAAAAATACAAAAGAATCCTTTTTACTTTCCGTGCAATACATGGTAATGTATAGGGAAAGCATTGGAATCATACCGAAAATCACAACTCGAGTTTTCGACGGATCTATACGTTTCGAGACCTCGAGAATACGAAAAAACCATTTTTAGCGTGACGTCTGTGTGTGTGTCTGTGTGTCTGTCTGTCTGTGCAGATTTTGTATCCACTCTAACTAAAAAACTAATGGACCGAATTTCACCAAATTTGGTAGGTAAGTCACTTGTAAGCGAGTCTGGTGCTGATTAGTTTTGGGTATGATTTGGAATAAAAGAACCCGCCTTTTTTTTTGCGAAATGGCCCGCAACAGCTTGTAGCCACTCTAACTGAAAAACTAATGGACCGAATTACACAAAATTCGGTAGATGAGTCACTTGTGGGTTACCCTGGTGCTGATTAGATATTGGTACGATTCGGAAAAAAATAACCTGCCTTTTATTGCAAAATGGCTTCAAAAATCGTCAAAATCTAAACTAAAGAACTAGGTAAACTCAAAAATATCCATTAAATGCTCGTTTAATACGTAATTTTAACGACGAAAAGAATAAGACCAACCCCATTACACTAGGACTAGCCGTTCTCGAGATATTTTAGTTTCTCGTATTTTCTCTACGCTACATTTGAAAATAAGTCCGGTTACCGAATGAGAACGAAAATTGAATTAAAAGTGAAATAAATTTAATTAAAATAAAGAGAACGTTAATATAAGTCTGCAAGAAAAGTCATGTGCTGCTCACATCAGATTTTTATTCTTAGAAACGAATGTATATTTGATTGAGATGAATTTGTTGAAATATTTCAACTTTAAAATAAGTATACTCCTTCTGAAATGATAACATTTCATAACGCATATTAGTTTTCTGTCTGAATCCAGATAAAAGAGTTTTTTCTTATAATATTTAAAGAAAAGAAATGTAAATATTTGCAATCTGAGTAAATCATTTGAAAGAAATGTAAATGATTGTGAATCTGCTGTGAAAGATAAACTCATTTATAAGAACTGTTCTTCTAGAGAAGCTTCATTGCATTAAAAATCAATTCAGTAAATTGTCCAGTTGAGTAAACTTCATTTATGAGTACATAAGTTTTGACTCTTCATATAAGCTTTCTGCTGTAGTAGTAAGCATACTTTCTGGGAATACTAAATATTCAGCACTTAAAATATCGTTTTTCGTGGTTCTGTAAGTTTCCGCGCTTCCTATACAGGTTCCACTGCAAATGGAATATTCGGGGTTCCACTGCAAATGGAATATTAAAGGTTCCACTGTAAATGGAATATTGGGGGTTCCACTGCCAATCGAATATTCGGGGTGCCACTGCAAATCGAATATTCAGAGTTCGATTGAAAATAGTTATTGAATATTCGGAGTTCTAATGCAAATCGAATATTCAGAGTTCGATTGAAAATGGTTATTGAATATTCGGAGTTCTAATGCAAATCGAATATTCAGAGTTCGATTGAAAATGGTTATTGAATATTCGGAGTTCTAATGCAAATCGAATATTTAGAGTTCGAATGAAAATAGTTATTGAATATTCGGAATTCCACTGAAATTCGAGTATTCAGAGTTCGACTGAAAATGGTTATTGAATATTCGGAGTTCCACTGCAAATCGAGTATTCAGAGTTCGACTGAAAATGGTTATTGCATATTCGGAGTTCCACATTAACTAATAATAGTTAGTTATGGAAATTGTGTTCTTTTTTGGGCAATGCAACTAACGCTACTTTAGAGTGGCCATACTTCCAAGTTGGATCACTCATGTACACATATTGTCAATTGCGTAACTTTGCAAAATAAAACAATTGCACAAATTATTTTGCGCGCGAAATATTTTTAAAAATTCATTTTTCTCTATAGACTTTCAACATTATCTAACCTTTAGCTTCAGATATCTCAATGCGCAGATCGAGAATAAAAATTCGGGCTTCTACAAATTTTAAATTTCAAATCACCGTTTGTTAATTTAACCATTCATTAACATTGACCTAAAACAAGATTAGTTCAAGCTGTATATGTATGCAAATTTTATACGAGTTAGTTGAGTTTTACTCTGCCAACGAAACTTTCGCGAACAATCATATTTGAGTCAGTGTTAAGGGAGCTAACTTCAGCCAAACTTACTTTGTTTCAAACAGAACAAAAAATCATTTTGTTCTCGCATTGTTCAAACAAAATGCATCGCAATTTTATAATTTGTTTTCGGAACAAAGCGATGCATAGCTCCCTTCAGCAATGATCCACATATGTCCATAATGCTGTTAAAGTGGTAATTTTACCACCATAGAACCATGAAGCTTTGTGCAGTAATAAAGCAATACATTTATGTCTACACTGTGAAAAATTCAACGCAGTCTCCTCAACACGCATTTTTATTTGTTTAAAAAGCTTTCCGAATGTTGAAATTCCGATCAGACACCGATGTTAACGTTACAAGTAATAAATTTACGACATATTCAGGAAATTTTCAACACAATTCGAAATTAAACATATAAATAAAAAACAAATCTCATTGTGTCGAAGTTTTGGGATACGAACAAATATTTTCATTGAAATTGGAATGTGTGTTTCAATGTTTGCATAATTTATGTTTGCTTTTAAGTAATTTTCTTTTTAAAATAAACTGGCGTCAAAAATTATTATTTCGTTAATCTATTCGTTCAGAACTGAAGAATATAATCCTAGTTAAAACTGCATATAACCATAAAGTTAACGGGATACACATACTTAGTTCAGATCCAGTAGTACAACAAAAATTTAGCTTCGCACACCAGAGCTCAGGCTGCAAATGATATAAACCTTAAGAACAAAACAATAATAATATCGTATAAATCGTATATTAAAATCGTATAAATCGTGAGATATAATTCCAAGTGTTTGCGAATTTAAAAACAAACATACATGCTAAAACATAAATTGCCTGATAATAGCGACTCGAATCTTTACATCAAAGACTGAAATTCAAATAATTTGTTTGTTACAGCATAAATAAATAAAATAAACCGTTGATTAAAAGCATCAATGTTATATTCTTCACAATTCCCCCCCCCCCCCACACACACACACACAATCTTTTATTTATTGGCATTTTTAAATCAGTTTATTCAAATATTTATTTGAATTTTGTTGATAAAATAGCTCTGCATATTTTCGATATCTGTAGTTTCTTATATCAATTTTTACTTTTTCTTAATTACGCAGTGAAAAAAAAGATCATAGCTTCCGAAACTCTTTGTACCTCAATTTTTTGTTATAGTCTTCTCAATTCCGAAGTCTTTTATTCACTGGTGTTTTGAAAGTACTTGTGTCGTCACAATATAGATTATCAAATATATTAGTTTAATTAAACATTAATTTTAAATTTGAAAGCCCAAATATTTTTAAAAACTTAGCATTATTCAGTTTTTGCAAAAAAAAAAAAAAACTTTTTTAAAGTCCACTCCTTACAACAAGAGAACATAGCCAAGCATTTTTTGCTACTGGTATTTCGAAACAACTTTATAAAGGTGAACACGCAGGCATCTTTTAATAAAAAAACAAGTTTATTCTTACAACTGCAGAAAGTAATAAAATAAACACCCATTAACGTAATTTATAACTAATTAATCAGAAAGTATATTGTCCACCCCTTTTTACCATCGGCTGCAGACAAACACGCCACATTCCAACTCGTGCTTCGCACTTCGCATTTTAAGAACCTGGTTGCCAGCTCTCTCTGCCATCCGCAATCTGCGTGCCTGCTATTTAAATTTAGGATCTTCTTTCCCCGAGGAAGACACTGCTTGAAAAATAAGAAGTCGAGAATAGAAATGGTAATCCTTAAAACTTTTTCAGGGAATATGACCATCTCTATATTCTTTCAAAAGTGCAAGTGCGAACAGGACAATACCCGAGGCATCCTTCCCTGCAACAGAGCCATTCTCATTATTAGGTAATGGAATCCAGAGAGACCTTTCGATGCGATCCATTGCAAGAATGCTTAAAGACCACGCAGAAGAAGCAATAAAGGAGCTCCTATCTGATCGCTACGAGTACTTTAAATTTTTACCTTTAATTCTTACCATTACAAAGAACCTTGCTGCCCCAACCGGGAATCGAACCGGGATCTTCTAACTGGCCAACCGACGCTCTACTGTTGAGCTACTGGGACGAAATTGAAAGTCGCCGAAGTGTACTCTGCATTCTCCACTCTCTAATGTCAGATTGACAGGCAAACTAACAATCTGATTGACCAACTCCTGCTATTTTTACCTCTGGTTAGCCTCCTGTAATTACTATTTTTACCCAGGTAAGTATCCTGCGTGGTCGTTATCCTCTCAATTTTGAAATCGGCGCTCAATCTTCCAGAGTCTATAGAATCCGTACTAGTCGCACTAGGATCACGTTCAGCCCTCTGATATCTTTGCACTAACCTACAGGGTTGATTTGTTCGGACGCCATTACAAAGAACTTTGCTTCCTTAACCGGGAATCGAACCCTGGATCACGGAACTGACCAGCCGGCTCTCTGCCGTTGAGCTATTGGGAAGAAATTGTAAGCTCTTATCGCCGAAGTGGACTCTGCACCATTTAAAAAATCTGATGTGGGCAACACATGACTTTCCTTATATAATCCAATGAATTTACTACTTTTACAGTTAAAAAAAATGTTATTCTTATAGTAGATACTTATATACTTTTCAAGATATTGAATTTAATTCAATTAGTCGTCATTTTCATTGATTTAGCGTCATTTTTATCAATTTGGCGAGTTTTTCGCTAATTTGGCAACATTTAAAAAAGTTGCCAAGTTGGCGACATTCCACAAAATTCGTCGCCAAAATCTCGCCAATCACTATGGACGGAGAAATAAGTTATTCTTACAGCAGATAAATGACTATTGGCGTTCAAATACAAAAGTATTACTCAAAGCATCTTTTTTCATGAATGGAACGAGCTACATCCACGAAAATGATGTCACCCAATTTATCGCATGGTATTACATATGAAAAGTGAACATGTTTCTCAATAGGAAATTTTTTTTTTATTTTATATAACTTTTTGATAATTTTTTTTAAAAATGTGCAATATCTCGAGAACGGTTCATGTTAGATTATACGGTTCATGTTAGATAAATTTATGTCAATCGTTTTCTAATGAAAAATTACATAAGAAATGTCTATTTGCGTAACTTTATTAGCGGTTTTGATTTTTTGACGATTTTTCAAAATTTCACTCAAAAATTTAGGGGGGGGGTTCTGAACATTCGATTACGTATAAAAACAATGGGCTTCCAGTGTTTACGGATTATGATTTTTGTACCAAATTTCGTTCGAATCGGTCCATTCGTTCGTCAGTTATCGTCTCCACAGACTCACTGACACACACACACACATACTTTCACACACACACACACACATACTTTCACACGCACGCACACAGACATCACTTCAAAAATGTTTGATTCGTGATCAAGGATGCCTGAAACGTGCTCTCCCGTCGAAAACTCGAATTCGAATTTTCGACGCCGTCACAATACTTTCCTTATACATTATGTATATGAGGAAAGTAATATACATTATGTATATAAGGAAAGTAAAAATATATATACGACACTCGCAAACATTAAAATGTTTAAGTAATCAAACATTACTATATATACATATGCAAATGCAACCATACTTAATCTGTAGCCAATCTTGAGAAATGAATATTTCAGGCAAAATTAAAATTATCGAACCGTAAATAGAAAAATAACTAGAAGTAAAAGTCCTTACAGTTAATCCTCCTATCTCCTTTAACATTTGATGCTAAATCTATGCCAGAGAATGCTGAATTTGGTGCTGAATCTATATCAGGAAATGCAGTATTGGATGCTGAATATATATACCACCAACAAGTCAAATAAAACCAGCGTACTCCTGGATTTACATTTGACAGAATTCTTCCCAAACTTATCCTTGAATTATTCAACATTTTCCTTTTTGTACACGGAACACTTTCAAAACATAAAAAATTCAACGTATCAAAACCCCCGCCAAAACCTTTTTTCCATCTTTACCCGAAATCGTTCATTAGGACTCGAGCATCGTATAGGGATTTACCCAAGACGGGGCGGTATACCTGTATGCGGCAGAATTTATTCGATTGGCCATAACATTGGTTCAGCACATAAATGTCTAAAGGCAAACTGACGAAGTTCATATAAAACGAAAGAAAATGCTGTAACTAAGTCAGGCCCGTAGACAGGTGGAGGGTGAAACTGCGGCAAAAATTTCCGGGACCCATGTTGCCTACGGGGCCCTGGTCTGGATTTATGAAGAACAATCTCTATCGCAGTTGCTCTTTTCCTGTCATGGGGGTCGGAATTATTGTTTTCCAGGGCTGGACCCGCTCTCTGCGGGGCGGGCCCCGAGATAGTCTGAGTATACAGAATGTTTAATAAAAGTAATTATATCTTTATCTATTATATTTATATCTTAACTATTACATTTATATCTTTGCCTAATAGTATTACCCAATAGCCTGTCAAAAACAGGGAATATAGCACTCTTAAAATTAAGTTGAAACTTTCTTTTACTAAGTTTATTTTGTTTAACAAATTATGGTGCTGAAAGATGAAAGTAGTTGTTTCAATTGAAATTCGGCCCAGTCAAGTTCTGCCCCGTGGTCGAGTGTCAGACTTTTATATCCCCGGTGAATGGGAGAGAGGGGCGGGGGAGGGCTTTGGGACGATTCTGAGGTTATATTTCTCTCCCTCCCCATTTTGTCCACTCCGAGACATAAATCGAAAATTCGTTTCCTTTATATTCGGTCCGATGTTTGATATTATAAATGTGCAAAAATTAAGTCTTTTAAGCCACTGGAGGGCCGCTTGAGGGTCTGGAAAGACTTTTCACAAAAATCCGTAATCTCAAACCCCGAAGAGAAGATCGTAAATCCGATTACGTTAGGTTCTGTCCGATGGTCGATATTATATGTGCGCAAAGATTCATTTTTCATGATCACCATGGGGCTTCCGGGGGCGGGGAGGTCTGAAAAGTATATTTCATAACCTACATTTTCTACATCCCAGGGGGTGGAGGGTCCGGCTCCGTTAGGTTCTGTACCGTAGTCGGTAATATAAGTGTACACAGACTCGGCCATCTAGGTTACACAGGGGAGAGTCTTCTGAAGTATCTGGAACGACAAATACACGGTATACAATTATAAGTATTGATTTAGGAAGATAATTAGCTTGGAAACGTATTTTAGAGTTTTCACTTTAATATGTTAAACAGATACAACATCGAAAATACCTTCAGTCATGAACCTGCTTTTTACTTTCCCTGCAATACATGGTAATGTATAGGGAAAGTATTGGAATCATGTCGAAAATCGCAACTCGAGTTTTCGACGGATCTACATGTTTCGAGACCTCTAGAATACGAAAAAAACATTTTTAGCGTGACGTCTGTGTGTGTGTCTGTCTGTCTGTCTGTGCAGATTTTGTATCCGCTCTAACTAAAAAGCTAATCGACCGAATTTCACAAAATTTGGTAGGTAAGTCACTTGTGGGCGAGTCTGGTGCTGATTAGTTTTGAGTACGATTTGGAATAAAAGAACCCGCCTTTTTTTGCGAAATGGCCCGCAAAAGTTTGTATCCACTCTAACTGAAAAACTACTGGACCGAATTTTACAAAATTTGGATGATAAGTCACTTGTGGTTTACCCTGGTGCTGATTAGATTTTGGTACGATTCGGAAAATATTAACCTGCTTTTTTTTGTAAAATGGCCGCAAAAATCGTCAAAATCTAAACTAAACAACTAGGTATACTCAAATATATCCATTAAATGCTCGTTTAATACGTAATTTTTTACGACGAAAAGAATAAGACCAACCCCATTACACTAGGACTAGCCGTTCTCGAGATATTTTAGTTTTTCGTATTTTCCTTACGCCACCTTTGAAAATAAGTCCGGTTACCGACTGAGAACGAAAATTGAATTAAAAGTGAAATACATTTAATTAAAATAAAGAGAACGTGGATATAAGTCTGCAGGGAAAGTCATGTGCTGCCCACATCAGATTTTTACTTTCCCTGCAATACATGGTAATGTATAGGGAAAGTATTGGAATCATGTCGAAAATCGCAACTCGGGTTCTCGACGGATCTACACGTTTCGAGACCTCTAGAATACGAAAAAACTATTTTTAGCGTGACGTCTGTGTGTGTGTCTGTCTGTGCAATGTATGTATCCACTCTGTCAGTGTGTCTGTCTGTCTGTGCAATGTATGTATCCACTCTAACTAAAAAACTAATTGACCGAATTTCATAAAACTTGGTAAGTAAGTCACTTGTGCACGAATCTGGTGCTGATTAGTTTTGTTTATGACTCGGGTTAAAAGAACCCGCCTTCTTTTGCGAAATGGCCCGCAAAAGCTTGTATCCACTCTAACTGAAAATCTAATGCATCGAATTTCACAAAATTTGGTAGATAAGTCGCTTGTAGGCCACCTTGGTGCTGATTAGATTTTGGTATAATTTGGAAAAAAATAACCTGCCGTTTCTTGCAAAATGGCCGGCAAAAATCATCAAAATCTAAACTTAAGAACTATGTATGCTCAAATATAGCCATTAAATGCTTGTTTAATACGTAATTTTTAGCGAAGAAGAGAATAAGATCATCCCCATTACACTAGGACTAGCCGTTCTCGAGATATTTTAGTTTTTCGTATTTTTCCTACACCATTTTTGAAAATAAGTCCAGTTTTCAAATGAG